>VZTO01014205.1:0-18179 GCA_013400615.1 Syrrhaptes paradoxus
TTATTATATATATTAATTTATATTATATTTAAAATTATATATTTATTTATATATTGAATACACAGGAGACTGATGTGCAAAAACTACAGGAAAAACTGAATAGTGGTCACATAGAAGAAGTCATTCTACAGGTAAGGTGGAGAAATTTAAGGTTAGGTACAAAAGGGAGCAGTGGTTTTCAGTGTTCCTTTGGCTGAGCTCAGAAAATCGGTGGTTTTCCATATATTCCTTTGCTGCAAAACAATCAAACAAAAAAGAGTCTGAAGATTGTCATGTACTGATTGGGATAATCATGGTAAAACCCAACACAATTAACACATTTGCTGTATTGTGCTTATGTATATTCCATGTATGCTTACGTATATTTCATGTATACCTACATGGGTTCTTACAGAATCTAAACCAGTGAAAAGGGCAGAAGGTGATTGAATAATATTGGGGGATAAGACAAATAGACTGGAAAATATCATGAAGTTGTCAGTGGGAATGATTGACTCTTTGGGTATTTGGAGGTGATTCAGTATGTTTTTTAAAAACAAAGACCAAAACCCCCCAAACACCCGTTTCCTTTTGATATTTATAGATGAAATTTGTGGTAGTCCCTGACCATAATAGGTAGTGACATCACCGAGACAACAAACTGAAATCGAGGTAATTTGATACTTTGGCAATTGTACAGAATTTAAGAATTTCTGTATGGTGTTTATTAACAGGCTGAAAATGAGCTTTCCCTGGCAAGAAAAATGACACAGTGGAAACCATGGGAGCCTTTAGTTGAAGAACCTCCTTCTGACCAGTGGAGATGGCCAATATAATTTTCAAAATGGTGTAACATCTTGAATGTAAAAAAAAAAAAAAAAGTTAATTATTAATCTGTTGTTACTGACAGTTGTCTTTAAATTAAAGATAATAACTTCATAAAAATACATTTTGTCCTAATGTCCACTTGTTTTTAGCAATCTAAAGACTGCTTTCAATTTCTTGCAAAAATGGCTGTAAGAAAATTATTTTCAGCTGCTATACAACCTTTGTTTTATTTCCTTCTGTAATTTATTATTAACGGAATATTTGTGCCCCATTCTGGGTTATTTATAAAATCTGTATTTGTATGTTAACAAACACAGATACTGTAGGCCGTTTGAAATCAAAATCAAAGTTGTAGAAAAGTATGATCCCACCCTTCTCCCACCTTTGGTTGTGTATTTTTGCCAGCCACTGTCAGTCTTCATGACCATGCAGATACTGAGATCAGGGGTCTGATGGAATGAAAACCAGGCTTACCAAAAATACCAGTTTTTTAGGTTTTAGCTGAATCACTGTCTGGAACTGGCTGACTTCACTACCCACATAAACACTAATTCTGAGTCGGGAAGCACTGGGAAGACCCAGGATCCCGAAACTCAATGGAACGGAGATACNTGAATGTATTTGTCCTTGAAAGTATCCTGGCAATAACTAAACGTTCCTTCTTATCAGCTTTCTCCTGAGCAGGAATCCAAAACGTAGCTTCTTGCTAACTATTTATGAAGAGAATGAAGAGAAGGGAAAAAAAAATTAACTCTCTTCTGCTTAACCCATGACACAAGTTTAAAGGTGAGAATATAGCTGTACGACAAAAATCTGCACTTTGTTAAGCCTTGATGTAGTGCCACTGCAGTATATTACATTACATACTTTGTCATAGCTGTTTTTTCGTAATCATTAGGCCTGTAAGCTTACCTCTCACAATATGGTTAATGACATCTTTATATAATGCTTCATACAATCAAGGTATTAGGGGAGTAGGACAGAAGAGAAAAATTAGTAAGCATACCTAGTGTATTGACTGTAGCAACTATTTTCATTGCTTTCTTTAGTATTGGGGTTTTTTTCAACTATTATTACTGTAATTACAGAAATTTGCCTTTGAAAATTGAAAAAGTGGAAAATACTTTGCTTCATTTTTCAGTCTTGAAAAGATACAAATTTATCTCTTCTAAGATAAAACCACTAGATGGCATTCAAGAAGAGGACTTTGCTGAAGCTGACAGTTTTCACTTGAGAAATATTAAAGGGTTATAAAATTGAATGAGGGTGAAGGATGTTAGATGAGAAACCAAGATGAATGGTTTTAGGTAGAAAATATTGAGCTGATGTGAGAGGAAGCAAAATTAAAAATAGAAAAACCTGGTCTAGTATGAGTGATATTGGCATGCAATTCTTGAGCAGGGAAGAAAAAAGTTTTTGGCATATGGCGACTGCTATTGTAATTCTTTCTGCTCTTCCATAACAGCAGCATTAGATGAACTCTCATTTGGCTTGTTATTTTCTCCAGTTCTAAAGCCCTGTTTGCCATGTGCCTTACAATGGCTCTCCTATAAGCTCGAGTTATGTTGTGAGTGAGAGGAAGTCTCTCTTTCTTGGCTGAAACTTGGTATCTGGTCAAAAGTGGACTCACATCGTCTCCCTTGCACAAATATGTTCTCAGTGCAGACCCTAATATAAGTTGTTTACTACCTTGAGGGGATTTTTTTTTAAAGCTATATTTCCTAATTTACATTCTCAGTGATTTTTTCTGGTCTGTGTTTCTTTCATGTGACTCAAAATAGGATAATTGTCTAAATCTTTCCAAAACGTTGGAATTAATTAGGAATTTAAGAATCAACTAACTTGAGTCTTTTTAAAAAGGTTCTACTGAAGCCAACTCTAGGAATCATTAATAAGGATTTTTCAGCTTTCTGAATTTATCAACTTCTCGGAACGTTACAATTTATTTTCATTATTTTATCAGTTAAATTTGGTTTCATTATCAGCATAAATTTAATTTCTGCTACATGGGATTACTAAACTAATTAGTATTATGCTGTAGCATCAACTTTAAGTAACAGTTACTGAGAACAAAGGGAGGAAAGAAAATAGCTTGCACTTTTGAGGTATAATGGTGTATGCCTTTTTGTACAGTGTTGTGTAGTTCACATCATCCTTATTCCTGGGTAATTTAAAAATACATCTTTGCAGATAAAATAAACAGTAATTTTTACCTGGCTATTAACTCTGCAACTATATATCTGATATTTAAATCCACACTCTAGCGACAAAAAAAACGTTTGGATTGCTGTGTAGCAACAGCAACACTGAGGTTTTTGTTATTCCTAAGGTACTCTCTGTGCTGCTTACTGNTGGTACACACACGTTTTACAGGCAAGAGAGAACCTATATTAGGAGTGCTGAGTTGTAAATGAAGATGAATACGCTAGCAAGGCATAATTTGGAGACCGTGGTGATTTTGCTTGATTTTTATTCATCAGCTATGTTGGAAATATATGATGATGCAAAAGATTTTATCATTATATGATGTAATATGGTAAGGTAAATCACTGGAAGCCTTAGAATTAACAAACTTTAGATCTATTTAAAACACTTTGAGATCGTCTGATTGAAGTCATTATGCAAGTGAAAACCGCCCTATCTCCAAGGATGGGACCTAACAGAGCCCCTTAAACCAGAAAAACAACATTTGGATCGCTGTGTACCAACAGCAGCACTGAGGTTTTTGTTATTCCTGAGGTACTCTCTGTGCTGCTTACTGGACACCATTTTCAACTTTGACATAATTTCTGATTGTGTTCAAAGGGAGAAGAGTGTAAGCTGTTTGTTTTTTGTTTACAGTGTATGTGCTATTTCATTAGAAAAAAATGAAAAATCATCTTACAAACTGAAAGCGAGTTGCAATGTTTAATCAAGTTGACTATATAATAGTTACAAAGTGACACAAAATGATATAGCATCTATGGAGTTACTGCTGGTTCTATTCTACCCAGAGCTCAAGTTCAGTCCAGGTTTTAGAAAAAAGAGGATTAACAGTAGTAGTGGGAAATTTCTGTCCTCCTTTTGATGGGAAGCAGGTTCATCCTCACATGCCTGTCAAACATGGTAACAGTGATAACAGCATAGTGTTATTGAGTATGGATAAATTTTCAATGCCTGCTGAAATAGAGCTTGTTTCAGGATTCTCTGAGAGTTGTGACACAGAGCCATATATTTTGCCTCTAAAATGGTTCTGTGAAGTTAGTGTGGTCACAGTTTTCCTCTAGTGTGCTGAAACGTAAGAGTTGTCTCAAAAATCCCACATCAAACACCAGGAAATTCAGTTTCATATGGTTTTAATGCTGGTCTAAGTGTCTTAATTTCCACTCTGCAGCCTCAGTCCTCACTGCAGAACCACAGACCTCCCAGGACAGCGTGACCCTGAGGCTGAGCACATGGCACAGGTCAGTGCTGACACACAGCTAGGAAACGATGGTCTGTCGAGCAAGGGCTGTGAACATCCAAACACCAACTTTTCATAACGTCCAGAAAACAGTTTTGGGTATTAACACCATTTCTGCTACTATCTACAGTATCAACTGAAAGGAAAAAATGGTGGTTTCTTACATGAATGCCCCTATGAGTCTATAAATTCATCTTCACCTTGCTCTGGGCCACAACACAGGCTGTGGGAATTGCCGAACACTGCTGCTCCAGCACCGCGTGAGGCCGAGGAGCAGGGACGAGCCTAAACGAGGCCGGAGAGGCGGCAGCAAGCACAAGCTGCTCCAGGCCCTACCTTCCCCGTGCTGTGGTGCTTCCGGTAGCTGCGGCGGGGCAACCCAGCCCTCGGCCTGTCCCTCCGCTTGGCTTCTCCCCCCGTTTGGGCCTTCGCCGCCCCTGCGCCCCGCACAGCAGCGAGGCTCTGACGGGCCCGCCCCTCCGCGCAGTGCACATGCGCACGGGGCCCCGGCCCCTCGAGGCACCGCCCTGTCCCGGTCGCTATAGCTACCGCGACACGCCGCCGACGCGAGAAGCGGCCGCTACGGAGAGCCGCCCGGGGCAGGAGGCCCTGCGGGAGCCGCGGGGAGAAAGTAACGGATGCGGGGCCGGGCAGGGGGTGCTGGACGGGGGAGCCCCCTCTCCCCTTCCCGTGCGTGGCGGCCGCTGGGCGCCGTGCCCAGTGCTGCTGCTGCCGCCGGGCCGCCCGCGGCATGCTGGGAGGGCTGGCCTGGCGCGTGGGGCCGGCCGCCCGTCAGGGGCGCGGCCCAATGGTGGAACCGCCCCCGCGCGGTGCGGGCTCAGCTGGGTGCTGCCGGGAGCCTGGGCCCGCTTGCTGCGGGGTTGTCCCGTGAATATGGGGTTTGGGTTCTTCTGGCCCGTGTAGGGTCAGTGCGGAAAAGCTTAAAGGTGCGCTGGCTGTGGGTAGTGGGGGTCTGTAAAGCCTTGTATGTGTATGTATGTGAAGAAAGAGTGATGCTGCCTGGCTGCCGGCGGTGCTGGGGAGGGTTCGGTTCGTTAAACACCAGGGAGAAGGTGTCAAGTGTTTTGTGTTGGGTGGAAGCAAAGGCCTGGTGGTGTTCTAAACAGCCTGTTTGGGAGGAGGTACAGAGAAAGCTTTCCGGGATGTACAGTCACCTGTATGTTTGGTAGTAGGTGTGTGCAATTTATAATAGATGCTGTTATTATTCTTGCAGAAAAGTTAAAAATGTGCGACTGATACTTTAGGAAATGGAAGATCCATCGGATAGTTGCTATGAAGTTGTTATAACAGAAAGGTCAGGTGCAGAGCAGCCATCTTCATCCCCAGAAAGAAGAGCAGGCGGAGAGGCCAGGAATGGGGACCCAGCAGAGAAGCCGCTGCCTTCAGAAGCTACAGGTACTGTACAGTCAGAGGAGGGCTGCGAGCAGCAGTCTTCTCTGGGGCAGTCAGCTCTGAAGGGACACAGGCAGTCAAGTTTAGCACAGTGGGAACAACCTGGAGAAGGACGAGGCAGTCAAGTGATCAGAAATAGCGAGGAAGATGTATTTGAGCCAGATGCCCCATTGCACGCGTCATCTGAGAGCACATCTCCTGTTATCAGTGAGAATTATTCTACTTTACTTGAATTAAGAAATTCAGAAAGGGGAGAACAAACACCTAAGAACTCAGTACTATCAGAGAATATGGCAAGTGGGACAGTAACAGGTAAAGAAGTGATTAAAATGTTGGACATTAAGGCTTTAAAGAGATTTTTTTTTTTCTTCACCTTGATTATAGCTTCTTGCACCCTCTACACCCTCATTCTGTTCATGTTTGCTGGTTTTTGGTCTAGAAGTGACTTTTTAAATCGTCATATAAAATATGCTTGAAAAGGCAAGGAGTGTATTCTCTATCTGAAGCTGCAGTAGCAATTTATAGACTAATGTGTCATTTTATAGAGTGATCTTCATTTCCAGAAACGTGTGTGAGTATTTATACGTGTTTTGTACATGGATTTGGAAAACATCAGTGCATAATTCACACGAGTGTATGGGCTCCTAGCAGTTCAGACTGGACCACAGCAATCACTTTACTATTTTACGTCTCCTGCAACTTACCTGTCACCCTTCCGTTATCCATGCCTTTCTCCTGCGGTCTCTGGAGCACTCCATCATTTCCTGCACTTGCTCCTTTCTGTTCTGGGTGTCACTTCCTCTTCCCAGTTGAGTGCCCCATTTTCTTAGGTCTTCAGAGTGGGAGGTGGCACATCCCATTCAGCAGGTGAGTGCAGTGAGTGGCTCTTCAGAGTATGGATCTGCTGACAGCTCTCCTCGTGGCTGGGCTGCGTTCAGATGCTCTTACTCTGGATAGCTAGCGGTCGCTTCCTAGGCAGGGCACTGTACCAAAACCAGATAGATTCTTATCTCTAAATCAAAACCAGGTAATTTCTGGAGCTCTGAGTTAAGTACATCTGGTTCAAAATGCAGTCTCTGAATAAGCACAGTATCAAGTAGTGTGAGAAAGACAGCAGTGACTCAGCTTAGATCAGGTCTAAATTGGAGCAGGTTTGGGTAAGATTTTTCCATAAAAGTTCATTGCATAAATGAATAACTTTCATTTAGAATAATGTATTTGCAAATAAAACACTTACTGTAACTTTTAAAAAATTATAGTATGAATGACTTTTTATGTAGTGACAGTATTACATTGGATATCTCTTTAAACAGTGTATGATAATACTGTTTCAGCTTTCAGCTAGACTGTCTTTCTAGCACAAAGGTCTATGGTTATTCTGTGTTGCAGTGTTTCAATAAAATAATCTGAGGGTAAACTTGAGTTTATTTTTTTATTTGTTTGGTTTGAGAACCATTTTAGGAATTAATTTTGTTTTTATTTTTAGGAAGCATGATTGAGGATGATGAAGCTCTTAGAAGGACTAGGGCTAACTTTGATGAAATTGTCCAGCCTGAGAAGTTATGCCTTGATCAGGATCTTTTTCCTGGGAAAGCAGTTCAGCAGGATTACTGCATGCCTGATGTCATAACTGTCAGAGTACAAACAGGTAAATGCTGTTTTAAAATGTTTATCAATATATGTAATCGTGCTCTAATCTCAATCTGTTACTAAAAGAAACAGCATTTTTGTCTTGAAACTTTCATTTTAACAGACACTAATTCATTCCAAGATGTAGTTGTAAAAATTGAAAGACCTACCTATCAGAAACCATTTCTGGGTGGATTTAAGAACAAGACAACAGGAGTGGAATTTCATAATGCAGGATCACAAACGATACCCAAAAAACGACCTGACAAAGGAATTCAATTATTTTGTAGGGAAACACAGGTATTGGCTTTGTAGTGTCTTTTTAGAATGTTGTTTTTGACAGAGTAGAATGTTGACATAACTATTTCCAGTAGGAATGACAAAGTAGATCAGAAATAACAGTTGAAAATACTTAGTTGTTGAATATCATTAGTCTTGTGATTTTTATTATAAATAGCTAATTTTGGTACTTACTGTAATGAGGAAAAAAAGCTCTGTATATTTTGTTATAATCTGACATGTTTTTTCGCCAGACTGTTTTTGAAAAAAATAAACCACAACAAACAAAGAATACAACATCAACACAGATGACTAAAATTGGCCTGTATGTGTCAAACAAGACTGACAAACTAATAAGTCCTGGAAAGTATTTTACAGCAGAAGAATACCATAAACGTAGACTTGAAGCAGTAAGTTATCATCTGTTTGAAAGTGTGTCTGTAAAGCAAGGTATTATGAACGTTATCTGAATATTTAACGTGTTCAAAGTGTTCAAAGAGTGAATTGCCCTGTGAACTGCAGAATGTCTGCTTAATCTTCACATTTTGTAATCTTTCAGATATGGGGGAAGTGTGTGTCTACTCATTTACAATATTAGTGTTTTTAAGGACATTTGAGACCTTGTGGTTTCTTAAATATTAAGAATTATGATTTTACTGGCTTCTGTCTTACAGGGCCCGTTAAGCTTCCATATACAGCATTAGGGAATAAATTAGGCTTGTCCCTATGACACTCTCATGATCCCTTTAGAAGGACCTAAGCTACAGACTAGATATAAGGAAAACAAATTTATTATGAAGGTGGTGAAACACTGGAACAGGTTGCCCAGAGAGGTGGTAGATGCCCCATCCCTGGAAACATTCAAGGTCAGGTTGGACGGGGCTCTGAGCAGCCTGATCTAGTTGAAGATGTCCCTGCTCATTACTGGGGGGGTGGACTAGATGACCTTTATAGGTCCCTTCCAACCCAAACTATTCCATGATTCTATGATTTTATGATTCTCCATGCTTAATGTATGGCCTCAAATGACTGGGTTAAGATTTAGGGGACCTGAATTCAGCTTATGGGTTTGGGGTTTGTTTATTTGTTTTAGCAAGCCTGACAGGTTATCTTTGGCATACTGTCCTGTTTTGGATTGTGTTCAAGCTCCTGCTTTGGCATTAAGGTCGTATCTGTCTGTTCGAAGACATACAATTGGCCTGTGGAGTTTTTTGGGGCTCTGAGTCGCCTCGTGGGCAATTCTGATGATAGATATAGATATAGTCATTGTGCAGAAGATGCCCTTTAGGCATTCCAAATTGCTTTTTGAAAAGCATGTGTTCAGTGACTGGACACCTAACTTAAGTGCACCCAACATCATATTAGGTGGGGCACTGCTTTGTAAATGGTCTAGTGATTAATTTGATTGCTTATAATAGACAGTCTGAATTTAACTAAATGGAGAAACAGTTGGTTCCGCATGTGTCCAAGTAGTAGGATAATTTTATTGACATGGTTGGCAAGTTGCTTTGAAATCTTCTGGGTAGAAGTTTTCTGTAAGAACTTCTTATTTGGTCAGCATCAGCTGATGGCAATAAGCATCTTGTAGAAGTGGAACCCAGACAGGTAACCATCTCCTCAGGACTGCCAGTATTTTTACTCTGATCATTACTGCCCCTTCCTGAAATCTGCAATGTATCTGTAGCTAGTCATAATGCACAGAAGAGAGACATCAGCTTGGTGTTGGTTCAAGTTGATGGATTTGCACAGCGCAGTGTAGTTCCATATTGAAATACTAGCTGAAGACATATTCAAGAGGAATGTTAGGTTAAGATATCTCTAGAGAATGTATAACGAACTGTATTAGTGTCCTTTTGTGCTTGATAGCCTTCAGTGCTGAGCAGTGCTTATTAGCTCATGGTGTTGACCTGGCTGAACGGCTTGTGGTGCAAGTGCTAACTCAGCTGGCAGAAGCTCAGGCTTGTGCACCCTGCTTGCTGAGCTTAGTATGGACATTTCCCTAGTCTTTAATGGCCACAGCTTTGGAAGGTGGATTTCTTAATTTTCTTTATTAAGTTCTCTCATAACAGCATTGGTAATTTAACTTTCATTATTTGTTTACAAATACAGTACAGTTGATTCTGTGTGCATGTGTGTTAAATTTTGTATTTAGAAATTTAAAAGAAATGATGCAAAGATGTGTCTAAATTCCCAATCTAGACCCTATATCAATGCATAGTAAAATGAGGACCTCTGTCCATGAAGCTGAAGAGAAAAGAGTAAAAACAATACATGGCAAAAAATATTTTTAAGGAGAGATTTGAAATAGAAAAATAGATTTTGTAATTGTAGTTTATACATTAACTTGACTATTTCTCCATTATACTCACTGGTTAAACTCCTGGAGTTATCTAAATAAGTAAGCATACTAGTGTTTAGACTAACAGTAGGACTGGTTTTTTTGTATCATTTAAATGATTTGAGTACAAGACAAATCTTAGAAAATGTAGTTAAGTAGCTAGAAAAAATAACAGTTAATAAAAATATTAGGCTGTATTGTTTTAAATTCACAATTCTTTGGTATTGTATCACATGTAGGTGATAGTATTACAGACATATTTCCGGCGCTGGCATGCTATGAAAATAGTACAAAATCTGATGGAAGAAAAGAGGTTAAGGCTGGCATGGGAGGCACAAGAAGAGTTACGGAAAAAAAAAGAGAAAGAAGAGAAACTGAGAAGGGAGCATGAAAGAAGACTGAATCCTAAAACAAAAGAAGACTTTGAGCTACTGTACCATGCTTTGGAACGTAAGGTTTTTTTCATTAAGAGATACTCAAAAACAGCTAAAAAAGAAAACTGTTCTGGTTTTAACATGTTTATATAGCTGCTACTTTGATTGTTTTTGACTTAGTGGAATTTCTTTCATTTTTAAAGAATTATTTGACTGTTATATAATTCTGGTAGGAGAAGAGGCCTTGCCACTGTGTAAGCACTGCTCAGCAATGACTAAAACAACTCTATGTTATCAACATTGTTTTCATCACAAATCCAAAACATAGCACCAAACAAGCTGTTATTAAGAAAGTTAACGCTATCCCAGCCAAAACCAGCACACCCTTTTAGGTAATAATCAGCTTTTAGAATAGTGCTATTTGGCAGGGTTTTTTTGTTTGGTTGGTTTTTTTCCATTCATCTGTAATGTTAAGATCACCTAGAAACAAGGAAATGGGTTTTTTTGCATCAGAGTTACTTTATGTTTTTAGGATGCTGAAAATAAAAGTAATTTCTTCATGGTATTAAGATCCATCATTCATAATTTAGTATAGACATTTCATATAATAGATTAAATATTCCCCCAGAATTTTACAATATATGACTGAGGTTATTCCTTTTGTTTCAGTTGCCTTCTCCTTCTCCTTTTTCACCTTTCTAATTTATTCCATGTTTCACAAAACTGTGTTGTCAAAATTTTTAAAATCTGTAGCAGTCCTACAGGGTATCCTGAAAGAATTAACTTTTCCTGTTGGAGTGGATAGTGTCTAATATAGGCAAGCACCTCTAAACTTTTCTGGAAAAATAAGGTGAATACTGCAGATAATTGACGTAACTTGCAGGAGAATAATGTAACAAAAAACCTAGGGTACGTCCTTTCGGAAAAATAAAACCAATGAAAGCAGTGGGCTTGTACCAGCATATAATGAAGCTGTGAAAGTTCTTTTTAAAATGTCCTCTTTTAAGGAAGATGCTTGCATTGTGAATTGTAACAACTCATATATTATCTAAGGCTGCAGTGCATCCTTAGGCAGTAACTCTTGGGCCGTTTGGACATTACTGTCCCTATAGCAGAACTGGCCTCATGGATTACCTGCTTTATTACAAAGCCACCTGAGCTACCTTGACCCATCCCAGCTATTTTTTCCATGGTAAGCCGAGCATGAGCTTGGTGGCGTGTCTTACTCATCGAGCTTATGATCATGATTCAAGAATTCCCAAGTTATATGCTGATATTTTACTACTGTCATACTTTGCGTGGCATTGAACAAATCTCTTTGTCTGAATGTGTGACTTGCAAATATTGCTATTTGTGACAAATGTCAAAATTATTACTGGTCTTAAATTTTAGAATTTTGGAATGTCATCTTAATGAGATGTGTGGTTTGTTAGGGTTTGTTTCCCCCGCCCCCCTTTATCTTCATAGATCGTTTTCACTTCATAAGAATCGAGCCCTTTTAAAGGTGTGTCTGACTAGGTTATCAAAAACCAAGGTACTCAGTTTTTTTCCTCTCCACTTATGGCAAGTGCTACTATTTGGTATCTGATTTCCTGCAATATTTTCTTTAAAAAAACTGCTTCCTAGCTAATGTGCTATCAAATGTATAATTGACTGTTTTTAAAGTGTATGAGTCTTATTTGCAATAGAAACAACAAAGCTGAGTTAAAGCTGTGAATGAGTGCTGATATTCACAGTATTTTTAGATTTAAATTTTATGGTTATATAAGTGTCTATTTTGCTTAATTTAATGTAATTGAATTCACAAATAACAAAGCTTTCAGCTTCACATGTTCAGGAATTTAATATCTAGGCAACCTGAAAAAGCATGTGCCACTTCAAACTGGAACAGAACAAACTCCAGTACTTGAAATGTCTTTTTAACATTTTGTTAAGAATTATGGCCTGGTATCTATCTTTCTGATTTGTTTTTGTTTACTGGTGTTGACTAGTTGCTTCTCTACATGGAGACTTGCAGTCATGCTCTTCATTTTAGTAGGGCTTAGTGGGTCTACGAAGTTGTTTTTTCTACCTGTATCTGAAACTGCTTTTACATTCTTATAGTGTCAACAGTCTACACAAGCTAAATCATCGTGACAGTAATAGAATGAGACTATTGTCCTCTAGAGATCTGTGAAGGTTGCTGCTGATCACAACGGGGATACTATTACAGGGTCAACCAGTACAAGCAATTCCTGTTGGTACAAAAACTTGCCTGTTGACTATATGGTGAAAATGAGATGTCGCTATATATTCAGTGTGTCTGCATATAGAGACATTGACTATTTATTTGAAAAGCATAAACTACTTTGTTTTATAAAAACTGGAATAAAAATTATAATGAATAAAATCTCCATAGAACAGATAATCTAAGAAGAATTTTTTTAAACTTGATTGCACATATATGGTGAATCAGTAGGTGAGTATTGATGATAACTGACAGCTTCTTCATTTCTCTAAGTACAAAATTGCTTACTGGATTTATAGCTCTACTTTTGAAGTTGCTGCCCCCTTGAGGCATATAAAGCTTCAAATAAATTAATTCCGTACGGTGCTTTTGTTTACTGACATGCTTTATTTAAAAATATATCTTTGGGTACTTGGAACTTGTCAGACAGCTGTCATATTATACCAAAGCTTGGAGAGCCTTAAGGAAATGAATGGATATATTTTAAAATGAAAAATGTAAGGTATTGTAGATAAGAAAGCCACAGGCAGAAAATAAACTTTCCTCCTTTCCCTCCTCCTGCCTCTAATCTTACTTGGTGCAGGATGTTATAGGTTTTTCCAGTAAGTGTGCCTCACTTATTGGATTGTTTTCTTTACATTGGGTTTTGCCTTTGCATAACTGTTCTGGAACAGTAACAACACTTTGAGATATTATTCAGGAATGTTGAAGTGTTGGATCTTATAAAATTCCCTACAAAACTCCAGATGTATTTGAAATGGAACAGAGTCTTCAGAAAAGATGAGAATTGTTATAGTGCATGCGACAGAAAACAGTATTCAGTAAAAACAATTTGAGTCTACTAACAGATTTATGTAAGGGCATGTAGTCTGTGTTATCAGCATTTACAGTCAAAAAATGGGTACTACAAAGTGCACCATGACAGACACATACGTATATATGTGTATGTTGCTGTCATTAAGCAGTCTAACTTACAAGTTCAGCACGTACCTGTGGTTTGATGATTTGGCCCTAGGAGTTGGAAGGCCAGATTCTTACAGTGTGTATGGATTCAGGTGCTGCTGTCATTATTATCTTGTGGTTTGCATGCCACTTGAAGTGTTCTGTTGTAGAAGAGGCAAGGGAGAGTAAAGCAGTGACTGTCTAACTAATGCACATCCAGCTGCTTTAGATGGCAAAAGATGACACCACTCGAATATTCAGTGTAAGACCTGGAGTGCTAAATGTGACTGTTGGTCAAGTTCTATCTAAGTATTGGAGGACTTCAAGCTTCTTTAGATTTTACTCATTTATGCAGGGGGAAGCAGCAATATTCTCAGCACTGAGTACCAGTGCCACAGTAAGATGCTGTCCTTAATCTGTTGGGAAGATCTCCATGGTATCTTTTCTTGTGACTTTGATGAGCAATTGTTTAAAAGTTCCTATTGCTCATACCTTTTGGAGCTGTTTTGAGTATCAAACAGTTATTTTAGTTGCAAGATCATGAAGAAATCATGTCATCACACATTTCCACTGGTGCTAAATTCTCACATAGAGCTCTTTTTTTCTTCTAACCATCTTTGAGTTTGGAGTATGGATTGGCAGTTTGGAGCTGACATACACACACTTACTCTGACAGAACATCTGTATAACTTACACTTATTTCTGGGCCATTTTGCATGTACTGAAAATATGTATAATAATTCCCTAAACTAGAAACTGGATGTTTTTTAATATTGAAAATTAATTGTGTTGTTTCTTAAATATTAAAGTAGAAGTTTCACTGTAAAAAATCATCATGTAAAAAATACCCAAAATATTTGTTTCTATAGTATGGAGGCAGGAGGAGACTGAACGGATTAACAGAACTCTTACTGGAGCTGAAAGAAAGGCAGCGCTTTGTGGACTTCTGGAACAAGAGGCACAGCTGATTGCTTCCATTGGGAGGCACAAACTAAATGCAGATGAGGAGAATCAACAAAAAGCAATACTGCACTTTATGGATAAGGTCAGTGATGCAGTTTTAGTCTGAACATACAGAATACCAAAGTACAGGAACAGAAAAGACATCTGCAAACTACCTGCCAAAAGTAACTTTTGTAGCTCTAACAGCCTGGAACAGTCAAAGCAAATATATTTCTCTCTTAAAGGAAAAATAAAGATAGAGACTCAGTTAAGGACTGCTTTCCAGTGTCCTACCCTACATAGATTCCTTCCATTATATATTCTTACAAGTTTTCAGTTTTCTTATATCGGAAGCAAATTGTTCTTAAGTACCAGAATTCTTAGTGACAGTTGATGTCTGGAGATTCAGGAGACACATGAGAAACAGGGGATGCTCCCTCTTTCCAAACAGTGGTCATGTTTATGAAGCACTTGCTACTATCGTATCATATCACAGAATGGCCTGGGTTGAAAAGGACCATAGTGATCATCTATTTCCAACCCCCCGCCACATGCAGGGCCGCCAACCACTAGACCAGGCTGCTCAGAGCCACATCCAGCCTGGCCTTGAATGCCTCCAGGGATGGGGCATCCACGACCTCCCTGGGCAACCTGTGCCAGTGTGCCACCACCCTTTGGTTATTCTTCCTTCAAACTCCTCCAGCTCTACTGAGAGAACTTTTAATACTAAAAGTGAGAAAATTCTAGTCTCAATTCCTCCTTGACGCAAAAATCAGATGGAAGGGACATCACAATGTCCAGACAGACATCTAGTTTCAAACCCCCTGCTGTGGGCAGGGTTGCCAAGCACTTGAGCCGCTTGCCCAGGGCCCCATCCAGCCTGGTCTTGAATGCCTCCAGGGGTATGCACAACTTCTCTGGGGAACCTGTTCCAGTGCCTCACCACCATCTGTGTGAAAAATTTCCACCTAATATCCAACCTAAACCTCCCCTCTCTTAGTTTAAAACCATTCCCCCTTGTCCTATCACTACCTACCCTCGTAAACAGTCGCTCCCCCTCCTATTTATAGGCTCCCTTCAAGCACTGGAAGGCCACAATGAGGTCTCCCCGGAGCCTTCTCTTCTCCAAGCTGAACAAGCCCAGTTCCCTCAACCTTTCCTCATAGGAGAGGTGCTCCAGCCTCTGATCATCTTAGTGGCCTCCTCTGCACCTGCTCCAAGAGCTCCACGTCCTACTACTAGTTTATTTATTCCTATTTTAAATTTATAAATGATGTTTTTCATTAAAGAGCCTGATTTCTTTTTAATTTGGAAATCTAGTGAGCTTCTGAACTACTGCAACTCTTCATGTTTTTTTTATCATGTCAGGGTTTTGAGTGGTGTTATAAACTGTTGACATAGCAGCCTAACTCCGAGGTAAATAAAGTAATAATTTCTGCATTTCTTAAAAAATAAATAAAAAATTATTCTGGAAATCTCAAAATTAAATGGATGTTTTGTTATGACTGTAACAATGCAATTTAAGCACTTTAAATGGCAGTATGAAATCTATTGTTGGAGTGCTAGATTATAGATTTTTCAGTTACTTTTTCAACTTTGGGCTGTTAATGTTAATCTGGACACTGGCCAGTTAAAGTTAAAATAACATTTTTCACATCTGAAGACTCCAAGCATTTCACTTTGCCGCAATAGCCAATGTGATATGAAACTTGGGTCTCCATGGAAACCTTCGTTCCCTTCTTTACTACTTTAAGCGTGTACCTCCTCACGTGTTGTTTTACAAGGGCTGCCGCTGGCGGTGTATGCACTATATTCTAGGGGGTTCTTTACACTAAGCTCATTCTTCTTCAACATTTGCATTTTGAAGAGGAAGTATTTGATTAAACTTTTATAGAGCAATCATATTTTCTTAAAGGAATTTGTGTAATTATTAACTATTGCTCAGTTCATACTTTTCATGATTTGTGCTACTTCTACACCTATCGTATGGATTTTTTTTTTACTTCTCTTACCTTTTTCTCTCTGTGGTGGTGTGTTTGTCTCTTCAGGTGCTTTTTTTCTGCTTTCATGCATTGGCAGCAGAGTGCAGTTATAGTAGTCTTGCTCTCTGAAGTAATACAGATAACAGGATTAGTGTAAATTCTGCAGCACTGCCAGCAGAGTAAAAGGCAAGAAAAAGCTGACAAAAAAATCTTGAAGTTTTAGTTTTTCTCACATCAATCTTGAGTACACGAAGATAGTCCTGAAATCAGAGAGTCTGTAATTCTTTCTGAAATATTGTAAATCTTTGTATTGATGAGACCTCTGTGTTTTTTCAGTAAAAAGCTACATAATTTCTTTCTTTTAAAATTTATTTTATTTTATATAAGAACCAGTTATGATGAAGTAGTAAGAAAAATTACAGAACTTAGAGATTTATATCTTGTTTTGAATGGTTTAGATGTTATCATAACATAGTTGGTCTGTGTTAAGAGACATTTGCAGAGTGGAATGCCAAGACTGCTAGCTCATAGATGGGTTGTTGCAAACTTATCAGAACCTATTTCTAATAACCCCTTCCTAGGGGAAACACTGCCCATTGCCCCTCCCTAGCATAAGCAAATGACCTTACATAATAAGTGATTTCATCAAGGAGGATCGAATGTAGGTAATGCATTAAAACAGTGATTTTTGCTTGTCTAGCCTACAAAGGAGTTACAACATGATATAGTTTCTGAGTTGTTGGGGTTTTTTTGTTATGTGCTTGTTTTAGGGTTTTGTTTGTTTGTTTGGTGTTGGTTCTTTTTTTAATATTTTTTTTAAGAATTTCTAGTACTATACAAAGATAGTGAAACAAAGTAATGAAGTTCCAGTAGAATGCTCTCCCTTTTTGTGACAGAAAATTGCTTCTTTCTAGTTTTGCAGATGTTCAAAGATTTCACTAGGGAATTAAGAGTTTTATTTTTACTAATGTCTGGTTTTGGTATTGAATTTCTTATTCAGTATTGGCTCTGAATTGTGACTTCTGATTAACAGTGACTCCACCCCCACTGAAAATGTAATGAAATGTCAGATATTCAGTGTTAAATTCTTTTTTCAATTATTTTGTCTTTCTTTTGCTTACCTAACTTAATAATTTATTTACTTAAAAGTGACGAAATCTCTATTTTGATTGTGGTGGTGACTGAGTGTATCTGTTCTATCTAATAGTCTTGGTATTTTTATGACTTATCACCACAGCGAGCCTTTATACTTAGTCAAAATAATGATTATGTCAATGCCGGAGCCATAGCCAGAAGACTGCTCAGGATGTGAATGCCGTGTGAAGTGTTACCGTGGTTAACTCACGCTGAGATTGCAGAGTGAAGTTCCCAAGTGTTTGTGAACATTCAAGTTCCAAATACAGTGAAAGAGAATAATTAATACTCAGAATAAGGTTCCAAATAGCTGTCCCAATTAAGGAAAGGGAGTGGAGTCAGGTAATTAACGATGGGGAGGGGGTTTTGCATACTGTCATTCTATCGGATTTAGATACCCACCGCCGCAGGGCACTGGCCCCCTGCGTGACAGTGTGGCTTGCAACCAAAACCAGTCCTCTAGAGTTTTTAAATCAAGTGGTGCAGCTGACACCACAGAACTTCTCCCTGTCTATAGAAGTTAAAACATGTGCAGAGAGACAACTGAAGTAGGAGGCATATGGTATGGGTTAAGTTAGCAAACAAGAAGCTGTCTGAAGGATCTGATAAGCTGTAAACTCATACGCTGACTTAGGTTTAACCAAGTGTAAGCCCTCTATCCGTCTGTGTA
>VZTO01014208.1:5779-32460 GCA_013400615.1 Syrrhaptes paradoxus
TTACAGTGAGGGTGACAGAGCACTGGAACAGGCTGCCCAGAGAGGTGGTGGAGTCTCCTTCTCTGGAGACATTCAAAACCCGCCTGGATGCGTTCCTGTGCGATCTGATCTAGGTGTTCCTGCTCCGGCAGGGGGATTGGACTAGATGATCTTTCGAGGTCCCTTCCAATCCCTAACATTCTGTGATTCTGTGATTCTGTGTGAAATAGATTTCTATTATAGCTTGTAAAGTATATAAGTAATGTAAGACAGTCATCTACAGTTTCAGCCTTCTGTATTTGCATAAAAGTAGTGATTCTTTCTTTCAAGTTCCGAAGTGAATGAACACTTTTTAATTTGACACATCTAGGGAGTACCTACTACAGTAGCACTCTGAAAAATCATTCAATATTATTCAAAAAAAAAATTAGGGCTCAGTGAATTTCAGTCCATGGGTCTCTTGGAAGCTGGATTTGCCAGGCTGTGGACAGTTTCATTAAGAGGTATGCTGTCTCCAGTGGGTCACACAGGACCTTGTAGCTCCATCGGGGACAAGTTTAGTCATTACAACAGAGAGAGAGATCACATCCCTAAGTCTTTGGTTCGCTCTGTCCTGATATAGGAAGGAAAAACATAGTTTGTGCTGTTCAAAGAAATCAGTGAGAAAGGATCTCTTTCTAAGACTTTTTGAAGGGACCTTCTTTCTACTTAGGTCAGGTCTGATCTTGGTGGAGGCCTCACTACTACTTACAAGAAAAAAAAACACAAACCTGTTATATTGATGACATTTTAATTAACCTGTCTTTACTTTATGCAAGTGAGTCATTGGGCAAGGACCTATTCTCTGCACAGCGCTGGATGCTGCCCTTCAGGTAGCCAGGAACTGGACACACAGCCCTGGCAGGGCGTGGCAGTTTGGGTCACTATCGGCCAAAAAACGTTTCTTATTTACTCTGCTGAACTAACCAGGCAGGCTTGGGACTCTGAGACTGGGTTCACAGAGTTGACTCAAGATTAAATTGTTATCTGAATATTCGGTCTATCAGGAGGTGATGGTGATGAAGAAGGGCTCGGAGGTGACAATGTGAATCACATTATTATCTTGCCTGCAAACAACCTTTGAAATTTGTGTGTTTTAGCCACACCAAACCTATGGAACAATTAAGGTCAGGTGGACCTTTGATGAAAAATAACAGTTAAGACTATTTAGAAATGCAAAGGGAATACTTTATATTTTTAAAGCATAGGCGGCAGAATTACAGACTGTTTCATGATTCCAGCATGAAAAAATTTAATTAAAGATCAATTTAATTCATCGCTACAGACCCAAATTTGTAGTCTGTTAGTGCCAGGATTTTTGGGTTCTCCTTTCTCATTTTTTCCAAAGCTGTGGAGTTTCCTCTCAAATGCTCAGTCTATTCCTGGGCAATACCATTAAATTTACACACTAAAAAAAAGAGAAAGCCAAGTAATAACTGCCAAGGAAAATTAACCTTTTTCTTTTACTGTTTACTGTGCACCATTTTCTTCTCCCCTCTATTGCAGTATTTTTTCCTTGTGCACTATTTGTCATGGTTCTTGGGCTCCAAACTCTGACAACAGCAGGTGGGATACAGCCCTCTCATTTATTTGGAGCACCAAGAGCAAGTATGCATCCAACCCACTCTCTGAACCTGGCAGACTTGTGTCTGCTGAGAACCATTTCCCGACAAAATGTCTTATCTGCTCAGCAAACAAAACAGCTTTTACAACTGGAATAAAAATGAATTATGCCAACCCTCTCCCACTTTCTGTGGAGGGTCGTGAACAGAGCTCTGCTCACTCAGGTGACAGTGCTTATCTCTTTAGGGCTGGAGAATAGGAGAAAAAAATAAATTTTGTGGTAGGTCTCATAATCTAAGTTAGGAAGAGGAAGGTCTTGAGCTTGTTCCCAAAGAAGGCAATGGATTTCAAAGACTAAGGAAAAAAAAAGTAAATAGGCTTAAGCTACTGTCCGTACTCCTATGCCAGGAGTGGACATGTGTCTGTCACTATAGTTCACAATCCAGTATGGTACATAAACTGATCTTTGCCTGCCATTCAAGCCAACACAAGAGAGAGAGAGTTGGTATGGTGAAGGGGAGCAGGGAAATGCGTGCCATCCTCTTATTCCTGTGTCATGGCAGGAAACTGAGTATGGATATGTAAGTATGGCAGCATCCTAAGCATCCCATGCACCTCATCTGGAAGTCAGAAGCCCTCTTGTCCCTGATTTCAGCTCTGAGGAAATGTGGTAGAGGTCTGATGTGAATTTATGCAACTCTGTACCCACAACAAGATATTACTGCTTGATCAACAGTGACAGTTTTGAAAGTTGCCAGTTGGGAGAGATCTAGTTTTTCATCGGTAAATCCTTTCATTTGCAGTTTTTCTCATTGATATCATCTGCCTGTAATCTTAGCTAAATCTCACACATAAGGTCTAAACCTAGTAGTTGCCTGAAGCACTGCATATGACAGCAGAAGTAATCAGAGGGACTCAAGGATGCTCCTATTGTAGAATAGCTCAGCAGGGCACCCAGGTTAGAAACAGGAGACTTGAGTTTATTTCAGGAGAGCATCTTCTGCAGAAAGTCTGTGTCTGTCTACACTTTCCAATTCAATTTTGTTAAGGAAAAACCTTGGGGTGGGAAAAAGGCAACATTTTTAATGATTCACCAAAAAGTGAAAACTAGAATCACCAGATCTCATAATATAGACCAGCAATGGCATTGAAGAGCAGCTGTACAACCCATCCTTATGACTGCAGTCAGTCCATCCTCTCTGATATTTCAGTACTTGCTTAAAATAAATTAATTTCAGTTTCTGCCCTACAGGAGAAAATTATGAAAACAATGATAGGATGTGCACTTGAAGCCAACAGCAAAGAACTGATGTTTATTACTTTAAAAATTACCCTAATTTAAGGAAAACAGAAATGAAGCAAGCTAGTTTAATTCAGTGGGAAGAAACTACTGAGGGACCTGATCCCAGGCCTCAGCTTTACAGGTTAGCACAACTAAATAGTCCTGTTTCGAGAGTAAGGGAGGATCTGGCTGCAAAACCAGCACTGAATACAAAGTATTGTTCATTTGCTTTTGAGACATAACTACAATATTGAATAGCGCTTCTGTCTTATCATGCCTCTTAGAGTTAAGTCATTTCCCAGCTACCAGATTGGAGAAAGCCATCAATAAAGTTACTGCTAAAAGGGACAGTGCTCCTGTTTCATGACTCATCTTGATAGTTGAATCCCCACAGATCTATTGGACCAGTCATCACTGGTCCAAGATGACACATGGCAGACACATTAGTGACTTTACTTCATGTAAACTCTGTCATTAAAGTCAGTGCAACTGTCTGGGGAAATGCCCAGCCACTGACGAAATTCTTCCCATTTTAGATATCTTGCAGGTAACTGTACAAGGCATCCTAATATTTAAGTAGCATGAAATAAACATCATCTTTTTCAAGTGTGAGAAGGATGAATGTACTTGAATTCTTCAATTTGCCTTTGAAGCTATGAAATAAATCTTTATTCATCAGGAAGCATTTTTATGAATATACACAGTTCGTAAGTCACTCCAGTAAGTAATCCTTATGAAATCAGCAGAAAAACTCTCCACACAAATGGAGTTGCAAAGACATGTAGTTGTTGTCAGGTCAGAAGTTTTAGAAGCATCCTCCACCGTGTCCTAAGGTTTTGTGGGTGATTTTTTCCTCCATACTGGGTGCCCAGCTTGAAACTTCACAAAGCAACAAAGTCCGTGATCTAAAATTCCTGATGACCTGGACCCTTAATGAAATACTGGAATTTATGCTATTATTATGTATAAAATGTGATATTTTATACATGTCTGCATAATTTGTTAATTTAATCATTAGGTTATCAATACATCTGTCCTGTAATTCTTAAAAACAATCTTAGATAATCACATTATTCACTCAAAAAGGGTACCCTGTAATCATACATAAAAATTATTGTCAAAAGGTTAAGTCTGCCAATAAAATAAGAGTCAAGTACTCCTTTTTACCCCCAACCATTATAAACCACTGTTTTCACTCCTTCCCATTGTTTTTAAATACTATTTTCCTCAAAACTTTAATACACAAACTTAGAGTGATAATTTTTTGAGATAATCCAAAAGTTAAAATGTTACAATTAAGAGGATGAAATAACTTCCTACCTGAAGAAAAATATCTTTGCTTCTTACAGCTACTGCCTCAATATTTCAGGACGCATGAGAATTGAGGCACCATGAGCAGCTTGGGAGAAGAGGAGTCAACAGACAGCCAAGAGTTCAGCCCTTTTTTTGGGGTGAAGTGATATCTTCACACAGGCCAGTAAAATTATTCAGCTTCAGTCATGTTGTAGGGTTTAGACAGAAGGTTATTGCCTTTAGGGTTCTGGGGTCAGGCAATAGCACTTGGGTAGTCCATGCACTGAATTTTCCATCTGGTAATGACTTGTACAGAGTTGTATCGCCAGGTCTGTTCAAAGGGATAGGCTCTGCAGTGTGACAAGGGAATTTCTCACCCAGGCTTGGAAAGAGCATCCCAGAGCAGGAACAGATGCAGAAAATCCCACTGCTCCCTCCTCCCCCATCTTCTAGAACTGATTCTTAAATAAAGCACTCTCCCTTCTCACCCAAGGAACCCCTCTCAACTTCCTGCCCCCACAAACCAGGGCAAGCAGTAGCAGACCCTTTCCACACCACCATCATATCCCTGCTCTGCATTTAATTCCATTGTTTCAAGGCAAAGCAGGCAAACCAAAAGAAACTTTTGTGCAAGAGACAAATCTCCCAAAGGGAGATGCAGACATAATTGTCTCCCTTTTGCACCTACAAACAAAAGGATATACCTAGCCTGGGTTTGAGGCAACACATCTGGGACATAAACATAGTAGCATCACAAGACAGAAAACAGATACAGCACATGGCACCAGCCATTATCATCTCTTCTCTAAATACAAGAAAAGACTTCCTTTCTTCTCCACAGAGTATGAGTCCCTTCCCTTACTGATCTGTCATGTCTCACTCTGCTCTTCAGTGAAAGAGAGGAGTTGGGCAGGACATCTCTGCTATCTCCCTGCAGGCACTGATGCTCACCCCTTTACTCCTACGAGGGAGGAGGGACAGGGTACTAATAGGGAGCATGGGGCCTGGAGGCAATATCATCTTATAAGACATTTTTACAACATATGAACTCAGACCACACCAAGTTTAGTAACATAATTAGAGGTGTCCACCACATTTGTTCACACCGCAGTTGCTAAAAATGTATGTATTTTTTAAAGGAGCTTTTTTTCCCTAGGGTTACACTAGGAGAAAGTATCTGTTGCAGACTGGGAACAGAAGAAAGAAACACCAAAATAAAGCATTAAAAGAGCACAGGAGAAGTCAAACTTACTATCTCTGTAAGAAGTAGCACATTTGTGTTTCTCAGCCTCACAGTACCCCAGGTCATAGTGCTATCCATACATTTATCCCCATATCCAGTGAAGCAAGAGAATGCAAAATATTTATAGGGAAGGCACTTGGTTCAATCAGCCTCACAGGCAGTCAAGTCAACCCCCTCTAAAGGCAGAGCCCTGCATGGCATCTACTCGGCTATACGGGCTGCTGCAAAGCAATCACATCTGCCCTCAATCAGCAGATTTGTCAGGTTTCCAAACCCCATAAAGGCATCCAACCCAATTCCTGAGCATTCCCAGACTTTTTAAAGGAATAATATGCATATATATTTATGATCTTAAAATATATATTAAAAAGATATGCTTTTATACATATGCATGTGCTCTTATACATACATATATAATATATGCTCTTATATATGCTCTTCAAGGTTTTTAGTAAGGAAGGTCCCCACATGGGGAAACTAAGGTGTAAGAAGGGAATTTGCTTTATTCCACACAGGATGACTAGGACATCAGCATCGTGATACCTGGCTAGGATTTCCAGGAGGATGCCCTGTCCTGTTGCAAACCTGAAGTCCTCCACAGAGGGTAAATGGACTCACTCATTTCAGAGATGGGTCTTCTGCACCACAGGCTATCAGCAAACCTGTTTGGAGGAAAACAGTTCTTTTCAGTGCTCGTGCTCAGGATATAAAGGACTGTAATCTGGAACATTACACAAGGACTTAAATCCCTTGAAATAAATGAATTTCAGAAATGTATTTAAAGGATTCAGTTGAAATGCACCTTGGAAACACATTTCCCAGCACTTGAATGGCTTGGACCTGGCCCAGACCCAGGACTCCTTTACATTTCAACGTATGAGAGTCACTTTAGTCACTCAGAAAATGACTAGAAAATGACTATCTACCAAATGACCACATCACAAAACCTCCTGACAGGGTACCACACTCACCACATGACAAAGATGCAGATTACTGAAAAATGTTGTTGCCAGAAGATATTTTTCCCCCACATCAAATAGGTGAAGTCACTGGAATTGGAATGGGGTTTTCTTACTGCCAGACTATCCGGCTGAAGTCCTTGGACAGGTTCCGTGGTGTACCCCACTGTGTTCCTGACATCCGTAGGGGAAAGTGTTTTTCTATTCAGGATGCAGGCAGGTGAGCTGTGGTTGAAAGATGATTGCTTGCAGCCCACCATGCAAATACACAGTATCAACAGTGTTAAAATAATACAAACATCGTTAATGACAAAGACAGATGTATTGCCTCCAGCCAGACTGTGCTTGTTAAGGGAACCCTGCACAGCTCTATAACTGGGTATGAATTCTAATAAAGTTTATTTAAAAATATGATGGTATTCCAAAAGCAGCCGTGCAAAATTGGCAATTCTGGTTTTAACAAATCTACTCCTTGTAACTCCTCAGAGACCTACAGGTTTGCTGAGAAAGGCTTTTTTTTGCTTTTTTAAACCCCTCTTACTAAGGCAGCAAGTTGGATCCTTGCCTCACTCCCACTTCCCAACGTTGTGGTTCTACTTAAAGGAGGTAATTATTTATTTATATCTACATATATTGTGAAGTTGCNAAGGCTGGGAATCTACTAAAGCTATTAATCTTTAATAACAACAAAAGGGACACAGAAGAAAAGAAAATTATTCACAGTAATGAAGCATAAACCATTGTCTAATCCCAGAAGAGGAAGTTTGTTCGAGTCCTTTCATCAGAAGGTTGTGTTCACTTTGAGATGATCCTGTTGGAGCTCTGACAAGTGCTAGATTTTATTGTAAATCTATAGTGTGAATCTGTACAGTTAGATATCCTGGGAACTCTTCCTGGATATACAAGACTTCTGGAAAAAGTATGGCCATTCTGTTACTCAACAATTCAGTCTGGATTAGCCCTCAGATATAGAAGGAAGCAACATAAAGGCAATTATGGAAGAAAAACTAAAAAGACAAGGACACAACAATGCTGAATGCAAAGAATGTGCTCTGAGGACAGATGCTCCATCCCTGCTTTTGAAACAGACTCTCAGTCTTTGTCCCAACCATGGATTTTATAGGAGGACAGAAACCACCACCTGGAGCAGAAAGTAAAGGTCTGTGGTTTTTGG
The DNA here is from genome assembly GCA_013400615.1 of Syrrhaptes paradoxus. NCBI lineage: Eukaryota > Metazoa > Chordata > Aves > Pterocliformes > Pteroclidae > Syrrhaptes > Syrrhaptes paradoxus. Next base: position 13,312 of record VZTO01014208.1, read on the forward strand.
TGTGGGATTTTTCAATAATATTCACATTAGAGGTAAAGGGGGAAAAAAAAGATGTCTGCAGAACATTTAGCAATGAACAGCCAAGTGATAACTTCACCATGCTACATATGGTGTTGCTTCATGGGAGCTGTAGTTTGGGAGGCTAAAGCCATAGTGAAGCAAAAACTTCTACTCTTCAATGCCATCCCCACTCTGCCCAAGTCGCAGGAGAGTCCTACCCGTTAGAGCTTCTGGAATTCAAGGATAATTGTGGGGACCAAAGTACGGGGACAGTGGACCAACAGGTTAGCTAAGTAAACTGGTTTGCCTGACAAGCTTCTGAGGGAACAGGAAATTAAAATGGGTCTTTATGCCTCTCCATATGGGCTTACGGGTACAGACTTTGAGCTTGGACCACACTAACATAGTAAATAAGAAACTCCGACATCTTTCTTTATAGTGTTTTAGATCCGACATCTTTCTTTATAGTGTTTTAGAGAGTGTACTTGAAAGAGAGAGAGATGTAAGGCTGCTTGTTTGATTTTGTGTCAGAAGGGGTGTGTTTCAGACTTCAGAGGTGCTACAGAAGCAATTACAATGGTAAATAAAACTATTATTAAAAACCTCATGTTTTTAGCTGCTATTTGCTTTAATAACTCTTAAATAAATGAAGGGAAAGTAAATGTTAGGAGAATAATTTGCTGCTAATCAAGACTAATAAATTGAGCAGCTTCATTTCCGTTCCAGACTTCTCTGGGTTTAATGCTGTTTCATACCTCAGAAGTTTGACAGCAGGAGGAATAAAAAGGTGAAGTAATCTATGTTGGGGTGTGTGCATGTGGAGAAATGTTGGGTTCTTGGGATTCTGGCTCTGGTTGTTTTTCTCTCACTTCCTTTTCCCAGCTCTAATACAGCTCATCTGTTTAGCTGTGCATTTTGACAGTCTGGGAGAGGAAGTAACATGATTGTGCAGTACTGAACATGTCGTCTTGGCCCTGAGAAACATCCTTCCTTTCTGGAAACTGGACTCTTCTGCAAGAAAAAGTTGACAAAATTTTTGAAGTCAAATACAAAGGTTATCACTGAGTTTGATGAGGTTCAGATCACCCCTGCTCCCTACCTCTAACGACCTAACTTTCACACTTTCACTTAACAGTGGGACCATAATCTATTTACAGAACTGTAAAATTAGAAAATGGAATCAACCTCATTTTTTAACCTAGATATCATTGATTTTGTGAACTAGAAGAGTGATTTTTTTCTCCTTAGGAGCCCATATTTGGAATCTGAGTATGAATTCTGTTCCAAAGTTCTAATGTTAGTAGAGTATCTAGCATAACTAAGCAGTAGTGACCATTTGGCTCAACCCTATTGAGTCCCTATTATAATATCTTCCATGTACAGCAGTGATGAAGGCACACGATGCTGTATAACCACAGGCAAAACATACATGGATGGGTGCTTATTATTCAGTTCTACATTGTGCATCTAATCATTTTTGAATGGAAAATAAAATTCAATTCAGTCCAATCACAATACATTGTTGCTGGTAAAATTGAATATAGCTTCAACAATGAAAAGAGAACTACCAATAAATCTATTCTGGATGTAAACAAGGGCGTGGGAAACATTCACAGTTGTTACACAGTATTTTAAACAAGCAAAGACTGATTTTGATAATGACTCTACTCTCAAAGCACCTCATTCTTTTTAAATTATCCTGTCATTAACCCATTTAGGAGTATCAATACTGATAATAAAAGAGGAAGCAAGAAGATTAGATGTTTCATGAGAGTCCTACAGCATCACCTCTGAACTCCCTTCCCCCTGATTTTCCTGTACCATCCCTACCCCTCTGCATCCATGCTGTTTCCAGCCATGGCTGGGCTGCACTCACTCTAACACCACTTGCATAACATTGTCTAAGTGGGGGTCTGCACCACAGCACTAGTGACTAATTTGGGTGAAACAATCCCAACCAGCCCTGTGTAGAATAGCTAATATATCTGAAAACTCCAGCTCCATCTAACTATGGGGCATGCCAAAGGGCACAGAGACAGTAAAGGTCTGGGATTCAAATTTCTGCCATCCAGCTCCATCTACTATTTTTATCACTTGTTCCAGACTATCCTAAGCACTTCACCTTATAGTCCTGTTCCTGAGCTTTCCCATGGTTCTGTATCTCACCTGTTCCTTTTCCCTTCCTTCTCTGTAATTCATCTACATTTTTGCTGTCTTTGATATGTCTCAGAAGCTTCAAAAAAATCTGATATATATGTCAGGGCTTGGTCCAGGGCCAGTTGTAATAGTGCTACTGATGGGTTAAAGAAGGGGAAGGAGGGGCTGTGCTGCAACATGACAGCTCCATCCTTACCCCATCCCACAACTCAGAGCGAGGATAAGAAATAGGATTAATGGTGCGGTGATTTTTTCTCTTAGATTCCTGTGTAAATCCATTTTATCTCACCTCTTCATTCAGAGTTTGCTATGGGCAGAAAATTAAGCAGAGTGTGGAAGATCCAGTGTATTTGCTGAGGAAATGTATCACTCAAGAAATCAAACATTTTTCTGACAATTTATAATGGATAAAATAAATGTGTAAACGAGGTCCCAGGGTCCTGGTTTGACAGATGGGACATGGTTCTTTCAGGCTGATTGCCCTTAATACAAAGTGTTGAGAGGGCAGGCAGGGCTGAGACTCTACATCCTGATCAGCAATGGGTTTTAAGGGAAGGGGATGTGAGAGAGGCTAGACAAGGAAACTCTTATCAGGGTGCTGTGATTAGACAACGCCTCTGTGCTTTCAGCTATGCTTTGGAGCAGTAGAGGTTAATCGATCAGGTGGTCAGCGCTACAGGGACATTTTGGTTATTGTGTCAGTGCATGTCCATAAATAGAGTGGAATTAATTTTTTTTAAATTATTATTATTATTATTTTACCCACTCTGGTATGGAATAAAGGCAGGATGAAATAAACATGCCACCTTCCTGTACACTGTCCTCTTGATAGCAAGATGTTCTTGCTTCATTCTTAATGTTCCAGAGTTAGGGATGGTGAGAAGTAGAACTAAACCAACAAAATTGGGTTGCAAGAAGGACTGTGATGGGAAGAGGTGGATCTAGTAAATCAGGAAACATTTAAAGTCTGGTGGCTCCATTGGGTGTAGGACCTTCCAGGAATGAGAGACTTCCATGCATTTCGACTGTTAAGACAACAAGGCTATGAGAGATGGAGAAGTTTCCATCACTCTTTCCAAAGCGGTCACAGGGACGTGAACTGTCTCTAATATGATAGTTTTGGCCAAACATTTTAGACCACTAATGAATTTTGTGATCCATCTTCCTGGAATACCTCCCTTTCTCGGTATATTTCTTTGAATCATACCACAGTTTCATTCTGAATTTTTCCTACAAAACAATGTTTCAAAGTCCTACCATGAGAGAAATATCAGTGTTTTATTTTGTTGTTGCTTCTCCCCCTCCCCCCCTTTTTTTCTTTCCCTTAAAAAAGGTTTCTCATTGGAAAGTTCTTATTGATGGAAACTCCCTCACCAGGCTGAATTTACTTACAGAAAAAACAAGGAAGTGTTCATCCCAACATCTTTTCTTAACTATGTCTTCCCCTTTGAAGTGGGAGGTGAGGCACAAAATGATTTAACTGGTTTGCCTAATGTGACACAGGAAGTTTGTGGGAACTGCACCTAGATTTATGGCATGCAGAGACTTGAGCACAAGGCTCTTCATCCGCTTCTCCATTTTATCTCCAGATTTCCATGGATACATTCATCAAGTAAATTTATGACAGGAGGAAATAAATTTGAAAATCCTATTACAGAATATTTCCAAGCAAGGATTTCATATTCATCTTATTCTAAACAAGCATTTGATGCCTCTCCAGTTGGTGCACACAGACTTGTAACCATTGGACCAGGGTCTGACTTTCAATAGCTTGATATTTGCGATTGGTGGCCTGGCCTCCATCTGCAGATAATGAATCAAATGGGAGACTATTGTAAATTATAGCTAAATCCAAGAAAGACAGCTTCTCCTTTGAAATGGATAGTTTTCAAGGAACAGAAGAACCAAGTTCTAGAGTAATATCGAACCCAATGTCCGCATCTGGTTTAACCCTCACTTCCCCAGCATTGCTCCCTAAACTGTTGACAGTAGCCTGTGAAGAATTGGACAAGAAGTGGAAGACATCATACACTGTGGTGTGATAGGCTTTTTCAGCACTGTTCCTTGCTAAATCTCTGCTATTTCTGTGTATACCTCAGGAGGGACTTTAATCTGTACAACACTGAAATTACTTCTGTTCCAAGAAATACAGAACATAATTGCATTTTTTTAAACTATTATTATCTCTCCTTTTTTTCTGGACTCCTATTTGGAAATTTTAATGGAAAACATTTACTCTAATTTAAAAAACAAAAGCACAAGTTCCAAATACTTCTCTGTTGTTCAGACTGGTTTTGGAACTACCCACGTTGATTGCTTGCAGGGTTTGGTCCCTTTAAAAATTTATTTGGCAATCTTGGTTCAATGCACAGTTTTTGTTAAATGAAGAGGATTTGACAAAAGAAAGAAAAGCAAGGGGGTGAAATGAAGCACAAAACAAATATCTAAGTGATGAAGCAGTGATCTGACCAGCCAGGGTGGGGGGTAGGATTTTGCTAAGGAAAAAACACTGGGCAAGCAGCACCAAACTGTGCAGTCTCACAGCAAAAGAGCCTCTGTGCCATTCAGTTGATGCTGGCATTTGAAATCTATAGACTGGGACTGTCTTGCATCTCAGTTTTATCTTCCCCTTCACCCTAATCCTGAAATTATTGAAGATTGCAGCCTCCAAGTTTGGTAATTTCTACTTTAAACATACACTTAAATAATAAAATTGACATGTCTGATGGATGTAAAATCTTCCTCGCTCAGCAGGCAGTCAGAAGCCACCTCAAATATAGTCAAAGGTGACAGCTCTTCAGCAAATTCATCCTCCTTTATCAGTCTTGTGGCCAAAATACCTCTTCGAATCCTACCACCTTTATCAAAGTTAATTTTCAGGTTTTACTCCAGTTTTGAGGCCAAGTCTAATTTTTGTGATAAATCTACATCAGATGCTTGAGTCAGAGACATTAAACTAAGTTAATGTATGTTAATTGGAGAAATATCATAACTAGACTGTCAAAATACTTTATTTCTATGCATCTCTGGCCTAGATAGGCTGTGGACAGTACACAGTGTGTCTAACATCTTGTATCTAAACAGGCTTCTATCTTGCTGTCTCTCATTCTTTATCAGCAATGACAAACCCTACACCTAATTAGTTTTTCTACTGAATGTATCTTCCTCTTGTACAACCAGACACAGCAGTATCAATTGTCAAACGTGAGACAAACCTGGGGTGAATGTCTGAGTCTGGCACAAGTCTTTATGATGTTCTGCTTCAATTCTTATATAGGCAGGGTACAAGAAGAAGGAATGGCTCCTAACACAGGCATAAGCAACCTCCAGGAGAACAGCTCTGTAGCTGTGGATGGAAACTTGAAGTGCTTCTGGAACAAAACCAGTAGTGATTACATACTTTTAAAACTGTTCTGTGCATTCTTATTCTGTGCTTGTAAGTTCTTGCCTCACTGGGTGCACAGCTGGGGCTGCAAAGCAGCATTGACATACAAGTAATCAATCACTGTAGTTATTATTTTAATTACAGCACAAGGAGAGTTTCCTTCATTTAACTAGGTTGCTGGTAATGGTAAGCTTCAGACTCTCATGTTGACTGCAGAAGGAAAGCACGTTTTCAGCTCTTTCTGGGGTAAGCAGTGACAGAAGTCCCAATCTTTCCAACAAATAGCTTGGGGACCTGCCCAAGAATTGCAAGACTTGATTCATTAGCCCTCCTCAGCCTGCCTGGATTTGGAGTCACATTTTCCTAACCTGGGCTTGATCACTAGTTTAATGGACATTGAGGGAGGAGCGAAGGAAGAACCTTTGCTCTTCTTCCTTCTGAAGCTGAATCACTGTGCAGCAAAGGATACACAAGGTGTAGGTAAGCAAAAGCAATAACCTCTGTGGACTAGAGGCATCCTGAGTTTACAGAGCCTGTACATTTCAGGCACTGTCAAGCTCCCACCACTCTGAGAAACAAATGGTGCATTTAGGCACCAAGGATTCTGAGATACAAAGTAAATAAATGGGTATTCTTTCTGCTTTCTTGGATGTAGGTGGACTGCAGTCATTCTTCAGGCACATACTTCAGTGGTGGGACTCCTTGTCATGGAAAACTGGTTATTCAGACTGACGGGTTCAAAAGCAACTGTACAAATTAATGCACAGAAAACATTTGAGAGCTATGAAGTATAAAGATAATACTTCTGGTTCAGGGAGTGCCAGTGCTGTTGGTCACTGGAGGGCTGTATCCTGAGCTCACTATTCTTATTCATACCTGGGCACAGGGATAGAGAAAAGATACCAGACTTGATGGCCCTTTTTTCTAATCCCTTGTGGTCATTCTTACATTTTCAAGCACACCAGCACTAGCTCAGGTGGTACCTAGGAGCACAAAATAAAATGAACTTGCCTAAAGAAGATGTTGGATCTGCAGAAAAGGCCTTGGGACATGCTTTCTAGGTACAAAGCCAACAGGACTGTGTGGGTCTCTGCTACAGTAGCAAGGTTCCCTCTAGGGTGACATCTCTGAAGGCTCTGCTGTCTTCTTTCCCAACACCTAACCCCTCTATCCAGCCTGGTACAGCAACAGCGCTCATGGGGAGGGTGCTTCTGGATTTCACTCGCTCAGCTGAGCTCCTTATAGCCCAGCTCAGGCAAGCCAGTTGTCAGAGTGCTTTCCAAGTCTCTCCCTGTTCCTTGCTGCTTTTCCTTGGCACAAGCCTTTCAGCAGACGTGAGGCAAACACTAGATATGTGGCAGCTGTGCTGGTATAGCCAGAATACACATCAGTGGGAGATCCAGAACAGATGCAACCCAGCAAGCCTGTGTGGACTGCCTGAACAAGTCTCTCCGTGCCCAAAGCAGTTCCAAGTGCCTGAGCAACATCTAATGGGCACCATGCCCTCCAAACAGACGGACATGAGCATTGACAAACCAGAGACCACATCCAAGCATTGAACACAGGCTTGCTGTGGGGCACTTGTCCTCGCCAGACAAGTCAAAACAGATGTCCAGACCTGTAGATCTTTGTTTTACACATCTTAATTATACAGCATATTTACTGACCTCATTAGAAGGGCTCTGTTTTTTAGGACCGTCGCTGTGTGCAAAACTGAGGTTTAAAAAGATATGTCAAATGTGTGACAGGGGAACAATTGCCCTATGGAAAAAGCAACTCATTTCTGTCTTTGGTACATGATGTTTACATAGGAGGGAGCTGGACTATAATCAGATTAAATTCAGAACAGATACGTGCAAGATATCCCAGTGAGAAAGAAAAAAGCAGACTCAGTAAAGTGCAGTGAGGAGGAGCTGGCTGTGCAGGCAAGCTGCAGATCAGGCTCTGAGGATTTTTGTGGGCCACAAGATGAATGGGATTCAGTAGCACACTGCTGTTAAAAAGGTAGACCACTTTCCAAAATAGGCTTTTGGCTGCCACCAGTTTGAAGCTTGGGGAAAGTTGTCTCTCTGTGCTTAATAACCTTCAGTGGACCTTTTTTTTTTTTTTTTTTTTTTTTTTTTTTTTTTTTTTTTTTTTTTTTTTTTTTTTTTTTTTTTTTTTNTAATGTTGGGGTAATTTTGTTTTTTTGTGTTTAATTATTTTTATTGGTTTTTTTTTTTTTTTTTTTTTTTTTTTTCCTTGTTGCTGAGTTTGCAAGACCTGGGATGTAATTATTTCAGTGTCCTCATGAGGTCTTGCAGTAGGGTATAATTTTAGATATTCTACATTTACAGACATTTAGACAAAATGGAGAATATCCAAAGGAATGCAACATGGGTAATAAGAGGTTGCGGAAACACGACCTATAGAGAAAGGCAATAGAAATTAGGTCTATTTAATCTGAAAAAGTAAGAGAGGCCTCTAATGATAGTTCTCCACACTGTCAAATGCTCTTAACCGCACAGGCAGAGTTTAGCTGGTTTTTAAGGTGATAGGACATGATGTGGTCAACTTCATTTGTTCGTAGGCTGTGGCAATTCAGGGTTGAAAATGAGGAATTTTGCATGCAAATTTGAAGGAGGATTTTTAAGACACTAAGTTGTAAATTAAATCAACTAAAAACACCACAAAAGGAGAGGATGTGATTAACAAGCATTTTCCAACTCTGATATTACCCACATGACAGCAAAGATATTTTTACAGCACTGTTACGACAGAGCCGTGGTGTCTGTGTGGTAAATCCGGACAACCTTTCAAGGAAATTTCAGAAGTCTCTGTTTCTGATATTTTCAATTTATCCCAAGTAACTTTTTACAAAATCATTCTTCAGGTTCTAAAAACTAAAATGTTACACAGAGTTGTAGCAGCAGCTCTCCTCTGTCAAGAGGGAATACTAGCAGAATGCAGAATTTACTCATCATTTGCAGATGAGTAAAGGAGGCAGCCTGTGCCAATATTGGGTTCATATACAAAGTAACAGATCTTGAAAAGTAACCAACATACAAACAAACATGCAGAGAGAAAAACACGCACACATATGCACACACATGCACAAACACTCCCCCTGAGATCATAATGAAGAGGAAATATTCTCCTCAGTACGTTAGCCACAGCGTACCCTGGTAAGTCATTGATTCAGATGCATGAAAAATTGAATATTAAAATTGTGTCTCATATTTGAATCTAAAAAAAAAATATCCCAGGATCTAATAAGCCTCCAGGCATTTATAATATTCTCATTTGGGAGTTACAAAGCAGGTAAGCTGGATATGTACTAAATGCGAGAACAAATAACCATGAATGAAACATTAAGAATTCGAAGCCAAAACCATTTGCTAAAAAGCATAAATAAAGCATAATTTCAATCGGTCAGATGCCAAATTAAATGTAAAAAGAAACTAACAAAACAAAATCAGAGCAGAAAATGTTATTAGAAATTAAGCTAACAGAAATTGTATGTACATATTTTCTTGCTTTTTTGATTATCAGAGTCATTTTGGGGGAGGGAAAGGCATAAGTTTAAAGGACAGGTGGTAGGTTTACAAGCCAAAATAGCAAGATGTTCTTGTCAACATCTAATGAAAAAAAAAAGTAAATAATGTAAAACATGTTTCTCTTTTGGATCATGTTTGTAACAGAACAACTGGTCTCTCTAGCCAAGTGATATTGTGGAGGATTCAAGTGGTGGTGCAGGGGACTAGATGCAGAGAGGATACCTTCATCTGCATTTCTGAAGCAGTGTGAGAATGTGTCCTAAAACCTACCTTTATGTATGGCTGGGTGGTACTGGAGGAGCAGTCCTGGATGTGTCTAGAGAGCAGTCTTGACGCAGTTGGGACCTCCAGCCACAGCATCAGGGTGACTTGGCAAAGCAGATGTCTGCTGACTATTTGCACGGGCAGTCTGGTGAGACAACAGTCAGTGATAGCCATCTGGGAGCCTGACCTGCTTCTGGACACCACCGTACTAGCACTTCATGGAGCAAAGGATGCCATCAGGTTTCACAACCCATCCTTCTCCCTGGGTGGTGAGAAGGGTAGATCATATTAGAGAGACCTATTCACATGCTGGGGACACGGCTAGGAAGACCGTCACCTTTGCTGTCACAGCAGGAGCTGCCTTGGGCTATCTTTGCTTACACCACCAGTACCAGAGCACTTGTTTTCAGGAATGGATGAAGCCATGGGGACCAGGGAACAGTGTAGGAAAGGGAGAAAATGGCATAGAGCAGGGTGTCTCCCTTTCTAACACAGAAGAGAGACCTAAGTGTGATTTTTGCAGAAAGGCAGCTCTTCCAGAGGAGCCCACACAGTTATTAAGGGGTCCAAACGCTGTAAAAAGTTCTTTGGCATTCATACGTAGGAAAGGTGCAGAGACTAACTCAGCTTTCTTACATCAATGAGAAGAAAAAACTTTCCCTATACTTTCTGAAGTCCTCCTGTCCCATCTTGTTTTAACCCCTCATCATTAAAGAGAATTTATTTTCAGCCTACTCTCCCACTGCTCATAGAGGAAACTTCTGACAAAAACACTTCAGTGGCCCCTCTGTTCTTGTCCCTGCTACATGAATTGTGGAGTTAGTACAAGAACTGTGCAGACATGTGCAGGGCTCTTACTGAGTGAGAACGTTCACACATGGTGTTATCCAGAAACAAGTGGCTGGTCCTGAATAACTTATTCTAACACAACTTGAAGTTGAGACAAGCTTTTCAGGAAAGAAAGAACCTGTCATCAAGGAGACTTAAATACAGATGGCTGATAAATTTTTCTCCAAATATTTTCTTGATTAAACAGACATTTCCATTTTAAATTGGATGGAAATTCAGAAAATCAAGCATCTAGTTTTCTGACATAAACCCTGCATTTTTTCATCAAAACAGTTTTGATTTCTGTTGATCGTAACTTCTTTTCAGTAAAATCAAGTTTACAACCAGATGTTTTTATAGTTTTGAACAAAATAGGGGGCTGATAATTGTTGATTGTAAGACACTTTTTTGTTAAAACCTGCCTACCTACAACATCACTAAGACACCTGCTAGTAGAAACACAATCGCATATTGCAATTGTTGCTGTCATCACCACTTGTATTTGCATCGCAACAGCATCCATTGTGGTGCTGGTGTCTGAAGGAAAACCTCAGGAAGTGTTAGTGGTAATTACTGCCACGCTATTTTGAATGACTGCAAGACTGTCTACTAGGTTTTACACAGGTTATATTTTAGACACACATTCACCTCTCCCAGTCAGAGTTATCTCAAGGATTCTCACCTATGTAGGCATGTCTGGTGGGAGCTGTGCCCAGGGTCTGCTGCCCTAGGTGTCCGCTGGCTTCATCTCTCTGGCAGCCTGCTATCATGTGTGAGAATCTGGGGCCACATGCCAGACAGTGTGAACCAGGATCCACAGCCAAGTCAACCGACAGCAGGGCCTGGCCTGCAGCCAAACTGAAAAAGCAAAGATTGAGCTGCAAGCAAAGAAGCAGAAAGGTATCATCCTCTGTGCCCTAGCGAGGAGGCTTGGTTGCTGTAGGAAGATGGTGACACCTTACCTTTGCTGTATGGCTGGAAGCAACTCAGCTTAAAAGCATGGTTTGACTGATATGGCCTGTTTGTGCAGCTTAGATTAGCTGGGAGAAGGACAATTTACAGCTAATGGAGTAGCTGCAGGATTCATAGATGCCCGGAGAGCAGAGCAGTAGTAATGCCTTGTGAATCTCTATTTAACAGGTCCAAAATTTGCAAGGAAGAGCAAGCCAAAAGAAAACTCCAAACCTTATTTTAGGCATATGAGGAAATACTCTAGAGCTCTGTCCATGCCATTTTGATTTTGCACATTTTTCTTAAATAAGGTGTAATGGGAAATAAACCCTAATGAAAGCAAAGAGTACCTTGTGTTTCACAGCCTGTCACTTTGCTGGTTTGCTACTCAAGAGGAAGTCACTGAGAGATTTCTCACAGAAACAGTTTTAGCCTCCATGCAACTCAATACCGACAGAAATACACCCACTAGTACCACTTCTCTCCTTTACAGATATATTTCCTTTTCTCTTTTATTTTCAGGATGAACAGGACACAAAACATCTACCTGTTCTATACACCTTTAACTTACATTTTATGGTGCGACAGGAGTTTCCTCTATATACAGCAAAAAGATCTTTAAATTAAAAGGGAGAAAGTAAGAAAGGGAGAGATGTTTGTTTCCAATAATCAGCAGAAGCAGAGCTAAGAGAAGGCCTTTCTCAGAAGATGCTCTTGGGCTGCCACATGCCCAGCTGTCAGCCACCAGCCCAGCTTTCCACAGCACTGAAGTCATCTGAGAAGGCAGTAGCCACAATAACACTCTGCAGGCTTCTGCCTTAGGCATCTGTTTAGTTTGCTTGACCTTAGACCTGGCCTTAAATTTACTGACAGGATTATGGAGACTGGGCCTGTCAAAGTTCATAGCATGAAAGAATCTCAGAATAACTCAATGATTTTCATAAAAACTCAACTCCAGGAGTCATATGAATTTCATATGATACACTCTTTCACAAATTATGGGCTTACTAATTCTCATGATTTTGGGAAAAAGCTGTGAAAAGAAAATTGGTTATTGCATCTTAAAGACATAAAACTAGAACACTCATTAAATACTCCTCAATTAATCTCAAATAAAGAAACACAGTGTAATGTAAAAACCACCTCAGGACTCTGGAGTACCTGGCTCATAGGTGCCAAAGTGGTTATGCTGTATTTATAAAATGGGTGGTTTGTACCCGCAGAGAGACAGTCCATCAGTGAGACAGGCTGAGCTGCTTCCCCAGAGCTGTGTGTTCAGCAAAGGCCCCAGCAGCATTTGAGCAATTTAGCACCTTCCAGGAAGCCAGACAAACTAACACAGCCTGTTTATTTCCTCTTTCTTTCATTACTCCCACGCTGGTGCCTCTGTAAAGGAAAATATTGATGGATCTGAATTATGTACAACATAGGCTGGGAGTCCATGGCAGTCGTCCCCTAGCAAGCTGTTTCTGAGGCTGTTTCCTTTAGTGAGACCATGAATTATTCTCCGTCTTTCTCTTACTCTTTTTTTTCTGGGCACATGAATTTGCCACCTGCTAATGTGCTGCACAATTACAACTGCCAACGGCATAGAGGAAGAAATAGCAAAGTTTGCTATACAGTGAGATGTTCAAGATTCAGTAAACAAATCGTTTCCCTACTTAAAAAAAAGAGGTGAATAGTATTTAGGATCAGCCTGTCAAATTTTTAAAATTTCACTGAAATTTGTGTTGATCCATTTAACTTCTAGAGGGTGTTAGGCTTAATTTCAAAGTGTGGCATGATTCGAGATCCCTGTTTATGCACTGAATATTTTTGAACCATATCCTTCATCAGGTTGCCATGAAATACAGTGAGAAAACTTCAGTGAAAACCGTGTAAAATTCTACTCCCTTTTTTTTTTTTTTTTTTTAATTTTTCAGACAGAACTGGGCTGAGTGGTCTCAGTGTCTGGAAATGGGGACAGGGAGCCAGTGGGGATCCAGTGAGAGCTGGAAGGAGCCCTGAGGGACGTGAAGAACTCCTGAGGTGGGGAAGTGATCAGGTGCAGAGTGTCAACTCCTCCAGCAACAGCCAAAATGAAGACCTCCAAAAGTGCTGTCCCCACTCCCACACTCCACCCCTTCTGGAAGTATAAATAAAATTGTTTTGCCTCAGTATGAATTTCCCACTTCCACACACGGGAACAGAGAGGAGTGATTTGCAGTTGAATTCCCCATCTTTAACAAAACCCGAAGAGAAAACCCTTCCACCGGATGACTAACTCCTGCAGATGACTTAAAAACTCACTAGAGGGAGTTTAATCCTTGGTGAGAAAGGCCGAGAGATTGCCTAGGAAACCCAAACTGAGCCTATCCCATTCAGTCCTTTCGTACCAATGTTTTCTCGTAGCACACACAGAACATACCCTTTGGAGGCCGTGCCTGGCGCTGTGCATCATCCAGCAGAGGCCACAGCACAGTTGCGCCGTGAGCAGCTTCCTAGCATGAAAATGGATGGTGTCAGCTGTAATAATGCAAAATTAAATGAAATAGCAATGAAACGTGTTTCTTCAATGTATGTAGAGAGATGATTTATTTTAGTAATGACTGGAGGGAGGTGAGCTTTGAAATCTCTCAGTGTAAACCTGCATTCTTTGCTGAGCCTTCATTTGCTCAGGAAGGAAGAACTCAACAATTTCACAGAAATTGCACTCTTTCTTTGCCTTTCAAAAATTAACCCCTTGTCACTTTAATGCAAAATTCATAGCAGCCTGAAAAATTTCAGAAACAGCCTTCTTACTATTATTTCCTTTCCTTTCAGAAAGTACATTCCTTTGTGAAAATATCTGGTAAAAATAATAGCTCCACCTTCAAGGGATGTTAGATCACAGTTGGTAGCCAAAGATCAGACACATCCTCCTGACAAATCCTTTGAAACCCAAGCAGAGACACTTTAACATCCGGAAAGGATAGTCATTCATGTGGTTGCATTTTCTTTTCCTATTGTATCCCCATGTATCCCTCTGTTACGCTTCTCTGTTCCATCTCACCTCTAAGACCCCAATTAATCAAGACCCTGAGTTTGCTCCTTTTCTGGCAAATTCCCTAAGGCAAAGTGCCCAGAGCGTCCAGAGTGCTTGCTCTGCAAGCCAAGGACAATGATTGCTTTAATTTGTATTATTTTCTGGTTTTTTAGCAGCATGTTCAGACATTTTTAAAGAGAAAACAAAGAATTTCTACACAATGAAAGCATGTCTGGCAAAAAAAAAATGATAAAGGGTTTTGTCTATGCCTATTTTGATAAAGCAATCTGCAAAATAATCCTCCTCACAAAAAAACAATGTAGTGCTGGGGTTTGAGCTTATGATTTTGCTTTGCCTTGCTTCACAGGTGATTCAGTTCCTGTGATTTCCTTTTGTCCTCTGCATTTTATATTCCAGAACAGGGTGATTTTCACAAACCATCTTTCTGTGTAGCCTAACCACCTTCTTCAAGAGGACAAACCAGACTGTGTTGTGGGGGACACACAAAAAAAAGGCAGGTTTAGCCTAAATAAAAATCTTTTTCAGGAATCAGATCAATAAGTCTCACTCATTTACTTATGGCTCTCTAAAACATAGATCATAATTTTTAAACGTCCATGCAGATTTGTTTAGTTAATAGTTCTGTTCATTTGTTTAAGCCTTTGTAGAATGCTTAAAATACTAGTCATAGCAAGAGGCCATCTAAATCCTTTGAAAAACATTGCACTATATTGTATTTCATGGTAGTATTTAAAAAAAAAAGACATTATTTTTCTCCTGATTTCTGTTTCTTTCATGATTTCCTCAATAAAAAGGAATTAAGAAGGAGCTTGTCCTTTCACCACAACGTTGTTTGTTTCTGTTACTGAGATAAGTCACCTCAGTGTCATAGCAGGAATTCAAGATTTTCTTTTAGACCAGTGGACGGAGTGAAGTGCTTCTGCTTTAATTATTATTCTAATGAGAAAGATGTTGCATGGATGCCCATCTGAAATCATCTGAGTGATGGAAGTCTTTTATGTGCAAGCATAGTAAGTATCACAAAACTGTAATGCTCCTGCACTGTGTCCTGGATATGGATGGTTAGAAACCGTTGCAAAGCATCTCTCCAGATAAACCAACTGTAGCTAGTTCAGTTTATCTGGACTGCCTGCAGAAACCCACTGGCAGAAGCAGTGTTAAGCATTTCTTTCTATTTGAAATAATCCCCTAATTTGTAGGTCCTAAAACTTCTTTCAGTCATTAAAAATAAATGGAATCACCTCAGCTTAGCTTCAGGTTTTTCTGTGCGTGTTTAGAAGTTTCCTGGTGCTCAATGTCTTTCTTTGGTCTGAACCATCTTGACAGCAAGACATCTTCCTCCAAAGTCTGAAATCCCAATTGTAAACCTCCTAATAGGTATTTAGTCAATGGAAGGGAGATTGATTTTGCAGATGGAGGGTCTAAAGCTGGAGAAGGGAACCTAGGAAAGGCTAAATGGAAATGTAGTGACAGACTGGATGAGGAGAAAGAAGGGAAAGCTGAAGAACGGGTACATATTTGGGAGTGGGAAGAGAGAGAACGCAAAGGACCAGAAAGTATACAAAAGTCAGAAGTGGCAAAA
This sequence comes from Syrrhaptes paradoxus, assembly GCA_013400615.1. NCBI lineage: Eukaryota > Metazoa > Chordata > Aves > Pterocliformes > Pteroclidae > Syrrhaptes > Syrrhaptes paradoxus. Next base: position 29,040 of record VZTO01014208.1, read on the forward strand.
GGCAATTTACGAAACTTTAAGATGATTGGGGCAGGGGGGCTGTATTTTTGAGGGAGGAACAAAGAGATATGAAGGGAAACCTCCTCTTCTCATCCTGTCCATCTCCTTCTGTTGCATAGAAGAAAATTGCCATGAAGGAATGTAATTTTTTGGCCTCCTCCCACCTCCCCTGAGGCTCTGTGCCCATGTAAAGGGCAGATATTCACTCAATTTTCAGTCCAATTTTTAGTATTCTGAGACTGATCATTCTTAGGTAGGGCTTTTGGCAGCCCTCCGAGTTGAGATACTGGGTGAAAAATTTGGAAGTTCATCCTGAGTGACAGTACTGATGGTAGACGTCAAAAAATCCAGTGCCTTCATCTCTCTGTCTGTCCTCTGCAGATTGAGTGGCAGTGAGGAGCTGCCGCTCCACTTTACACAGGGAGCACAAATGTTTCCAGCAGGGAAAGTAAAAATTTGTAGACAAATATTTATCCTTGTTACTCTGAGGATACATATGAGTAAGTGAAGGGGAAAACAGGAAAAATATTGCACTCAGGAGGAGGTACCACCACAAGGGGTAAGAATAAAATTGTGCTGGAAAGAAACTTGAAAAAAATTATGAAACCACAAGAAAGTTTGGTTTTGCACAAATCTAGCCCATATCTCAGAATATACCTAGCCCATACCTTACATTGTCTTGTTTTCCCTTTGGGTGTTTATTTGCATTTAAACCAGCCCAACATCTGCTGGAGGATAGCATCACATGTTTCAAACCCTTCACTTGGATAGCATCACTTTAGAATAAACTGGTGCTTGAATGCACTGTATAGGGAGTTCTGTGATTTGTGCAGTTAGGCTTTACACATTCATTTGGAGAGACAAGCGGGATTTGGAGCAGGTGACAAGGGAAGAACTGTATGTATGGCTAACTCAACATGTACCACATGTTTTGGATGTAGGAAGAAAAGTGAAAAATGTGGTGTGTTGCAAGCTAGATAAGAATACTTTTAAAATCATGTCTCCATTATAAAAGAATAGCTTCGAGGAGCATTGTTGCTAAATTACAAGGAACCACACAAACAAGAAAAAAAAAAAAAGGTAGTGTTTGCTAATACCATGGGAACTCTGTGGACACACAGAAATCTATTTGTTACAATCCAGTTTCTAGGTCTCTATTTTCTATAAATGCAAACAATTTGTTCAGCTTGTCTGCTTGTCTTTTCCAGTGGATTTCTAACAAAATGCCCTTAGTCCTGGCAAGTCAAGCAGGATGCATGATGATGTGCCAACTTTCCTGAAGCACCTTAGGGACTACAGATTGCACATCCATTTACCTGCACATAATCCACTTACATTTGTCTGCTGCAGACAGTGGCATTCAGCTACCTCTCACGTGTTTTCCCCATAGCCTCTGATACCCACTGCTGACCTAAAAGATATCCCATCTTTGGTCATGATCTTGAGTCATTTGGGAAGCTGACTCAACATCAAAGATTTTGGCTTAGGTAGAAACAACCTGGAAGACGAGACAGCTGATTCCTTTTTAATTAAGTGGGGAGATGGAGTTGTTACAGGAAAATTGTGAGACTGAAGTGCATGGCACGGAGAACTCTAGACAGAAGAACCTGCAAAGGAAGCAACGCATGTGAGGTCCTGAAGAGGAGACAGCAGAAAAGCATGGAGTCAAGACCGTAGGCCACTAATAGCATATAACAAAAACAAACAAACAAAAACCCACAAAAAAACCACACAGAGATTTCAATTTTTCTTGCAATCCTACTTACATGTTAAAATGTAACCTTTCCCCTCCTCAAACCTCAGAAAATCTACCTGTTTTCCTTTATGAAGAAGTTAACCCTTACTAATAATTAATGTATATCCCTTGATAGGCTTTTGCATAGAAGAAGTTTGTATATATTTGCTTTTTTGAACCACCATTTGGAACGTCTGGTTTCCTCCTTTTGGCCTGTATACCCCAGCACTTTTTTAAGGAAATGCAAAAGGAAGAGAGGATAGCAGTGGGAAGCTGTACAGAGCTATCTAAGCTCATTCTGGGACTCAGCCACATCTGGGTTGACTCCAGCAATGCACTGAACACAGGCCAATCAATGGTTCCCTCCTTCTCTCAGCAAAATAGATGGGAAAAAAAGTGTGAGATGAGACTTTGTGGAAGGAGTTGGTTCAGGAAACTGACATCTGGTCAGGTAAGAGCTTCACTAATTAAAAGCAGAACAAAACAGAAAGCTATACAGAGTCATCTGGGAGCTCTGGAAGTCTCAGTTTCCCTAATACCTCCATTCTACAGGGCACAAAACGACAGGAGACAGCAAAATCAACACACAAGTTTCAGACAGTGTATTTCAGACACACTCAGGATTTTCCTGTGCTCAGGGACTTATGGATGACTCAAAATCAAAAATCACTGGGAAAACATTTTTCACTCGAGTGTTTCTGATGAGCAGAAGTAAACTTGTTCTCAAAGTCTAAAAATGACATTTCTTTAAATAGGCCCACTACACCCCTCCAAAACAATACGGTCACTTGTTGCTTTTTTCCTTATTGTTGCAAAATAAGTGTCCCTACAGCTTTTCAGTGCTAGATCTCCTCCTTCCCAGGAACAAAGAAAACAGCAACAAGAAAAATAGCTCATTTAGAATAAGCACTATTAATGACCATATGACCTGGTTTGAAATCTATGTTTATATCTTTGTTAAAAGGTTATTTATGGGCCTGAGAGCAGTTGCTTTTATTTTACTCCCATTTCTTTGATTTGAGTGTTTTTGTGCATAATGCTTTTCACCAGAGAGGTACTGTATGGCCTGTGTCTCAAGCAGTTAGAGTGAAAAAGATGATTCGATGAAGTTAATTCCTTTGTAGATGTGACAGATAGATGGGAAAGACCTTGAGTGTCTATACTGATAAGGGGTCTGTCATGTCAGGGAATAGGGAAAAGTGCAATACTCCTGTAAAAGCCTTAAATTACATTTTCATTCTGACCTACCCTTCCTACAGTTTTTAAGGTCTGCTTGGAGATGACTTGATAAAGGTGAAGCTAAGGGTGACTGATAAGAAATCTAGCTTGAGCAAAGTAAGACTGCTTTGTTCTGGTTGCTCTGACTGAAAATAATGCCTGATTTACTATGGTTCTTCATTCATATTTATTTAGTCCTTTCACTGGAAGTGTGTGAACATTAGTTGCAGGAGGCTGGCAAAGACTGCAAATCATAGAATCATAGAATGGTTTGGGTTGGAAGGGACCTTAAAGATCATCAAGTTCCAACCCCCCTGCCCTGGGCAGGGACACCCTCCACTAGACCAGGTTGCTCAAAGCCTCATCCAGCCTGGCCTTGAACACCTCCAGGGATGGGGCATCCACAACCTCCCTGGGCAACCTGTTCCAGTGTCTCACCAACCTCATAATGAAAAGTTTCTTCCTAAT
>VZTO01014208.1:32945-49667 GCA_013400615.1 Syrrhaptes paradoxus
AAAAAAAAAAAAACCCAAACTGTTGTAGTAGAAGGAGTTCTCCATCTTGTGTCATGGTAATCCCCTAGAAATTGGATTATTAGAGGTACAGGATTGTGTTTTGGGCCTGTGGACAGTCTGGTATCAGTGACGGTTGTAAAGACCAGTGCTAAGAACTTGGCTGACATAAGTGTCCAGCTCTTTTCTAACACTCTCCAACATGGACCACCTCAGAGGTGTGAGCTTCCAAAGTGTCCCAGCTACTGACCACAGCCCAGGTTCATTCCATGTGGCTCTAGATAATTCCACATGACTTTAGATACTTGACTGTATCTCTTGCACTGAAAGCCAGCTTCATCCTACATCCCCTTTTCAATTAATTAAGGGAGAAAGAGAGGCAGTTCTAGAAGATCTTGCAAGGCTCATCCAATCTCTCAGGATTCTTTGAAGCACCTCGTGATGCTAGATGAAATGCAACTCCCAAGTTAGAAACTAAAGAGAGGCAGAAGGAATTTCAGCCTTTGGCTCCAACCACACCACTCTGTGAGCCACCTCTCAGGGCCACCATTCAATTCCAGCTGCTTGTTTGTGCAGAAGGTCAGTACGAAGTGCTTGTGGGAGCATGGTACGTAACACAATTCCGACTGTGAGTCAAAACCAAGAAAAACTAATAGGTATCCAGCAGTCAGTCATGCTGAAAAACCAAATGAGAAACACGCCTTTTGCACACAGGATAGTACCAGAAAAAAATTGTGTATTTAAGCCTGTAGTTCCTTGAATACTGACAAGATTTCATTAAAGTACAAGAAAGACATCCTGACAACTGGAAAAAGAAGCAATATGTTGTTTCCATTTCCTTGTCTTCTCCATGCATAGCCATCAAATCAGTGCCTGCTGAATTCAATAGATTCCTCTGCCTCTCCAACATCTACAGGAACTCAGTTTCTTAAGAACTTTTGGTTCACTTTTAAAGCCCCATCACTGGAAATATTCATTTTGTACACAATCTCCTTTGAACAAACTGGGTTACAGTTCACCCAAGACTTTCCAGTTCTAAGACAGCCAAGAGTACTTAAGTTGATGGTTTCATATAGTTTTCAGACTATAACATGGGGTTAGTGGGAAGCTTAACACCTGCATTTACATAATTGCCTTTTAATTATGTTAGACTTTTTCAAGAAGAATATTCCTATTCTGTATGTCTTTAAAGAATCTTTTAAAATAATCTTAGCTAAATGAGCTCTCAGGTGTATATATGGAAGTAAAAGTAATAACTTATTTGATGTTTTATGTATTTTTTTAAATTTTTGACTCTTCAAATAATGCTATGGATAGAGGTGTTATTAAAAGCAACGAAACTGAGGTTATGAAATACTTGGGTATGAGATAATTTATATGGTTTTGAGTGTAGCAACATCCAAAACATTTTCAATATTTGAATGGCAGATAGATAAGCACTGCAAAATTAAAATACTTCCTTAAACTACTGCATTATATGGAAATATTCCTAGTGAGGTATGAATTGGCACTGTAAAAAGAGCAGCAGGTACTTTAAAGCAAATCCCAGATTCATTTACACAAGAGGAGAGCTTGCCAAACCACATATATGTCAAATTTGTCTCCCAGTAATACTGGGGACTGTTCCACTAAAGGCTGAGATTCCCAGACAGGGAAATCAGGAGAAACTCTGGAATGTTTTTCTGTAGTCAGGCACAGACAATTGGACCTGCAGTAAAATGAATCTCTTCCAGGCTCGTGGAGCATTGACCATTTGCTAAGCCTCATGTGGTACCAGGCACTCCTCCAGAACTAGGGAGTGTAGTAAAGTGATTATGGGATTCTGTGACTGATGACTCTATCACATGCCTGAGATTCATGGCTCACACAGCCACGCTCCAGTGACAGGTGCTGGTGTGACTACAGAAAATGCAAAGGAATTTGCATTTTAATGTAGCTTAGCCAACAGCAGAAAAAGGTTAAGACTAGTCATCTTAATTTGCATTTGCAGTGAGCAAAATAAGTGCCTAAAGACAATGGCCACAGCTTGATGTTATGTGTGCTGACTTAATTTGGCATCTGAGGCTCTGTCGCCGAAGAATCCTTAGTGGTCTGGTTAAACCACATACCCGCAGGCTCCCTAACTTTTAGGTATCTGTTTACTCTGAATCCCAGCTTTCTGCTGTTCCCTCTCACTGTTCCTTCTGCTGCCTTTGGCTATCAGCTAGCTGTATACATTAAAAAGGCAGCATTGCCTTTTAGGACATCTCAGGCTTGTCTTGGTGAGATTAGACAGCCTCCTCTCTGTTCCTTAGCTAGAGGAAAAAGAGCTACCCTTTTAACCTCTCCATCCTTTTAAGGACTAATATCCCCCTTGTCTCTTCATCTCTTTCCTCCCCATTTCAGTGGCCTTCAGTGCAATACTTTAAGTGCTCTTTTCAGAATATGATTAGGTTTTAACACCTTTCATGTAGACTCAAAAATAATGGTTCAGCCTTGGTGTACTGCTCACCTTGTCGCCTCCTTTAAAGGAGTTTGAGGTTTAGTGGCCAGTTCCTCTCCCTTGCCAAAATATCCTTCTGCAGGTTTCCCTTCCACCTAGCGCTTATTTCTTGGGTTCTGCAGGTTCCGTTTGGACAAATGAAACGGGTTGTACCTCTCAGCCTTGCAGTCTAGTTAGCAGTAAAAATCAAACCAGACACCTTTGGGGTGGAGCATTGTGTCATAAACAAATCGTGGTTATGGAATCTGTATTTCTGTCCTCTCAACACGAGTAATAAATGGGAGGCAGTTACACTCTCATGATTTAAGTAATAATATTTCAGTTTCTATAGATTACAGGCACTGAGTGCCCCTGGAGATACCCAAGGTCCCTTCTTGGAGCAGGGAACATGTCTACTGGTTTTTCGTAGGGTAGGTGCTGAGATATGGCAAGATTTCTCTGACTTGCTCACAGTCACAGTGAAAAAAACTGGAGCATAGCAGGGAACTGAACCTGTGCTTATCAGATCCTAGGAACTTGTGCTATCTAATGACCCGTGCTTCTTCTACATCCTGAAACCAACAAAAGCAGATTGGAAAATTATGTTATCAGAGACACGCACTGAACATAATAGAAGCCAATGGAATGATTCAAGCACCATTCCCCCTCCAGTGTTTAGAAGACAAAGTACAAGGTAGATTTTAAAAAACAAACTGTCCTTGTTCCCTTCCTCCTGGGCTAGTTTACATAAGGAAAAATCCCAGACCTTTAAAACCACATGGAAGAAGGCTAATGTCAATGAAAAGTTGTAGGACCAGAGAAAAGACTTTCTGAAGTCTGGTCCCTGCTGTTGCAAGGGGGAGAACTACTGAAACTATCCCATTATGTTATCAATATTCGTCCTAAAACCAGTTAGGTTTCTTCCCTTTGCTAGTCCTCCTGAGAGGTCTTCCCAGAACTCTTCTCTGCTGGTTAGCAGCTTTCACACTGTTACCAGCATAAGTTATTATCTTTATTTTGCCATTGCTTTGCTACTGCACATTTTACTTCTCTGTTTCACAGTTTCTTCCACCTGTCCACTCATCCAGCCACCGTCCTGGATCTTTGTCAACTGTCAATTTGAAGCAGATTTCATTTCAGACCTGGTCTAGAGCTCATTTAAGTCAATCAGATTCTCTGTTGAGTTCAGTATGGTTTCCATACTTTCCAGCCTTTATAGGCTACCCTGTCATCAGCTGGATGCAAAAGGTCTATGTTAATAAAACAATGTGCTTAACAAAATTGTACTGCAACATACTTCACTTACCTGCTTTTGTTGGCCAGTTCAGGAAGGAAAGACAGGGAAGCAGAATATCCAACATCTCAATAACAAGTGGGATCTAACAGCCAACAGGAAAGGTACTAAACTTAAAAACATATGCAGTGGAGCATTTCTTTATGAAGGCATCACAATGAAGCCATGTCTGGAATTATTTTACTGCCATTTGTCTTCATTTCACTGCTCTGCTCATTTAGGCACTGCATGAAACCAATGTTCCAGGGAAGAAAAACACCCAAAATGCTATTTTCATATTCTTTCATTATTTTTTTTTTAAATCTCCTGGAAGAGGGAAACCCTCTAATTCTCCAAAGGTGACATTATAATCAATGATAGTTAACTATTTCCAGACTTTAGTGCTTTTTTGATTGCCACCCAATACATAAGGGGTCCCTCATTCTAGCTTTTTATAGTTTTGCTCAAGTGTCACAAAGCAAAGTTATATTTTGCAGTTACAAAACAATATTTGACTTGCAGCGATGAAAACACTACCCCATAAGAAGTGATCAAAACAACACACTTTAAGAAGTAAACAAAGCTCTTAAGTTGTTGATGGTTTGATTGACCAACATTACAGACAGTAGAAACTCAAGTGATGATCCAGACAGATAAGTTAGTCAAATAATATTAAGGAACAGATTTTTAAGAACTGCAAAACTAGCTGTAGCTTGAGACACAAAGAACCGGTGGAAAAAAAAAAACAGTCCCACTTTGAGACTCAATTTGACCTTATCCCAGCACAACAAAAGTGAAAGCAGAAACAGTATGAGCTAGAACATCTCAGTGGTAAGTTAAGACCCAGCAATACTCACAACACCTCAAAAAAATCCTCAACAGTCTCCCCAAAAGAACTAGGATTCTTGTTCCCTTCCTATATAACTCCAGTCCCAGATAAGGCGTTGATTTAACTGTTTAAATGTTTGTAATCATTAACCTTTCAATAAAAACACAGCTTCAGCTTATTAAACTCATTAGTCTGTAACAAATGAAGCTTTTGAACATGCCAAGGAGCAAAATATAACTGGATTCAGAAAGCAATTAGATGCATTTTGGAGAGGATGATAGGTCTCTTGAGGGCTATTCAGCACAGAGATGCGGATACAGTCTCTGATTCAGGAGGTCCCTAGGCTGCAGATTACAGGGTGGTTGTATCAAAGGAACACCATACATAGTTTTCTAGCTCTTATTGTCTCCATTACTCTTTTGTTCCTGGGTCAGGTGGTCCTTTGATCTGATTCACTACAGCTGTTCTTATGCACAACTAGTGCCTGGTCAGCAGCCAACACTCAGTGTCAAACTAGCTGAAATAAAGTAGTAGAAAGCATTGGTTTACACCTTCTAAACTAAGCAGCCATTACAGCAGAGTGGTGGTACAAACAGTATAGATGAATCCCTCCATAAGTCTAGCTTTTGACCAAAGAATTAATTTTACTCATCATGGAAAATAAAGGCTTATTCAGCAGCACTTGATACCAGAGTAATTATCAACCACATACAGCTACAATAAAGTGTTCAAAGTCTTTGATTTTTATCCTTCCCTTTTATTTTTTTTTTTCCGTGTAGTCAGGAACACTCCTGAAACAAAGCTTCGTGCACATAGATTTCAACACTGCCACATGCATATTGTGGACCTCCTTCAAATGTCACCAATACAACTCACAGAGGAAGCTCTCCCTTGTCAGATGACACAGTTGCTCGACACACTGAAAACAATACCAAAAGGACAGAGAGCTATTCAAGCTACCTCTATGATTAGTGAGAGGTAAACAGTATAAATCCAGTCTCAGCATAGTTCTTATTCCAGTTTTCATGCCTGCCATACTCTCTGCAAACATCTCATCTTCAGTTTTGTGTCCTCTTAATGTCCCAGAGTAACTTTATTACTCAAGTAAACTCTAAATCTCGAGAAACTACTCAAAACTACTGAGCCAACTGTGCACCTCTTCTATACCAGGGAAAGTTAAGGAACAGGAAAAAATGGAAACTAAACATTTTGTTCTGGATCATTCAACCTGAGCTGCATTTACTGAACTTCAGCAGTGTGTCCCAGAAAATTTTTATTCCCCTTAATGTCTGGGGTTATCTGTGTTTTTTATGATACACCATGGATATGAGATTCAGATGAAGCATTAGTGCAACAGATCTCCCTGCTATCAAGGCCAAGAACAGTTGGGAACCTCTTCTTTTAAAAGAGTTTTTACTGAGGTACCTAAACTGCTTGTATGAAGAAAAAAGGTGTTGCTTTCACTCTTATCTGTGTGGAAGGTGTCAATGCCATGTATCAGTTGTGGCTAGGACAAAACAGCAGGCTAGTGCTCATGTTCTGTTTCAAGATCATCACCTTGTGGAATGTTGTCTGGGAAGCTGCCTGTATTCTTGATTTATCTCTTGGAGGCTTAGGCTTTTATTTATCATTGCTTGAATTTCTGGCCATGTCCCCACCCAAGTCTTATCACACAGGTCTCAAATACACCATAGTTTGTGTATCTGATCACCAGAATTGCGTGCATTTTTTTTTCCAGATGCAGAACAGTCCTAGCGTGGGGTCCAGCTGGAAAGAGAATGATGACACAAGCCAATCTAGAAAAATGCATTAAATGTAGTACACAAATCCAATGGCTCCTCAAGTGAGTAAGCAGAGACCTAACTGAATATCATCATTAAAATGGAGAGGTAACACCTGATCCTTAAGAAGGTCACTACATTAAATTGTGTAGATGATGAGGGCAGGTTGTCAGGCCGTATGGGGAGACAAAATACATGAGCATAGAAGTCCAGCCCAGGAACTTTATGACTATGAACGAGCTCACTCATATGTGAAATTACTCTGTCTTCTAACAGGAACAAAAGTCACAAAGCAATTTAACAGTTGCAAAGACATAAGGTTGTGTCATGTGTGTGTAAAGGCTTTCACAATAAAGCAGTTATGTTTGGACTGCAACAAACTACTGCACAGACAATCCTTAAGATTGATTCTAGAAGCTTTGTAATTTGGGTGTTCTGGGTTTTTGGTTTTTTGTTTGTTTGTTTGTTTTCTTTTTTCCTGATTTCCTCAGATTGCAGCTGAAGAGACAGTGGCATTGTTGATTTGAAAAAGGGCAGAATTCACAATCAGATTAACATGCTCCATAAGTCTGGTCAGTTTGTTGAAGAGCCCCAAAATGGGCATCTATTAGATGTAATGAAGGAGGAATGATAGATGATGTCTTGCACTCCCAAGCCTGTAATTAAACAGGAGGGAGAGGCTGCAGGGTAAAGAGTGGAGAAAGCATCCTTCAGTCACAAATCCTTGACACGCAGATGTCAGTGGTTCAAAAGAGGTTTTAACATCTCTGACATGAGGACAGCAAGGGAATGGAAAAGTAAGCAAAACAAAGCACTGGAAGGGCATTTTAACAGCATGTTAGGCAAATGAGAGGATAAATGATGACTGTATATTAGATGGCAGTGGGAGGGGTATAAACATTACAGAGACAATTGCCGCTAAATGAGGTGTATCCCAGGCAGCTGTCCTGATGCACTAGGAGGCTGTTTTCAAAAGAAAAGATTCTTGCATCAACATTGAAACAAAACAAAATAAAAAGATCTCTTCCAGAGAGCTCACATGCCATGAATAACTCAACAGCATGTGAGCCAAACCCTTACAGAGCCAGGCTGTGTTCTGGCTGTCTCCTTTTGGGCATTATTTGAGCATAGATATGCACTCTGTTTTAACTAATTATCAGAGCAATCATATGAGCAAGCTAGCCTGCCCTGTTTGTCTAAATTTGTGTCTTTTATGCCTTTTTATGATTTATGTGCGGTAAATCTGAGAGCCTCCATGCTGGCCCAGCCCTCATTCAAGGGACTTGGTTGACTACTGTCTTGCTGGATTGCTCTACTCACAAGAATTATTGGTTTCTTTCAAGGTCCATTTTCTTTTTTTCATGCCATTTGAATTTGTGACCCTCTGAGCTTTAATGGAAATTTCCAGCATGCAGACAGAAATTCAGTGCAGTCTGAGAATGTAATACTCATATTAGAACTAACAGTGTTTGTTTTGTTAATGTTAATAACACGTTCAGCACTTTCAAACCACTTTCCTTCAGTACTCTTTGGATTACATTATCATTTCACAGTCAGGGAAACTGAGCCAGGGACAAACACAGCATCTTGTCCTGGAAAACAGTGCCACAGCTGAAATGCAATTTAAGTCTTCTTAAGTTTAGTTTAGGTAACTATCCAGAAAGCACTGCCTCTCTTTGGCCTGTGGGAAAATTATAGTCTGTGGTTGCTACTTCAGTGAAATATTCTTATTTCCAAAAATCACGTCCAATACTCTCTTGTGTCCTTGTTACACTAGAAGCCTCAACAACGCTGACTTCAGGAAACTGAAAGACTGTGTCTCCTCCATTGCCTTAACTGATTGATGGTGGCAGAAGGTTTTCAAGCCATATTTATTTTCCAGTGGTCAGTAGATCAATAGTGATCCATGGTGCAGCCTCAGGTTTTCTGCAGAATTATTTCAAGTCCCTTTTAACCATGCAAAAAAATGTCTACATGTAACACCACAAAGTCAGAATAAAGGAAAATAAATGACAAGGCAAAGTCTACAACTAAGTTTTACTTGGTTGAAAGTGAAATCTAGCTTGGCACAAGATGGTATATCAGTTTATTCTTTAAAACACTTAAATTATGAAAGACTGAGAGTTACTTCTCTCAAAGATTTGAAAATTGGCTATGCTTTTACAAGTGCAGAGAGGTAGGATGCGGGGATTCTGCCACCACACAGCCCATCACCTTAGAAAGGAATGAGAGCTACCTGCTGTTTACAGCTCTGACAGGAGAGAGCCACGTCAGAGATAATGTTGATATATCCCTCTGAAATGACAAGATGGTCTGGAGCAAAAGAGCATCTCAGTGGGATAGACTCTGTTTGCATAGACACAGCATTGCTTTCTATGAGAGTTATTGCTGCTGTTTGTACTACAATAAAATCCAGATTTCCCCCTGAGCATCAGGGCTCTGCTGTACATACCACAGTCATCTCGTGGAGTAAGAATCATCTCTAGCCCCAGAGCTTTGGAGCCAGATGGGTAAAGGGAGAAATGACAGTCAAAGCACAAAGAAAAGCTAGCCTCTGTTTTGAGGAAACACCAACCACTTAGGATAAACCCCATTCAGAATGAAATTCTTATAAAGCTACTCGTATAATGTATTTTCTGACAAAAAGGTGTCAGACTGGGGAAAAACTGGCCCAGCTGAATCTGGGAACTGAAGTACTGCAGCCATCTCCAGCCAGTCAGCAGCACCTGCAGCAGATGAGATGAGCTTCCGGCTTCAGCTGGTGTCATGGGTTAAGAGAGAGAGTGAGTTAATTTTTTTTTCCTTCTCTTCATAAATAGTTAGCAAGAAGCTATGTTTTGGATTCTTGCTCAGGAGAAAACTGATAAGAAGGAATGTTTATAGTTATTGCCAGGATACTTTCAAGGACAAGTACATTCAGCCTCTCTAGCCTCCACAGATGGGGGAGGGGGGGGAGACAGTCCGGCTTCTAGCTTGGGATTTGCTTTTAGGTCAAGATTGAGAAGCAGACTGACCAATTATCCCATTCCATGCACGTCATACCCATTATATAGGTGAGGACCCTTCTGGGAGATCCCTCTCTTTTACTTCTCTTGGGCTCCAGATCATCTCGCTTTGGGTACCTGCATTCGCTCTCCCAAGGCCTTTTCTCCCCCCCCCACAGACGCCGTTATCTCTCGGCCCGGGACGCTCGGTATCTCCGTTCCATGAGTTTCGGGATCCTCCCTCTCCAGGGGGATCATTAGCTGGTTTTTTTCCCTTGCTTCTGTCAGCTCTCAGCCTGGGACGCTTGGGCTGTTATCTCCGTTCCGCGAGTGCCTCCGGGAGCGACGCACCCCCCTCTTCCTCTCCTTCCCCCCTTTTGGGGGANAATTGACCTTATCTCAACCCATGAGTCCTCTTTGCCATTTACCTCTTTAAGGCTGGGGGGGGGGGGGTGGCAGGGACTGTGTGAGCGGGTGTGTGTGGTTTGGCCCCCAGCCAAGGGCCAACCCACCACAGCTGGCCTCCATCAAAATGGGTTGTTTCCCCCTTCAGCAGTGTCATGTGCACCCCTGAACAAAGCTGCCTCAGGGAATGGCAGACTTGCAGCAGTGTTGTTGAGGAACTCCATAGGAGTGTTGCTGAGCCTCACAGTATAAAAAAAACATAATGAAAACCTCTCCCTTCCCTGGTTAGCAGAGCAGCCTCACTGCTCAGAAGCAAGATGAATCTTGGTTTCACCATCTTCTCCTTCACCTTCTGGATAGGAGGAGGGAAGGGAATCACTTGCCTCCATGTATAGCCTTTGAAAATTGTAATTTTACTGTAGAATTGCCTCCATCAAAAAATTCCCCTGAAATAATTTTCTTCCTCTGTACCCCTCTGCCCTAGTTTCTCTCCTTTTTTTTTTCAGCAGCTGAATATGAAACCAGTTCAACACTGGAACAAAAAATGAATTTTTTTCTTTCTCTTATTTTGAGAAATAAAATCTCATAGTTGATTTGATGAAAGCTTCTGTTTTACAGGAAAATCAATTCCTCCTCCAACCTCACTTCATTTTATAACAGACACTAGAAAAATACCCATTCCGTCTAAACTTGACAGATGCCACCACAAGGTGAGAAGGAACCACTGTTTCTTTCAGTATAGTCTTTTTTAATATGCCATGTACATGGAAACACTTATTCATCCATCAATTGAAAAGTTCATTTCTTCCTGCTGCCCTTCACCCCACTTTCAGGTCTCCCAAGCCAGCCGTGACTGTGCAACATAACTGACTCTGGTATAAATAAGAGCTGAGGAAATGGAAGAAATTAAGATCTCCTCCAGCCCTAAGGCTAAGTATCGCCCTCCTATTTGTTTTCTCTGTATACTAGGCTTAATACTTTTTCTCAGCTGGGTACACAAGCTAATATACTACATAATCAGAGGGAAAATATCGTCTTATAGAAATCTCATTTTTTATCATGCTTGAGGTTTCTGTGGATACTGGAAATACTTTTAGTATATGGGCAGAATAGGGAAGAAACAACAGAAATAAATAATTGTTTTCAGCTTTAGGGTTTAATTTGTATTAAAGATTCCATGAACTGAATGTAGAGGGAGATTCAATCTTCTTCTTCCACCAAATGTGTGCTACCTTGTTACTGAAATCCAAGTAATTCCCCTGAAGGATCTCAACTGATGAGCAAAAAACTTCTGTCTTTTGGGTGCATCTGGTGATGGACATTCACAGCCTACCTATAGTACGCATATGCCCATTATAGCAATGAAAACTGTCTCCTTAACTACATTGTGTGGTTTTTTCAGACACTCTATGGGGTCCATCCATTCTGTGTGATCAGTATATCTGCAGGACAAATCTGTTTGGGTGGCCTTGGTCTGTGGCAGGGTCTGCAGGAATTCAGCCTGTGAGTAATAACCAGCTCCCACTGAGCCTATCTATCTAAAGTGGAACATGAGTCCAAAAGACTGCAAGCCTTAGAGCAATCCCCTTCAGCTAGCTGATTTTCACCATTCATCAACTCATAATTCATTTGAGGTTAAAAAAAGAGAGAGAAATATTTGGAAAAGACACTCACATTAGGAGAGACACAAGGTAATCAATATAGCTCCTATCCTTTCAGAAGTCTTTTAAAAAGCTGTAAATATCATAAGAAGGCAGTTTAAAAGAGAGAATGTAGCTTGAATCAGATATTCACCAGTATGAGCAGAAATTCATAAAACATATAAAAACCACAGTCTCTGTCCCCCAAACCAGGCTTCAAGCCTCCCCTTCACTCTCAGCCCTGTTGCAGGGCAGAACAAGCTCATCCAGTCAGATCACCCATCTTGCGGTCAAATTTGTGCACTGATTATGTGGTTATTTAAAGTAAAACGAAAGTTTAAGAGTCAAAATGGGGTTTAGAGAGAAAGAAAAAAAAGCAAAGGTGAAAAGTCCTCTTACTCCTTTGATCATAAACCTTCCCATTAATTTTTTGATCTTTGGTGCTTTCCGTCTTAGCTGGTAAAGATTTATGGTAAAGACTCTCCATGGAGGCAATTTGTGCCTCAGAGCTACTCTCCAGAGTAAGGATTGTCCTCTTTTCTCCTCGGGGGACCATATAGTGCCCTGGTTGACACCAGTGAGTTGGCCAAGGTAGTGGCAGCCTCAGGAGCAGACCCTCCACTGCTTCCTTCCCTAAGGAAATACAGAAATACCCTCACTTTCCCATGACAAATTGTGCACAGTGCTAGGCAAACATCTCACTCTGGAGATAGTTAAAAGATAGTTAAAGCAGGTGAAAATATTTGCAGAGACTATCCACAGCTCTTACATTAACTCTATTAGTTCAATTATGAAGAAACTCAGAGCATTGCTGCAAGGAAGAAGGGCAGACGCAAAGAGAGAGGCTAAGGGTCATGCTCAGACCACCTACTGCAATGCTGGAAATTAGTCCAGAGTAGGTAAATTCCTGCAGTCTGTGGACAACTCACATTTCCCCTTACCCAAAAGCACAACTTACAGTGCATAACACTGAACATGGTTCCCTGTATTGTCGAGGAGGAAAAGCATGATGCCAAGTCTGCATATTCCTACTAGATCCATTTGACTACAGCTTTTTTTTCTCTCTACAGCATGTAGTGTTGGAAGAAGATGAAGTCTGTTTTAGTGTTTAAAGTACCACCATACTGATAGGAATATGGCTGGTGGTTTATCTGAGGCAATATAGGAGGTTTGAAATAAAACCCAGACTTGTACTGGCCCCTTTCAAGCAACCAGCAAGGGTCCTAAACAACTTCCTCACAAGGTTCAAAGGACTAGACTTTTTTTTTAACTGTCAAATTTCTTTGATCTTTCATAAAGCTGTAATAATAGGACTTGTTGCTTACAGTGTATATTTTAGCTCCATCTTTTTTATAGATAAGTGAATATTGAATAGTACTGCCACANAAGCTCAGGATCCTAAAGAGATCTGATTTCGTGATACTCACAGTCTATCATTCACACACAATCTTTTATCTAGTTTCCAACATTTCAGGGAAAAGTTTGAAAAATTCTTATCTTCCTCTGCACTCTCCACATGAACAACAGCACAGAACAAGTGAAATGCTCACAATGTGACTTTCTAAATTCTTCTGACTACTGAGCTAATATCATGAAGTGGCAAGGGTTTGACTCAGGATTTATCCTTGTCTGAGTTTGGCAGTATGTGTGCTGGTCTACTTATTATAGCAGACAGATGTATCATCCTCAGAGCACTTAGCTTCCTGTGCTTCTCCCTGAGATGGTTAATGCATCACAAAAGCTGGTAGAGAGAAGTGTGTACGTGCGGGTGTTGCAGAGCTTCTGGTGGGGCACTGCTCATGGGAGGGAAGGAAAAAGATGGGTATCATCCGGCTTTCAGTGCAACCAGAATCACATGGAAGTGGCTGTACTTCCTTAAAGGATATCTTTATAGGCAGCAACAAGAAATCCAGAAAGCCCTGCAGAGTGTCTTTGGAGGTTATGCCATGAAAAGCCATGGGCTATGAGTCTAACAATAATGACTCAGAATCAGGATCTTTCCTTTGCACTGAAGTCCCCATTTGTTCCTAGCATACATGACTGGTGCTAACAGGCCACCACTGGATTCACTAGGAAAAGTGCATTGCCTGCAGGTGTATCCAAATTGATGCTGCACAATAAATATCCTCATCCTGAGTATCCGGTATCACAGCGGAGACAGAGAGAGGGAAGAAGGAAAGGGGGATCTTGTAGTTGGGTACAGCTGAAATGGATAATAGTGAAGTGGGATCAGGAAGGGATAAACAGTAAACTTGTAGAGCAAATAATGCATCACATTAACTACAGAGCCAAAGCTTTTTTTTGTCTTGGCATTGCTTTCATGCAGTTGGTTTGTTGGTTTCTTTGGTCACTTGCTAAACCCTAATTAAGGAGAACCTAGGGGAAGGACTCCCTATCCATATCTAACTGCCTGACAGTCACTCTTTTTCTTTTGAGTTGAGCCTTTCCGAAAAGCTGGCTCCTAGATCAATTACAAAACAAACACAGCTTGCTTTTTGGAAGGGACCTTTTTTCTCCATCACAAGCTATTTAACTTTCCAGTCATGTGGCAGCCTCGCATAGTCTTCAAGAGGGAAGGAAGAATGCCGTATAGCAGAACGGCTCATAAGCTCTCCTAGGAAAACCTGCACCTGCTTTCTACCACACTCATCTCTGAACCCAGCCACGAGCTGACGCTACACAGCTGCTACGAGGCATTATGTCAGGGCTTCGTTTGCCAGCATTTCCGCCACTCTGGATTGCAATGGTGTCTCATAACAGCTCCCAGAGCAGCCTCATCAAGCTGCTAATGTCAACCAAGTAAATAATGCATGCTTCAACTTTGGGCTAAATATACATTTGTCTGATAGACCATAACAGCCACCAAGTCTGTTGTGCTAAGCAATACTTAGCTGTATATTTACCAGATGAATGGAGTGCTTATGGCTTTGACACATAAATCAGCATTTAGGTAAATTTTTAAAGAGTAATTAGAAGTAAAAGAGCATTGCTGTCCATATACAGCACTTACATGGATTGAACCTTCTTTGCTCTTGTGTTGCTTTTTTTCTGGAGTCCCTGGAGACCTGATCAGCAGATGTACTTAAACACAACAGAGTAAGCTGAAGTCGGTGTCTGAGCCTTACTAATTTTAAGCATAACTTGTACAGACATAGAAAGTTCTCACAGGATCCAACCTGTTCCCTCAGTATCATTTCAGAGCAGTTGACATTATCCGAGGCACTTAAATTATGTCTTGTTTGTTGTACGAGAAGAAAGAGAAAACACTGTAATACTGGTCTAATTCCTCTGAGGTCAGCATCCGCTAAGGACAATAGGACTGCCTGAGGATGCTTCTGCAGGACCAAAACAATCAGAAACAAACTATAAGTGGTTTATGCACTTGAACAGGAATCACAATTTGGTAGGCATTTCCCTTGTGGGCTCTGAGATACATCAGCTCTGCAATATATATTTTCCCTCTTCTGGCTGGGCACAGCAGTTGGAAGAGGCAGCTGGTTGTATCACTCAGGTCACTGATACAAAGTAGGAGGTACCAGTAACTGCAGACCTTCTCTGAGAAAACACTAAGGAAGACACATGGTGGATGCTGAACTGAAATTCCTTACTTTTGAGGCAAGGAGTGATTGTATCTTGGAAGTGAACCAGCTCAGAAGATTTCTTCTTCAAGTTTTTCTGTTGGTAACCAGGACAGTGGACATAGATCTTGTTTCTTTTTTTTCCATAGATATTATAGCTATAAAATGTGGAGTACACACATCTTCAGCTCTTTTTGAGTTTAAGTCAGATAAAGCCAAAGCTGTTAATAAATTTCAGGGAATAATGCCATCTATGAGATGGTGATTCTAGCTTGTCCAATTTCTCAGTTAAGTAGGATCCTTGGAAAGGGAAAATGAAAAGAAACCTGCATTAACTCAGGACACTATGAAGGTGGCATGAACATTGAGGGCCTACTGTGTCCTAGCCAGCAGTAAGAGCATTAACTAGGTAGCTGCTTGGTTCAAAATTACTGCAAGCATCTTTGGGCAAAAATCTATGAGGGACATTGTGCTGAGGGAGGCTGCTACTAAGGTCTGACATCCATTATCTAACACAGAGGAAAGGAGAAATTTCTAACTAGAGACAGAGGAATGGTTGTACAACTCACTACAACAGCCTTATTTTCAAATGCATTTACCCCAAAGTCTATTCTTTCCATTTCTGACACCCAAGATCCAAAATTACTGCAATCCAGAAACCAGGTCTGTTTGAACTTAACTATCAGCTGCCAACACACAACATTTCCTATGCTGTCTCCAGAGTCCTGACTCTTGTTTTGCATGTCAAAACATCAACTGTCTGTTCCAGACCCTAATTGTGTTCATCGTGACCTTTGTAAACTAATCTGCTACAGACATTACAGTAATTAATGCTTTATGCAAAGATTAGTATAAGCTGAATAAATAAATAAACTAAACACAAATAAGAAATTGTAATAAACAGCATGTCTGGCAGCAAAATATTGGTTTAAGAATTTTGATGATGATCATGATTTATTAATGCACTTGTCAGCATCTGTTGCTAAGAACATCATGTATGCCTCAGTAGGATTTAACATCATTTGTTGAATGTAAGTCAGATAGACAGTAATTGTGTAATGAAAGATATTACAGTTTCTGAATCCTAGCTTTTTAAAGTCTCAGGAAGAGTTGCTTCATTCCCTCTCTGAATCTGCCTTTTCTGTATAACTTTGTTATTAACAATGAAAAACATATCCAAATCAATTTCTCAGTCTGCGAACCATGTTTTGTCAGCTCCCATTATCAGGCAAATCCACCCCACCAAAGCTGATTTGAATATTGCAATGCCTGATGGTGAACTGAAGAGCAACATGCTATTTTTATATAATTCTCTAGAAGGAATAATAAGCAGAGACAATAGATCTCAGCAGTGGATAAACTTTAGTTTTCCAGCTCAGATACCTTCATATATATCACCATTTCTGGAGAAACTCTGTTGATGTTGAAAGTGGATTAAAATGAAGAATGGGCACACATTGTATCTATACTATATATATCATGGTGCTCATTTAAGTAGGTTACTTTACAGTCATGACTGATATTTGCATGTTTATTTGCATTTTCTTTATACTTTCAGCTGTCCTTGTCATATATCTGAATTTTCTCTCCAGGCATTTACTAGGGATTGCTAAAAAAACCACAAACCCAAAAGAATCACTGTTATTTTTAACCTTGGGTAAAAATGAGTAGATGAATTCTATGGAATTTAAAATTCTTTTTTTTATTGCAATTTTAATTGCAAAAGATCCTTAAGTGCTTTAAGACAGGGATTCCTGAAAATCAAATTCTTACA
>VZTO01014209.1:0-18587 GCA_013400615.1 Syrrhaptes paradoxus
GGGGGGAAGCCCGTCCCCGCAGCTCCTTCACCCGGGAGCAGGCAAAGCAGGGCCTCTCTGTGAACAGATGGCGAGTGATTGGGACCTCGGGGCTGTGCGATAGATAACGTGTGTAAGTGGAGCGGGGAGCTCGGGAACCGCGCGGCTGAGGCTTATTTACCGAAAGGCGGCCAGAAGGAGAGCGCGGGAGGGAGAAGGAGGGGGCTCTGCCTTCGGTTAGGGATGAAACACAGCGAGGTCATGGCTCTCTCAAAGTCCCTGCTCGGCCGATAGGAGCCATCAGCGCCATGGTGACCATACCCCATCTGGCCACCACGCTCAGCACGCCCATCCAGAGGCATCTGCTCGCATGCTCATCAGCAGAGTAAACACCAAAAGCAGGGGGGAGCATCACCTTTGTGGAGAGAGGGTCCCTGCAGTCACTGGCTATTTATGATGATACTACTAATAGTTACAGCAGGAATGGGAGCAAAAAGGCAGTGCGTGTCACCGCTCTGCACAGCTCGTGTGAACTAGCACATCCTTGGCATCTCTGTGCCCCTGAGCGCAGGGGCTTGGAGCAGGGAAGAAAAAAAAAAAAAAAAAAAAAAAAAGAAAAGAAAAAAAGGAAGAAAATAAAAGAAAATCAGAAAAGGGGGGGGAAAGAAGGAAAAAGAGAAAAAAGAAACAAAAACTTTGTCAACATTATCTTACCAAGCAGAGTTCAACGTAACCAGGATGGAGAAAGCCCTCGCTGACAAATGAAAGGCAGCTGGGCTTCAACTGAACCCACCAGGGCCCAAGGCTGAAGGGAGGACCCTTCATGTGCTGCCAGCTGTGACAAAAGGGAAGGAGAAGAAACCAAAGCACTGTAACACAATGAGGCACAGCACTCGCTGAGGCTGGCGGGACCCTGCTGACTATGGGGGTGTCCATCACATCCCTAAATGAAGACACAGTCCACCGCAAACTGCCACCTGGGCTTTGCCACCAGGGATTGCCACAGTCTGCCAGGGCAGGAACCCACTGCCTGGACCGACGCCTCTGCGACACCACACAACTGCACAGCAAACACAGGTCCGCACACCCGCACCTCCGTGCCACGCATGCACCGCACGCCTGCTCGCCATTCCCGTCTCCCACAGAGGTTTTAACAGCTCTGAAAAGGATGGGAACACACACTACAGCAGAGTAGCACAAAGCTTCAAATACCTCCACCCAGCCCTGCAGGACCCACCAGGGCTGCACGTCCCAAACCCTGGCTCAGACGGTGGCTCCAGCGCTGCCACATCACCCGGGCTCCTCCCAACACCGGCCAAACACAACGCAGGTGTAGAGGCGATGGGACCGTCCTCTCCCGGAGCAGAGCTTGCCAAACCACCTTCTCCCCCACCCGTGGTTTCCAGGAGAGAAATCCACCAGGGCTGTTGAGCTCACATCTTCGTCACCACATTGAGAGTTTCTCCAGGCTGGCAGAGGAGGTGAGATCCACCCTAATTTTGGCACAACGCTGAGATCTCCATCTCACTCCATCCTATAGCGAGGGCCCTCAGCAGCGTAACCACCTCAAGAACCAGCTGAAGCAGAGGCGGCACAAGGCTCTTCAGCCCCCACAAAATCAGCTTCCAGCTCCAGCAGCGATTTAAGGACAGAGCTGAAGGTCACCGTACCTTTCCAAAGCACATCACATGTTCCCATCCTACACCTCCCTCCTGTCCACCCCCATACACTATTTTCCAAGTGGTTTGCTCTCCTTATGGCTCCCCTATTCATCTGCACATCACCCACAAAACGGTTCATACTGAGAGCGTTTCTTTCTTCCTTTCTTTTTGCTGGCACAAATTGCCGTGGGAAAAACATGTGGTTTGGCTTAAAAATTACAACAACAACAAAAGTCATCAACTGAACAACATGAGTGATATTTGGGTCAAAATCATTGCAACTGAGATGGGAAACGGCAGCACTTGTGCCAGCCCTCGCGGGACTCCCAGGGCAGCCAAGAGAGCTGTACCTTTCCCACACACAAGCTGGGTATGGGGGGCTGTTCTGGGGAGCTACCAGAACTAGTATCTTACCAGCTCCAGTACCCAGGAGGGAATTTCCAAAACACAGTCCCAGGCTTGGATCAGCGCGACCACCCACAGACCATATCCGACAGACGCACTGGTTACGTGCCTCCACCTCCACCGGTTGCACTTGGATGGGTGTCTCCACCATCCCAGGACACCCCCGAGGGTCCAGCACAAGGGACAAAGAACTGCAACACCCCTTTGATCATGCAACACGTTCTCTGCCAGCAGAGGTTGGGAAGCCGGGATGGAGCTGGTAGTGATGGAAGTACCCCAGAGACCTTGGAAACAAGCCTTCAATCTCACCAAGATGTTTCAGGGTCTTCAGATGTGGCCTTGGAGGACCCCAACAGAGCAGTTGCACCATGTGCTGGAGAACTCTCCTCAGCCTACGGCATCGCTCCTGCAGCCATCAGAGACCCTTTATCCACCAGTACCTGCCAGCGCCTCTCGATGCTGCACCAGACCCCAGTGGGTCAGCAGCTCCTCTGCAAAATTGGAGCAATGCTTTTTGGTGCTGCTGGGTGTGTGGGAGAGCTGGACAGCCCCACAACTTGGGATTTGCAGCTTATTAAAATAGACTGGCAAGGCTTAAGGTCTCCAAAGGTGCCAGTTTCCTCGAGTCTCCCAGTCTTTGGTGTTCAGCTCAAAGGTCCCTGGAGCCACAATCATCCCTGTCCTCCTCACACACCATCTGCGCTGCTACAGCTGCAGGGAGAGGACTGGAAAGGCAACAGCAGCTTCTATTAGAGCTTCCCGCACTAGGCAGTAAGCAAAACATGTTTTTTAAAAATATAGGCTTTTTTAAGCATCTGATTTTCCCATCCCTCTCTTTGATTTTTGAGGGCAAGTTAGCGATTCCTCAACATTACAAGAGGTTAAAATGCTCCCAGAGTTTTGGAGAGAGGAGTAACTCACAGAGCAGCTCTCGAGCTGCTCGACTGAGTGTGCCGCTTCGCTGGGATCCGAGTGTTTCACAAGAACACGTCAAACTCAATCAAGGATTAAATGGAAAAGTTTGGGCTCAATTAGAAGTCAAGGTCGATGGGAATATTACCTTCTGACCTGTGCAGGCATTCATGATGTGCCCGTGGCCACGTGTTGGATGCTGCCTCCTCATCCCAGACACCAGCTCTTCCCCGTGCCCATCCCCTGCCCTCTCACCAACTGCTTCCAGTATTTGTCAAGCAATCTGCTTTTTCTAGGCACAGGGGAGGCTGCTCTCCTGGGAATCACTGACACCAGCTCGCAAGGTCTGATGCATCATCACGTCCATAATGCACCAAGCAAACATCAAGGATGTGCAATGCAGTTTAATGATGTTATAATTGTTTCCTCCAAATCAAACCCCTGAGTTTCAATAAGCTCATTTTCATGTTTCTGTATTGATATTTTTGGAAATTTCTATTCTACAAAGTATTTCAAGAAATCATCTTTCCGATCCTATTTAGGATGAGCATAAATTTCACAATCCTGGAAGTTTTCCACATGGTGGAAGCCCTGTTTTCTCACCAGCTCTAAATAATGGGTGTTTGTTGCTTTTTGAAGCATGAAATAACAGTGTTTGTTCTGAAACTGGGATGTGGACTGATTTTCAACAGTGCCACCCTGAAGGTACTAAGCTCCAGAAAGCAGAGAGCTTTACCAGCATAAAATTAGGTAATTACACCGACGCCTGTGTGATGATGGTGGGGGAGATTTGTACGACAGCTTCACACAGATTGGGATGATAACACATCTGGAGAGTGACGTCCTGCCACAGAGCACGGAGGATAGAGCAAAGACATGAAAAACTCTCAGAACTTCACATCTCCATCTCTCTCTCCAGCTACCAAACTCTACCACCTCTCGAGCCTCTGTCCCCATCAGTCCCCTGCTTTCCACCAGTCCATGTCATATGCCACATGCAGGCACACCGTGGAACATCAGGACACTGCTGGCTGCATTATACAACCAACTCAAGAGACATAAACATAAACAAATAAAAATATATATAAAAACATAAAAAAAAGAAAAATATACAAAAACATCAAAACAAAGCACAAACAACCACACGTACCCGTGCATCAGGGGACCAAGTGCCTCCCGCAATGCATGCATCTTCCAAAGCCATCCTCAGGACAACCCGTCGGGAAACGATTCACGTGGCACATTGTGCTTCACCGGAGCTAGCCCCCCGCCCAGCCTGCCAGCGCGGCACGAGGGAGGATCAATCCCTCTCCGAGAAGCTCTTTTACAGAGAGGGGTTTCAGATGCAGCAACAGAGGTACATGGGAACCCAGGTGCATTTTGAAAACAGGCTTGTATTCCATCTCAACTTTTTCTCCCTGCCCTTTTTGATGAGTTTTAAAATAGAAAGTGCATAATTTTTTTAACGTAGGTATTAATACAGAGATATTAATACATTAATAGATTATTACATACCTTAATAATTCTCTCATTATAAAAATAGATTTCTATACGTAAAAAAAATCTTATTTTAATTGCAAATTGGAGGGGGAGGGTAGCAGAAGAAGATATAAAACTTTGTTGGAGATGCCTTCTTTGAAGGAAACTGAACAAATGTGCTTTCCTCCTTCATATATTCATGAGATGACTGCTTCCCTACCCCATTCTCCATCACCCTCAGCTCCGGGCTTGGAGCCAGCACCGTCCTTATCTGGCATGAGGCAAGGGGGAAAAAACGCTGATAGGATCAGAAGTTTTCACTCATTTAACAAATCTGAAAAAAAAAAAATCTCCATTGGATTTTAATAAATCATGGGGTATGTGATGGGGAAGGGGGGATGCTGGGAAAGACCAGGGTACAGCACGGGAAGGGGACAGAGACCAGCGTTGGCTCGGGGTCCTGCAATGGGGACCAACCCCAAGGCACCCCAAAATCCCTCTGACCACACACCCACTCTTTGCTCCTCTTCACTGCAAAGCTTTGGCACTTCCCCTCCCTCCAGAGAGCAGGAGATGATATCTACAGCTCCTGTCCTTGCTGCAGCCAGTTAAGCAGCTCCCCAGGCTGGCAGGACCTGGGGGAACACCCAGCCCACCCAAAGGGGCATCCAGACCTGGATCCCACAGCAGCACCCTCCCATCACCGGCTGCCCTGACCCCTCCTCATCCTCTCTCCAGTCACGGCGCACAATCGCTTCCCAGCTAATTGCCTCCACTCATGTGTGCAAACTAACCGTTTACTGCAAAATGCCACGGAATGTTAATTTCATTCGGAATTGGGTAATTGCAAAGCACTTCCATTTTTTTATTATAGGAAATGGATAAGCATTGTATTAAGAGCATCATTTCCAATTCCGACCACAATTGCAGCCCCACCGATAGAGGCTGCGAGTTACCCATCACACCGCACCTTCCCTGCGGTTCTACCTTCCTCCTTTCCCTTCCCCTTGCCACGCTCCTGACTTCCCATGTTGGTAATTAAGATAATTCAACATAATTATAAACACATCGCAAAAGATCAAACGCTTAAGAGCTGCGGTCCAAATATCCCAGCCTCTCCCTTATGCCTTTGCATCACGAGCACCCTGCATAGCAGCCGGGTCTCGGTGTTTCTTGGGCTGCTGCCGGCTTGGTCTGACCTTGCCAGGAGCTGTTTCGGACCAGGAACCCCTCAGCTCTTCTACGGGGCAAAGACTTTTCTAGCACACCCCTTCCCGATACCTACAGGGGATTGCAGATTGGGGGTGTCCAGCCTGGAGAAGAGAAGGCTTTGGGGAGACCTTACAGCACCTTCCAGTGCTGAAAGGGGGCTACAGGAGAGATGGGGGGGCTGAGTGATAAGATGACAGGTAATGTGTTTAAACTAAAGGAGGGTGAATTCAGACCAGATATAAGGAAGAAATGTTTTATGAAGAAGGTGGTGAAACACTGAAACAGGTTCCCCGGAGAGGTGGTAGATATCCCGGCCCCTGGAAACATTCAAGGTCACATTGGACAGGGCTCTGAGCAACCTGGGCTAGTGGGAGGTGTCCCTGCCCATGCTGGGAGGGGTGGACTAGATGACCTTTAAAGGTCCCTTCCAACCCAAACCCCTTCTGCAGTTCTATGATTTGTTTCTTTACCCCATTTCTCCTTCTGCCAGGAAAAGCTTTTGGTCATGGGATGCTGCCCCACCTCACCCTGTCCCAGCACCGAAAACATCCACACCACCGGAGACTCTGCTTCCCACCATCTCCACTCTAATAAACCCCTTAACTTACCTTTTTTTATGAGAAACCATAGCTTTTTAGCTTATGTGGCAAGCAGAGAGGAGCAGGGAAAATGGGCAGACCCTCAGCAGCAGCTAATACTCCTCAAGTTATAAAATAATTGAAAAGTTAAATAAGGACACTCTGGAGGAAGCTTCCAGATTTGGTGCTAATGGGCATATGAAGCGTCCTGGGCTAATGTTGCGTGGAGGAGAGACAGCAGCTCGAGAGCAGAGTGCTGACCTCCAGCTCCCTCTCTCTACCTCACATCTCTTCCAGCTCCACATAACCGGGGGGAAATCTGCCCAGGGAACCAGCTGGGGCAGAGACCTGCCAAGGGCAGGAGGAGCCCCCTCCCCACCCAGCTAAGGAACTGCCACTGGAGGATGAAGCTGGAGGCAGCAGCACTTCGGCATCTGTAAAGCAGGAGGCAGGGGAGCACGAGCAAGTCCCAGCACCTCAGAGACAGGCACGGGCAGGGAAAAGCACCGGTGGCAAAAGTGGGGGAACCACAGCACAGTGACCCCTCCCTAGGCTCAGCCACCACCCAGTTCCCTGCTCGCCAGTACAGTGTAGAAGAGATTTGCTAGTTGGAAATTAAATTCCCTTTGCCCAACAGGCAAGGTGATATCCTTCCCTGGTACCAGCAACTAAGTGTCACATACTGGGAAAAGCAAGGGAGCAATATTTACCTGGAGGAGAAGGACAAGCCACCAAAACCCATATTGCAGCGAGGCCACGGAGCTCCAGCCATGAACACGTGGCACCAATGCCACCAAGGGACCCTCCTGCAGCAGCAGGGACCAACCACCTCCCACACTGACAAGCACATGGGTGCAGGCAGGCAAGAAGGAGCAGAGAGGTGGTTTGTTGGCTCAGGAGAAGCCCTGGAACTGCAGGAATGCCCGGAGAGCCCAGGCTAGCCAAAGCAAACTGCTTCTGAGCCACGCACATGAGGCCAAGTACGGCCAGACCCCACGGGACCCAGCGGGTGAGCTGTAGCAAATGCTGGAACTCCACGGGGCCGTCAGAAAGCATTGATTTGGAGCACCTTGTTCATAAGTTTCCTCTCCTGCCGGTCCTTCAGGTCAGTCAGTGCCTAGTGATGAATGGGGCTGGAGGGTGCCTGCAGACCTTATATCAGCGCAGGTACCCAGCCCCGATCCATCTTCCTTAGGACCAGTGGACAAAAACAGCTGTCTTGGTGTAGCCAGGTAAAACAGGACCAGCGAGAAAAGGACATGCCAACACAGCGAAGAGCTACAGAAAGAGCTGGAGCTGCAGCTGCCCTCGCCATAAACCTGGGACAGACCAATGGTGAGAACATCTCACACCCTCCAACCAGCAAAGCCACGATGCTGCTCAAAGCCAAGGTGAAGAAGCACTGAGCATCATGGACCAAGAGGAACCCACCGCTCTCATGCAGGTGATGGGATCTGGAGCAGCCTCAGCTCCAAGCTGCACTTCCCAGGGACTGTCTGAACACTCCAGTAGGAATGGGAACATTGGAGGCAGTTCTCCTTCCCATGCTCTCTTCTTTTGGTCAGCCTGACTTCAGAAACTGGTAGCAGGTTTTTGGTCCATGCTGACCCTATGGAAGGATGGCCCTGAAGCTCTCCCACGTCCTCTACGTTGCACACATGGCAGCTGCAAGATGCAACCCAGCACAGAAACCCAGGACAGAAGAGGACATGCAAGATCTCCCAGGGTCTCCCAAGGGGAGTAAACAGCCATCGTATTCTTTTTTTAGATTTCGTATCAGGGGAAAGAAAAAAAAAAAAAAGGTGAAAAAAATAATCTCAAAGCTAATCCTGGTCAACAACTGTCCTAGAAGCCCAGCTATGCCTTAAATAATGTAGGGCTTTATCAAACATTCATAGTGATGCACAAAGTGATGAACAACGTGAGCCTGGCATTTATATAAATATAGTTCCTGATGGCTTGTTTTCCTTGGACAGCCAAAACTTCACAGCTTATCATCTGTGAGCTTGTGATTTGGCCTGGATGAGAAGCACTGATGACACCTGGGGAATCAGGGCTCCTGCACACAAAACTGCCACAACATCTGCACCGGACATCAGCAGCCCCACAGAACCCAACAAAAACCCACATTGAAAGTGCTGCTGCTGCCTTGAGGAGCCACAAGTCACCCAGCTGTGGCTGGGCGAGGGGATGACCAAGGGTATTTCTTCTCACATGGGATGTTGTGCACTGTCAAGGTGAGACCAGCCCAAGACTCATAAACCAGCGATAAACCAGTAGGACTTTAAGAACCCGCCATCCCTATGGGATGCTCAGCAAAACGCTGGCATATTAAAACACCCTTTTTCTCTTGCATTCCCTACAGCACCATCAGAAACAGCTTTTCCATCTGCTTCTTCCCTCCTCTGTCTCACAAAATTACGAGCGGGATATGGTGAAGGCAGGGGGGAAGAAAAAAAAAAAAAAAAACCACAACAGAAAACCACATGAGGAAATCCAACCTACCAGCCTTTTCTCAACAGGAAC
This sequence comes from Syrrhaptes paradoxus, assembly GCA_013400615.1. Taxonomy (NCBI): domain Eukaryota; kingdom Metazoa; phylum Chordata; class Aves; order Pterocliformes; family Pteroclidae; genus Syrrhaptes; species Syrrhaptes paradoxus. The sequence goes on from VZTO01014209.1 coordinate 8,753, forward strand.
ACTCACTGTGAGCCATGAATAGCCCTGACTGGCCTGGGAAATGTTTCAGTATTAATTAGTAACTAAGCACATGCTGGCACATCCTCCCTTGGCCAGGGGGATGCAGGACCAGAGGCCACCAGCCCCCAGGATCTTCCCCATCCCTCCTGCCCTGTTGCTGGAGGCAGAAGGCATGGCAGACATGGGTCTCATTGGGGAGCCCTCCTGACTCACGTGCACCCATAGAGCTGCCCCAGGTCATTTTCTTTGAGGGTTGTAAGGGAGGGGGAGCATACACCTGCAGGACCACCAGCCCAAGAGACCATTAATCCCTCCCTCCACATTGATAGGGAAAACCTAAATTTTGGATGGAAGCAACTGGTTCGGTGTGACAGGATGAGCAAAACAAACCTACAACTCCAGCCTGGCAGCTCTCCATTCAGAGCTCGAAAGGCAATTAATATATTAATTACAACTGTGTTTATCTTGCTGGAAAGCAAAGCCTCTCCCTGGCAGGTGTAGACATTGTCAACTCAACGTTAAAGTCAGAGCTGGCATCACCAGAAAACCAAAGGACCCAATGGCATGTCCATCGTAACCTCTGCAACCATGGCCCTTATTCTCTTCATTAATGCACTCAAATCAGCAGGAATTAAGCATGTTGGACTTAAAGACATGTTTAATTTATCTAACAACTAGAGACACTAGCTAAACACAGGCTTAAATGTTTTCCTGAATTGGGACTTGATTCCTACCCGGTTGGGTCTCTTTTTTATTTTTTTTTTTTTTTNCACGTACAAAGAGGGTCACGATCCCATCAGGTCACTGGAAAGACGACAGAGCCCCAAGACACATAAGATGCCGGCCTGATGTACTGTCCCATTTTAGCTTCCAGCCCCAGCAAACATTAAGCCATCACTTTATTTATTAAAGGCTCAAAAAGCCTCTGGTTAATGCTCAGATTCAGGGTGGCAGCGCATCTGCCTGCCCGAGTGAACAGCACTGCACACAGTGGCTCCCAGGCCCGGCACGGCTGTGTGGGCACTGGGGATGGCACGGCAGGGATGTCCCTGCCAGCAACCAGCCATGACCCCAGCCAGGCACTCATGTCCCCTCAAGGATGGCAACATCAGGCTGGTCATCTCTCTCCTGTCACCCATGGGCTCTGCCTTTTCCACCACTGAGCACACCAACACCCTGTCCATCCCGAGGTCACTGTCTCTCATTCACACCCTGTCTTTAAAATCACAGAATCACCGAATGGTTTGGGTTGGAAGGTACCTTAAAGGTCATCGAGTTCCACCCCCCTGCCATGGGCAGGGACACCTCCCACTAGCCCAGGTTGCTCAAAACCTCATCCAGCCTGGCCTTGAACCCCTCCAGGGATGGGGCATCCACAGCTTCTCTGGGCAACCTGGGCCAGTGAACCCTTCTCCTGGACCGCCTCACTCAGCACAGTTTGGCTGGAAGGCGGTTGGGACCATCAGCAGTTCTCACTTTTCCTTGTGCTCCCTCTCTGCTGTCTGCCTCAGCTCCCCTCTCCAGCTCATGGATGAGGACTGGACCATTAAGTGACATGACCAGGGTTACCAAAGCATCCAGTGGCAGAGCAGAGCTGGATCTACATCTCCAGGTTCTCTCTAGGTGCCAGACCATCTTTCAGGCACACTCAAAAGCCTCTCGCTATCACTACAGAGCAAAGTATCCATGGATTAAGCAAGAGAATCTTCAGAGGCTTACCTAAGTTAACACAGCAGGTGAGAAGAAAGGCCAGGAGATATGAATTCAAGATGACTGTGCAGCCACACCTTTGATATGCCTACGGTATTAATCATCGCTACCATCGGTAATAAGTCCTGTCTCCTGTCTAGACTTGGAGGCCATACCCAGACTGCAGAGCCTGTGAAGCCAGCACAAAAGCCCGCTTGAAAAGTTCTTTTTTTGAACATGAAAGAAACTGAGAAAATAAAGATGGGTCCTTTGTTACAGGACTGGAATTGCACATACTCAATTTTCAAGTCTGACATCTATTTTCTGCTCAGTTTTCACCGGGCAGAAGTTCTGCTTCTTGCTGGTCCTTAGGAAATTTGGTTTGGCAAAATGTTCTCATTTGGGAACTTGTGGATAACCCCATATTCAGGCTTGCTTGGCTTTTATCTGCCTTCCTTTACTAACTCCCTCCCTCTGCATCCAACATGCCCCATGTAGTGGTGCTGCCTGCGATGGACGGGGGCCAAACCCTCTCAAACAGCACTTGAGGGCCACAGGGAAAGGGCTCCTGCTGCTGTAGGGTGAAACCATGTGGGTAAACATGGTAGCCAGATATATTAAAAATAAAAGCAAGTTTGGAATTCCCAAAGGGATGAAGCTTGAGGCCATCTGCTCAGGAAAGGTGGCAAGGCAGAAATCATCAGGAGCACAGAACAGAAACTACCTGGAAAAGCGAGGAGCGAGGCAGTGAGGACATTGACATCCCCTGCAGGAACTTCATAGAATCACAGACTGGTTTGGGTTGGAAGGGACCTTAAAGCTCTCCCAGTCCCACCCCCTGTCATGGGCAGGGACACCTCCCACTAGCCCAGGTTGCCCAAAACCTGGCACCACACACACCCATGGGGCACGAAACACCCAGAGACCTTCTAATTGCCAGAGAGAGCCCAAAACTGCGAGGAGATGGCACAGCCCCCTTTCCATACCAGCACGAAGGGATCGTTTTGGCTAATCAGGGCTGCCTGGCTATTTCCTTCTTCCTCGCTCCATTTCATTTTATTATATTAGTTAAAATAAACCCTATTTTTCTTCTTAAACTGCCTCGAATTTTTCTCCTGCCTAAATTCATCTGGGTTCTGTGCAATGTCACCAGGTCAGTTTGTGCTCCTGCTGTAATTCCGATTTTGTCAGCTTTCCATTTTCTAGGGAGTTGGGGGATTTTTTCTTTCTTTCTTATTTTTTTTCCCCCAAGTCAAAAATGATTTTGCATAACAGTAATAACGTTAATGGCCCTGCACAGCACATCCAGATTACAACTGCACCTAGGGAGAAATAAACATCTCATCTTTGCCCTGCTGTTTATCTACCCACAGCAGAGTCTGGTATCAGGTCAGAACCTGTAATTTCATTAACTTTATCACTCAGACACGCTTGTTGCTAGATGTCATTATTCAGCACATCGCTCCCATGTTTTATTTGCGCTGGGTTTCACTTCAGATGCTCTGGCATCGCGCAGGAACAGCCCTCCCATCCACATCACAGAGCACTGCCCAAGACTTGGGAGGAAAGTTTGGCTCATTGATCCAGGCTCTGCTTGCCCATGATTGGCAAAACATTTGTGCTGCTCAACCTCCTGGGCAGGGACTTCTCTCCCATTTTTCAGGGCTCTACACTGCAGAGTCACCCAGTGCAATTCCCTGCCTGACCTGATACATCCAGAAGCTCTACGTGGGGAAGAAAAAACCCCACTCTTCCTCGCAGAAAGGGCAATCGAGCCCGACAGCCGTGCAGTGAGGGGTGCATGAATCCCCAATGATGGAAAGCACCCGCCGCCAGTGTGACCCAGCACCTGCACATCCATCACTGCCCAGCACGGGGGGGGGGTAGGGAGTGAAGGCAAGCAGCACAGGCATGTAGAGGGAGAGCTGAAATGCTCCATCTTCATTGGGTTTGCCATCCCTGGTAATTAATGCTGAGAAGTGACACTTGAAAGAGCCTCTGGTGACAGCCCCAGTGATGATACCATTTGGAGCCCGCTGACAGGTCCCAGCTGATGCCTTATCACAGCGCTGTGCTGCAGGAGCGGCTGGGAGAGCTCTGCCCTTGGGTATTGACGGACTCCCCAGGATACGGCACAGTTCCTTGGCTGGCCCCGGTGACCCCAGCAAAACGCAGTGACTCTGGCCACACAGCTGGGCACCAGGGGGAAGGCTGAATCCATCCTCGATCTGAGGCCCCTTGGTACATCAATCTTCAATCCAGCTGTAAAACCATACCTGAGCAGAACTGATTGCCAGCCCCTAGGGATCTCCAGGTACGTGGTGTTTGCTCACACCAACTGCAGCTTCTCCAACCCACCTGCCACATCCCCATGGGAATCCCAGTTGCATCCCCATGGGAATCCTGGCTGCATCTGCTGCCCACAGGCAGGGCAAGGTGCCGGCGTGCCCTGCACATCCAACGCCTCCCACATCACCGCCTTTCCCAGGCGTGTGCTAGCCAGGCTGGCGTGCAAAGCCCACAGCACGTGTATTTATATTTTTAGTCTCAAAATCCTAGATCTGAACTACAGCCACCTCATCCTTGATGACCCAGGCTCTAACCAGCTTCAGCAGAGAGCAGTAACTAGCCTTGACTCCTTGAGCAAAGCCTCATCCAAGAGGGAAAAGTTCCCACCTGGGAGAAAACACACGCTGCACCAGCACGGTTTAGAAGGATCAGACCAGGCAAGGCACAAAGCTGCCCCAATTCAAGGTGCAGAACCCAACAGCATCACGAGCTGAGCTGGTTGGACCATTTCTGAACATATCTCCCAGCCTGGCCCCACAGGCAGCTTGCAGCCCTGGCATGGGGGGTTTTTTCAGGCAGTGTAAGAAGTTCTTTATTGCCAGTTCCTGAAGCCCTCAGATAGTTTAATATTCTGCCCTAGATCTTGTTTACTATTATGTTTTGAAGAGGACTGAAATGCAGTTACTGCTGTCTTCCCCACTCACACACCTCTAAATAATTTATAGAAAAGCAAAACAAAGAAGAGAATACGAAAGAATGAAAAAGGTAGCTCCGTTACGATATATGAAGGTTTTCATTTGTTCATTCTCACGGAGCAGAGGGTTGGGGAAACATCTCTTATCACCGCGGGCTGCTAACAGGCAGCTGTACACAAAGGGAGATGCCAACAGGGATGCTCAGATCAGCACTTGAGGATGGCAGATGGACCCCTGGGCACCTCTGTGTTTGAGCAACGATAACCATCACCATCGTAATAACCTCGTTTAAAAGAGGAAAGAGTAAAAAGCACTTTAAGGGTGGAAGAAACACAACCTCAGCCACCACTTACAACTGTCACAAGTGCAGGGACCTGCTTTCCAGACACGATGCATCATCTGGGCTCTCCCTGGCTCTGTTGCTTAGAGCTGCAGTCTGGGGAGCAGAGCAGAGTCCCTGTCCCCATCCCTGTCCCCCAGCACTGCCACCATGGGTGCTCCAACAGGGACCACTCAGTCTTTGTGGGAATTCCACATGCTCATGGGAACAACGGAGGGATGGCCCAGCATCACCCCAAGAGCTCCTTCCCTGCCCGAAAGGAGCCAGCACATCCCCTCCTTGCTCCTCCTGGAGTCACTCAGCAATTAGCACTAATGGACTTTACTTTTGTTTATTTAAATGCATTTATTGCGCATCACAGGTGAATAATAATATTAAATGGCTTCTGATGACATTTCAATAAGCAGAGGCGAGTGCTGCAGCTTCAGAAAGACAGACTTTAAAAATGCAGGCAATCAAGAGTGCATTAGCCAAAACACTCCGGGGGAAGAGCTGTTCTTCTCCCCACAGGAGAAACATCCCAAGTCACGCAGTGGTACCCATGTGGCCCCTCCATCCCTGCGCACAGGCAGGGTGGCAGCACCCAGACCCAGTCTGACCCTCTCGGCGATGGCTCTCCCAGTGCAGAGAGCAGAACAAAATGGTCCAGCAGCACAAAGTTTATCTACAGTTAAGACAACAACTAAAGAGCAGCCATGCAGACTGCTTTGTCCAGGCTCTCGCACTGGCCTCCTTCTAGAGTTCCTGAGCATCTTCCAGCAGCACATGAAGAGACACCACCAGCATCTGTCACCCGTGGTTTGGTCTCTCCTCCTCTCCCAGGAGGAGCCGAACAGGCTGACAGCTGGCACCACGCCTCCCCAGCTACTCAGCCCGCAGGAATACTGTGGATGCCGTCCATACGGGACCCCCCACTGCTCCCACACACCCTGTACAGCCAGCATGGGTGCCACCACGTACACTGTCTGGACAGACAGACAGACCTCAGAGGACCCCATCTGTCTGTCCTATTACATCCATCCTTTGGCTACTCACTGTGACAATGTTGGGCCGCTTCACCCAGAGGGACCCAACCACTACTTTCTGAGCTGGGTAGGGCTTTGGGGAGGGGAAGCCCCAAAGGGACCAGAGCTTCCCCAAATCCCAGCCTAGCACCTTCAGGGAAGGTACAAAGCCTCTGCAGCACCTCACCTGCCCAGGAATGGGCACCCCAGCCCAGCTCTCGCTGCCCAGCTCCTTGCAGCAACTACCGGGGGATTTCTGCTTTGTAACAACAATATCATCCAACATCATACCCTACAAGCACAGTCAGCACCATAGGGACAGGCAGGTTCTACAACAGCCAGCAGCCAGAACCCACACCTATGGAATTGCACAGGCTTCTTCCTAACCTGACCTGTGGATGCTGTGCCTGCCAAACACCATGAGTAGGTAACAGTTCACATTTGGTGCCTATTGTCCATCCATCACATCCACACAATTCAGCTCTGCGCTTCTTCCCGAAACAAGAATTTTCTGATCTGCCATTTCCAACTCCGCACGGGGCTCCTGTACACTTGCCTTAAGTCTCCAGCCCCAATGACTTTGTTCACAGGGACTACAGGATCGTTTGTCTGATTGCTCAGAGAATAAAGCAGAGGGGATGTTTTGCCGCTAGTGGAAAATACAGCTTTATGGAGCAGCTCTCTGAGGACCATCAAGGCTCGGCAGGCAGGCGGAGCCCCAGCACACTGACACGTTCACTCGCTAGAACTGATGCCCTACTTGACAGCAAGGCAATGAACATTTCTGCCACCTGGAGAGTAACAACCAGCCTGACGGATGTCCATGTGCTAGCATTCACCCACAGCACAATGTCAGGATGAATCCCAGCATCCCCTTCCTGTTGAGGAGACAGGGGTTCCAGCAATGCTGGAGCCGCAGGAATGATGCCTCTGAGCTGCCTCGTGCAAGGTGTTGCTCAAGCCCGCAGCAAAAAAGCAACTCCCCTCCCTGGGGCGATGCCAGCTCTGCTCCCCCAGCCAGGCATCCCTGAACCCCCAAAGGGTTTCGCAGTGGTCTCTGTCGTTGCTAGGACCAGATACACCACCCAGACCAAAAATGGGGCCAGCAGCTTCCCATCTCATCACGCCAGGCAGGCTCGCACTGGGAACGGGAAACCGGTTTTGGAAGAGGATGTTGACAAAAGAGGTGGGTCCAGTCCTCTGAACCCCCATCACCGTGGAGCTCCCAAGGTCCTACAGCACCTTCACCATCAGCAAAGAGCAGTCAGGGAGCACTGTGAGATCAGGGACCTGGTCCTGGGGGCTGGTGGTGACAGCCAAGGGCTCACAGCTACCGTACCTCAGTTTCCCCAGCACCATTTCCCTCTCAGGAAAGGCAGATCCAGGACAAGGTCTACAAATGACCTTGTAGATGACAGCTGATGACCTCTCTAGGCAACACCACACAGGACAGATGCCCTGGCAGGGGATGGGGAGAGGGAAAGAGCAGAGAGAAAAGCCACAAACCTTTCTTCTCGTAGTCAGGCTTCTCCTCCCCACCCCGGCCCAGGCTCTCCAGCGTTCGTGTCACCTGGCTGCCAAACTCATCCTCCCTGGTGCTGGGCTCTGCCCGCCGCGGCGTCTCCTCCTCCTCCTCATCCTCATAGTCATCCAGGATGGGAGTCTCGCGGATGGGCACCCCGATGACTGAGTTGTGAGCCTGGAGGCGTGAGTTGCGGAAGCTCTCCCGAGCCTGGGGACCCAGCAGCACCGAGGGGATGTAGTGGATCTCGTGGGTGGCCTCCGTGCTGGCGCTCTTCTGCGGGATGCGGCGGCGCTTGTGCCAGCGGCGCTGGGCATACAGAGCCACTGTGAAGACCAGGAGGAGCAGGAGCAGCGCGATCAGCCCACCCTGTGGAGGAGAGAGAAGGGCACAGGTCAGGAGGTGCACAGGGACAGGTGCCCAGAGGGCACAGGGATGGGTCACGAGATGGATGAAGCACAAGGATGGGTCAGGAGATACAGAGGGCACAGGGACGGGTCAGGAGAGGGTTGAGGCACAAGGATGGGTCTGGAGATGCATAAGGCACAGGGATGGGTCAAGGAGATGCTACAGCCATTATCCATAGGTTCTCTCCTCTTCCACCCCCAGAGCACCCTTTCATCAGTACTCCATGAACCGCACACAGGTGGTATCACGGAGGAGTCACTTCTGCAGTGGGATGTCACAGGCAGGAGCAGCAAGGCGCCAGAGGTGACCTTTGCACAGTGACACCCCCAGCTCAGCTCTGCCCATGTCATTTTACCCACTCTCCCAGGAACTTTGTTCTTACCATGCACCCGTTGGGTCCTCCCAGCCCACCACCCTTACCACCCCTCCCACCCTGCATGGGGAAGTGGGAAAGGAGGCAATTACATCCCACCTCTTGGGAGAAAAAACCTCATTAAAACAACCCAGACACCGACACAGGAGCAGTAAAGCCTCAACAGACACCCCAAACTTCCCACAAACAACGGTGCAACAAATGGCACCATGGAACCGCCGCTCCCCAGGGTCCAGTCATCCCAGCTCCATCACTTCTCGGTGCAGATCCCCAGTGCCCACACCACAGCTTCAGCTGCAGAGCTGGGGGCACAGCACAACATATTTCAGACCAAGACCTTCCCTGCAAAGGTCTCCTCTTCCCTCACCTCCAAATTTTTTTCAGTGCAGCTCCCAACTACATTACCATCCAAAATTACTGAAAAAACATGACTGAAAAAAATAAACTTCTTAAATATCCATATGTCCATAGAAGTGGCATTTCCTCTGGAGGGAGCCAGCCCTGCCTCTGGCTCCTCTGGATGTTAATTCAGCCGCTGGTGCTCAGCCCCGCACAGGCAGGAGCTCCGAGTGTGCCACCTTCCAGCTTCTTAATCTCCGCAGTGTCGGAGCAATTTTATCCTGTGGCAGACGAGCAAAGCAGGGCAAGTAAATTAAATCAGGAGCGGCATAAGCAATCGAGGCTTTGCAGCGTGACGTGGAACAGCCGGGGCAGGGCAGGCGTTCCTTTGGCACAGGAGATGCCACAGCCCAGAACTGTTCAGAGCGTGCGAAAGCAAAGAGGAGACGTGCAAATATTTCCTTTGCATTCAACACAAAGCACCGTGCCGTACCCAGAGCGTGGCTCTGACTTGTAAACAGGATCAGCTGTAAAGAGGCGGCATTGAAAATCACAGCTCGCAGGATGAGTTCGCTGGGGGAAAGGCCTCGGGAGCTGGAGAGGAGGAGAGATGCTTCCCTGGACCACCCGGCACCACAACCTGCTGCAGGGAGGGGCCCAGCCCAGCATCGCCCATCAGGAGCTCCCCGCCTCTCCCCCCAAATTGGCACTAACAGCAGCAGGGCTTGGGGACTCAGGAGGACATTGCTCAGCTTCACTTCCCCCATTCGGGTGACACATGCCATCAGGAAAGGCAGTTTAGTGGGCAGGAGATGCTTGGAGATCTCTACATGAGAGATGTGCAGGGTTCACTGAGGCAACCAGGGTCCTGTGCTGCAGTACTGAGCACCTGAAGGACCAGCAGGATGAGGACCCGTCCTGGGCTGCCACGCTCAGAAGCAAGAAACAGTGTGGACACCTCAACCTGGAAGAGCAGGAACAGGTTTCCCTGGGTCTGCACAGCACAGAGACCTCAGAGCATCGCTGGAGCTCCCCAGCGTGAGCCCCCCACATCCCCATCTCCAAATCAGAGCCATTTCCTTGGAAGTCTGGTTTGCAGGAGAGAAACCACAGAACACCAGACCCTCCAAAAGGGGAGTCCTGGTGACAAGGACACAGCAGAGCCATGAACTTCAT
>VZTO01014210.1:0-14136 GCA_013400615.1 Syrrhaptes paradoxus
TACCACAAGAAGTACCAATAATGAAACACTGAAGAACTGACAGCACTTCATTGTAACAGACCGATTTCTAATATTTTATTTCATCCCATTCTCCTGGTTCTCTGCTTCTCTGTAAGGACTAATTAAAAGCATAGGAATAAATGCTTTTCCAGTAGAAATTAATCAGTGAAGTCCCTCAAATATATATGCAAGGGCCTGTTAGTAGAAGATCTAGCAAAAGAAATATCGAAGTAACGTTGCTTACAAATAATACAAAGCTCTTAGGAAAAATTGCAGAGGAACATGATGATACTGACTCTTCAATAAAATGTCAGATACAATTCAGTGATAATAAGCGTTGAGTAGTACTAACAACTTCAGTTACATGGTAATGGCTTTTGGGCTGGCTCTCACCACTCAAAAGAAATCTCTGAGCTCTCCGAAAATACTAGCTAAGGACTCAACTCAGGTGAGGGCAAGAAAGGTGGCCAAGTGTGTGGGACAGCTTCTGCAGACGGAGTGATGAAATAGGCTAGGGGTCTTTGGAATGAAAGGAGGAAGTGATGGGAATCCCTGAGACTGTGACAGGTGGGGGATGGTGAATAAAGAATGATTATTCAACCCTTTTCATAACCCTGGAACTAGAAGGCATCTAATGAAAACTACTGGATGGCATGTTTAAAACAAATAGATGATGTGTAGTTAGGCTGTGCAACTCCTTACTTCATGAGTGTAAAAAAACGTTTAGACGTGCACATAAATTTATTAAACAGGCTCATGGAATAAAAACCCATTGAGAGCTACTAAAAAATCTTATCAGAGACTCCCTGACAGCACATCACGAAGGAATGACTGAGCCAACCGAGAAATGATGAGTATTTGCCCTGTTCTTTTCCTCTTCCATAGCTCCATTGCTGGAAATGTGAGAAAAGACTGTAAGGACTCTAGGTCTCATGCAGCAAAACTGTTTCCATGTTAAAGGGTACTTTCAGATATTCTGTTTTGTAATCTATATGATATGTGAAGTGTATGTGTGAATGTGTGTGATAGCTGCTGGCAGCTGCTGTGACCACAGCATGGAGATGTTTAGAGCAGGGACACTGTTTCCCAGTCACAGCTTCCTCATTGTGCTCTTTGGTGCTAATGAACCTGAGAACAGGGAGGGGAATTCAGAGTTTCTGTGTGTCTTACTCAATTCCAGTAAATTTGTGCCAAGAAATGGTAAAACTTATAAAACTTGTTTCTATGAAATGGTGGGGCCAGTATTTTGTGGTATGGCTACATTTTTTTCTTTTTTTTTTTTTTCTCTCCTGTCCTGATCTAATTTAATCAGGCAGTCAAATTTCAGTAATCCTCATCACTTCTTGACTCGCTGTTTTATGTTGATGTTTATTCATGTTCTCCTCATTGTCAGCTCACAAGTTCCTCCTCCTTAATGTGTTGAAACCAACGTTCAGGGATGGTACAAAAAAAAACTGGAGGGAAACACGGTCATATACTCCCGCTTGTCTTGTTTGTTTGCTTCAGAAGTACTTGCACTGACATAAATAGACTTTGCTTGTGCATGGAAAGAGATGAAGTTGGGGTTTTCTGTTTTATTTGTTCTGTACCACAAATATTTTCCCCACCCACTCCCTCACACACTTTTATACATGCTCACACAGAGATGTACTTGTATTCTAGCAGGTTTCAGAGAATTTCACTCAGCTTAGGAGAATATGACCAATGTCTGGGATGAGATGTTTGTATTTTCAGCATCACGAGTCATTTCCACCGATCTTACCCTCACAGGTGGGTGTTTCTGGGAAGGGTGCTAAAGCACCTATCACTCAGCATTTAGGACACTGAAACAGCATTAGTGAAAGTAGCGCTGTGAAGAGTTGTGGTGCACTATTTGCTGCCTGCCCAGGTTAGCTCCATTTTCAGGAGTGCAGAAGTGGTTTAGATAATAGGTGAAGCAGTTGTGTCTGTTTTTCTGCCTGTTCTTTTCTTGAAAATGTCAGTATGGCTCATAGCTCTTCTGCATTGCCATATCTCTGACTAGGACCTCTCCTGTGGAAATCCGCAGATAGATAATTCAAGTTATTTTATGAATAGAGGGATTTTTCTGAACCTGTTGCATTTTGCTCAAGTATTCTCCCTAAGCTGGGTGTCTCTGTGGATAGATGAGTGCATATGCAAGTTTCAAGATGTGCAGTTTCTGTTCTACCCACTTGTGGGTGGGGTGGGATGAGCATGTTGGGGTGAAAGAAGAGAAGAAGAAGTAATCTTCAGCATCCATGAAGTTTCTAGTGCCTCATATCCATGTCTGTTCTCTTATAGGTTCTTTTTAAACACTGGCCTCAAGAGAAGCTCTGCAGGATGAAAGGGCTATTATGTGGCTGGACACCTCGAGTCACCTGGGGTAAATTGCCACATTCTCTCAGTTAAGTCCTTGCGTTCTGGTGAAATCAGTGGAGCTTGGTTTCACTGGTGCAGTATCAGAGCCATCAAGTTTAATGAATCATTACAAATAATTTAATCTGCACTTGCAGATGCTATTAAAGCTTTTTTTTTAACCAAGNGATGCTGAATTCAATATTCCCTTCTGCTAAACTTACCTCCTCCAGAATTTAAGACTTTTAGTTGCTGGGGATGAAACATAAGGCCCTGGTTAATTGCAAATAAATAGTGCCAGAAATGTGTACAGATGGTACCTGAAGTTCACTGCTGAAGACCATCCAGTAAACAATATGTATAATTTGCATGACACGTATGTACAGGAAACAGGAGAACAACTTTTTTTGTGGTTTCTCACATTTGTAAAAAAACAAAACAACAAAAAAGAAATCATAAATGAACACTTTCAGTCTGTTAAACTTCTTATTTGGGAAAACAGCAACCTGTATTTTTATTTATTTACCTTAATTAAATTAATTAATTTAACAAGTCTGAAGATTTCAGCATTTTACAGGATACAGGTGTAAATATCTGGCGAGTAGAGTGTATGTATTAAACTACATCTACTTAGCTAGTAAATATTTTGCCGCATTAGTTTGCTCATTCCCAAGCAATCAGTTGTGAACTCCAGTGTTGTAACAGGTCCATAGGGAACATTTGTGCTTTGGTTGGCACTTAGATTAAATTAATCAAATTATTTTTTTTTCCCCCTTCAAGGCTGACATTTCAGAATTTTTTTTTGAAAGGTTGTGTGCCAACTGCCAAAGTCAATTAATTAAATGGTAAATCTGAAATTTGTAGGGGAAGACTATCATTCTGTTTTGCTGTGCGACCTTGGAAAAGTGAACGTTTAATCCACAAAACACATGGCTTACCAGAGGGTCTTGATCTGCTTGCGGTGAAAATAAAAGCAAAACTCCCAGAGACTTTTTGTGGGATTAGGGATTACCTCAAGGATGACATTTTACCCTGCATTTTCCCTCTGCTTTTAATACTTGGTAGTAACGAGAATATCCTTTCAGGTCCTGCTGTGCTTGATAGTTTAAAGGATTCAGCATTTAGTAGAAAGAAAATGTGCAAGTTTGCAGCCTCATTTTCCATGTATTTGGAGGTACCTCAGATGAAGGCATGATGTGCAGTCCCAGAATTTGTGATTCCTATGCTGGCCGAAGAATTTAATCTCAGATCTGTAACAGAGATGATAGAGGCAAAATTCAACAGATACAAGCAGACGCTGAACCTATTCTAAGACAGTATAGGTGCTGCAAATCTCTCCCCAAAACACACACCTACCCAGGGAGTGTATATGCTTTCAATGGGTGCAAAGGCAGCCTGGTTTCAAAGATGAGACTGGACCTTACTTCTCTGCCTCCTACTCTCCATGTCACTTTTTGCACCTCTTATTGAACGCCTCATACTGTATTTGAAGCTTTCCCATCATAAGGTGCTTGGAAATGAGTGCAGTGCACTGACTGTTCTTCAGCTGTTAGTTTTCTATAATGATTATTATATCTGGTTTGTGTTTGTTTATGTTTTCCCTGCCTGAAGACTATGGTGTGGATCAGGACCTTGTATTTTGGACCCTGGGTGTGCATGGAATGGAAACACAGCCCAAAGACAGTATATAAGACAGCAGAAACAGTGAATAGGACAGGCGGGTTGAGGCGTACAAGATATGTGGCATATTACCTTTCTTCCTTTGCCATTTGAAATTCTTTCATTCTGTGTTTTGCTCCAATTTCAAGTTCAGCACTTGTACTTAATTTTTGGCCTGCCTGTTGCCTGTTTGTTTCATGAAAGTGTTTCTTTGGGAAGAGAAAAGCTGCCAGTGGTTTCCAGTATAATCAAAAATTTGTTAGGATTTGATCTCTGATTTGATAACTTGGTGTGAGGTGGGTAGATTTCAAGGAAAGGCACCCATCAGCCATCTGTCATAGGGAGAAGTGGTGAAAACTACTAGTGCCAAGGGTATTTCTTAAATACACATCTTGTAGAATTGTAGGTGCTATATATTAAGATACAGGAAGGCATTTCCTCCCAGGATTCATAGTCTTGTGCCTTCTCTTACCTCTTTGCTTTATGAAGTGAATAGAGCAGCTGTTTTTTCTCTCAAAGCCCGGGAGCGCAATTCTTAGGACATGTATTTATTCCTCCGTCATCTCTTTGGAGTTGTCCTGCCTGTCCAGACATAGGATATTTTGAAGTAAGGACATCTCATGTTTAGCTGTTGAAATTGTTCTTCCTTGTGAAAGAAATTTACAGATGTGATGGCCCAAAGAGACCGAGAACTGGGAGAAATTCAGCTTTGCTTTTCTGAGATACTCTTACTGTATTTAGTCTGAGGGATATGTGACGTAAAACATTAGTGAGAATGCCTCCAAGGAGAAAAAGAAGGATGCCAAGCTGTGAATAATGCTTGAGGTCAAAGCTACTTTGGATTCCCAGCTTCTTCATACTGTAAAAATTGAGTATTTCTGTCTATGCCTAGAAGGAGAATACCTGAGGGGACTTTGGAAACTTTAGTTTAAATAGTTGAAGGAATTCAGATGGGACCAAGGCTAAGCAATACATGAGGGGAAGTTTAGAATATTGAATTTTGATTTAAATACCATCTGAAGAACCTGAAGTCTTGGATGGGTCTAAAACTCAGCTGATGTGTATTTAAAATGTCTTCCTGTAAAGATGGATTTGTTGATCTTTATTTATCTCAGGGGAATGTTGAGCAGCAGAGAAAGGGGTTAAGCACTCACTTATTACAGTAATAACTGTACCATATATGGGCTTAGACAAATAGAAAAGGTGTTTTAAATAGCTTGTAAAATTTGGCAGAGGACATATATCACAAATGTTTCTAGATGATCACTAGATTACCAAGTTTCCCCTAACCAGTACTGGGTGGGGCAGTTATCTATATTGTTTCTGTGCAAAACGCCTGTGTCTCCCTGTGAGCTGTGAATTCCAAGAGATCATTAAACATGAAAGAACTAAACATCCTAATTTTTTTTCCGAAAGTTGTATCTCAGCATTGTCTTCATCAGTAGCCTTGTCTGCAGGAAGTGTAAAGTTTCCTGCTATGATTGTTTGACTGCTGCCAATTATCAGATCTGCTTTTGGCAGCTTTCCTCTCAACCTGCTGATTAGCTAATGTGTGGTTACTAATACAATATGGGAAACTGGTGTAAACGAGGAAGCAAAAGATTTATTAATTTCATGTGCTAAATACTGTTTGTAATATGATTATCAATACTGTGAAAAGAAATCCTGGCTTAAGAAATAGTCAGGTTTCTATGTCTTTTGTGAAATGAGGCAGAAGAATTTTGTGCAGTAAACAGGCATATTTTCCCCTTGATACACACATAATTTTCATTAGATTTATAGATTTTAAAGGCAGAAGAGGGACCTTTAGAGCATCTAGTCTAACTACCTGTAAAACACAGGCCACAGAATTTCACCCAGCTACCCTGAATCAGAATTAATGGAAAACAGGAGCCAAATCCTGAGCTGGATGCACAGCAGTGTTACTCCACCAAGATGGAATAATGGTGACTTATACCAGCTGAGAAACTGGCAGTAGACTTAAGTGACAATGGATTCTTTTTGCATACAGGTTTATGAAATGAAAAAGGTCATTTACATTTTAATAGCAGTGTTGGGAGAGCCTTACTGGGAGTGAGTTTTTGCAAAGTATTTTAAACTTCAGAAGAAAATAAGTTTTTTTCCAAACCTTTCTTGGATGATTGTGTTCCCTGTTGTAATTTAAACTTGGCCCTTCACTGGATCTCCTGAAGAAAAGACATTAAGTTAGCAGAAAAAAAAAATGTTTCTCTGTAAATTGAAGCCTATGCCAAGATTCCTATTTGTAATTAATTCATGCCCTAGGATTTTAGTGGGGTAAGGAAGAACTAAATAATGTAATAAAACCCTGAATTTTCTTGGAGCCAAGAAGAACTTGAATTCAAAAGTTCAAAGATTAACAGTCTCAAGAGCTAAAATATAGAGTCTGTGATTTCTTTCATTAGGTTCTATATTTGGCAAAACAAGATGTCTCATCACTCTTTTGTAGCCATCTGTATGTGTGTGTGGATGATGTTATTATATTTATAGCAGATACAGCCTTATCATTTAGCTACAGACAGACTTCTACCTGCTCAGAGCTACAGGGTTTAAGAATGTACTCAGACAATATTGACATAGCCAACGCCATAACATCCTGCAATCTGCACAGAAACTAAGACTTTGTGCACACCAGAGCTGAACAAAAAAACTTCCTTCCTGCTCCCCTAACCCAGGAGAGAGTGTTTAAAGGAAAATACCAGTGTGGGTAGAATATCCTTCTGATTCGCAATTATTGTCTGTCAGTTCTATCTCAGGAGAAGGTGGGGAAGGCTTTTGTGCTGAGCGATACAGAAATCTGTGACTATCACGTCAACATATAGAATATATAGAAAGGAAGAGAGCGCCTTATTAGAGCAGCTGCTTCTGTGGATAGTAAGCAGAGAGAATCTCCTCTTGTTCTCCTTTTTTCAGTGATTATAAGCCAACTGCTGGTTTGGCTGATGAACAGTTCGAGGTGCTTTATATTTGCTTAAAAAAAAAGTAAACAGAATACATACATTTTAATATGTTCTCCATGCTTTCTTCCCCTAGTGTTTTTCTTCTTCAGAGTGGGAAGTTTGTTTCAACATGTCACAGCACATTTTGGTGCCACTGTCAACATGGAGAAAAACTTATGATAATTTACTGCACAAATAAACAACAGAAGACATGCTCTGAAGCTTACGAGTAAACCCCACTTCTCTATTTACTTTAAGCAGGACTAGAAGAGCCAACCCCTCCTTGAGAAAAAAGGTTTCAATTTTCCCTTACCCAGAAGGATTTACGTGTTCCCCATCCTTTAGGAAATCCTCATTACCTCTATTGTACCACTAAGTATCTGGTAACATTACACTTGCCTACAAAGCTTGTAGCAACATGACATGCTTCAGCCTGTTGCAGACAACATCTGTCTCATGAGGTACACCCAGCTTCTGAACTGTTCTTCTGACAATGCCTAAACCTAATGTTCATTCAGCACTCCATAAGATAACTGAGAAAAAAATACCTGTGTTATCTATTTTATGTAGCCAGGCAAGACCAATAGGCTCACAATGCCATCTTAAATATTGTTCCTTCATCAACATGAACATAAGCCTGTTAGCTTATGTTAGATGCTACTGTGAAATGGACCCTTGGGAAACAAACATTGGGAACAGCCACTTGTCAATGAGGACAACCCTTTGCAGCACACTACCAAGGCTGGTGATGCATTGCAGCATGTAGAGGCCACTGCTCTTTCTCATCCTGCCTCATGATGGTATCTTCTACCCCAATGAAGATGTGTGTAGAGTGTGCCAACATCTTTGCACTGTGATACAAGGAAAGACAAGACAAAATGAGTGCCTTGGAGAAGCTAGCCAAGAGGGGCTCTGACTGAGGTCTGAAAGGTACATTGTGGGTAAATTAGTATAATCCTGTGTTTACTGCGTCCTATGTTTCTCAGGCCATTAGGTAGGCTGACCTCCAAGAAACTTTAAAATGTTATTTCCCAAAGGCTGAAGTTAGGCTATTGTTACAGAAAAACTGGCGGTGGTTTATGGTCTTGCCAAATTAAATTTAGCTTCAGTGAACATGACATGAAATCTGTATAGTATAGCCTCACCAGTTGAATAAAAAGGTTCCTTCAGACAAGTCATATGAAAATATCAGTAATATAAAATTCTGACAATTGTAAGAGCATTGCATTCACAGAAGCTTTGCACTTTCAGTCTGGTGATAAAACATCACTCTGTATATAGTCCTATTTTGTCATTTGCTTGTGGAGTACTTCTTTCCTACACTAAAATTAAAATTGAAAAGACTTTTTCACTTTGGGGGAAAAGAGCACCATTGAAGAGAATTTCTCTCTGGCAAATTAATAGATAAGGTCTGCCATGCTAACTCAAAAGCAAGCAAAAGGTAAAAATTGAATCTCTTTATCACAGTTAAGTCATTTTTCTAAACTGGGGAAGTAATATAGGATGGAATATATAGGATAGATTCTCTTACAGAAAGTGCTTTTAAACTTTAAAAGATCCATAACTAATATTGGGAACGGTTATAAATGACAGTCTTCTCTTTTAGATTATGTTGCATTTATTACATCCTACTGGGACTTTATAGAGATTCTCAAGGAATTAAAGTTATATTTATGATAAAAACATGGAGCTGCTTCTAAATAGCATTTTCATCATATTAACTGTTGCCTAGATAACAGGCATATCTCCTCAAGCACCTCTATTCTGGTTTAGCACTACAGCTTGCAAATTAATACAGTCATTATAAGGCAGCAAAGCTATATCACTTACCATTTCATTATTGTTCAAATCAAAATCCATATTTTTTCAGTTTTCCCTAGGGTTACAAACTAGATAGGGAAACGTTATCATCTTGCAAAATAATCTCTCAAGACTCTCTCTCTTTGGTGTTAAGAGGAGCAGTTAATCATATTACAGTAATTTTCATATTAATAGGTCCTGTGCAAAGAGAGAGTTAATGCTCTCCTTCTACATTCAATCCTCCAACAGAGTTTTTTATATATACATATATTTATATATGTGTGTATGTGTATGTGTGTATATATATTAGTCTGCTTGGAACTAGATTAGCACAAAAGATATCACGTCCTACTCAGTATATGAATCAGGGTCAAATCAACAGCATACCCTTAAATTTTTACTCAAAATGGCAATCTGTCATCCCTAAGAGAGTTAGGTAATGTTTACGTGAATAATATGAATACATGCCATGTTTTAATGGAAAATGCAGGGAAGAACTTAATGCAGCACAGGAAAACACTCTGTTGAGTACCTTGCAGGTACTTTCCTCCTTACACGAGAAGCTGTGGTCCTACAGCATGTGTATCCACTCTGAAACGAAAGTTTAGACCTGAATTCTGGTTTTTGAGGGATTAATGCATCATTTACTTTTAAGATCTTCTCCCATACTGTAATTTTCTGAAAGCTTCTTGTATGATGTTGTACATGTAATAATGTAATGCTGTTATTTAAAGTCAGAGCTTTAACTTTATGCACAAGCATTTTCTGGTATTTTTCTTTTTTCCAGTCTGCCAACCTGAGTAGCGCAGTCTGTTCAGAAGAACTTGGGTGTGAATTTAAGGAGCTAGCCAAGGGCTCAGGTGTTTGCCTAATTTTCAGCAGCCAGAACGTGAAAGAAAGGTGGGTCAGGTCTGCAGAGATGTGGGGAAACCTGTCTCTGCTTTGCTCCTGCCCTGCCCCAGCTTGGTGGGAAGCTGCACCGTGCAGGAGCCTGAGCGCTGCCCAGGCGCCGCAGCTAATAATCCCCATGGAGAGCAGGATCGAGACCTGGAGTGTGATGCCGACTTAATGTGGCCGTCTGGCTCCTGGAGACAGTTCGCTTAGCCCACAAAGGAGCCCATTGCCTCTTCTTTGGCAGTGTGGGAAGATGCTCCCATGGCAAACCTTCTCTGTCAGCATCTAGTCTCCTTTTGCTAAGCTCTGTTGCCGTAATGATGCCATCTCTCCCAGTGTCCTTCATTATTCTCCCTGCTGTCACTCCCAGAGGGTCTGATTAAAATCAGTGGAAAGCTCCCTTGGATTTTACTGGCTTTAGTACTCAGGCTCAGCTCCTTAATTTGCCTTTCTCATCTGTTTTTAACTCCACTTTCGGTTTAGACACACTTCTGCCAGGTTCTTTGCATCCCTCATGTTCCCCCACTTTTGTATACTTTTATTCCTATTCCTGACCTGCTCG
The DNA here is from genome assembly GCA_013400615.1 of Syrrhaptes paradoxus. Classification (NCBI taxonomy): domain Eukaryota; kingdom Metazoa; phylum Chordata; class Aves; order Pterocliformes; family Pteroclidae; genus Syrrhaptes; species Syrrhaptes paradoxus. Next base: position 10,228 of record VZTO01014210.1, read on the forward strand.
ACAACTGTTAAATTACTTAGGCAGGGAGCAAAATGCAGATTAAAGAAGTGCTTTCAGCTTTGAGCTAAAATGTGTTGACAGGACTCATAAGAGGCCTAGAGGAGACATGGAAAAGTGGCATTATTTTGAGAGAAAAAAAGCTAGAAAAAAGATTCTCATCAGATCAGAGGACTCACCATGGTTTTGCAGCAGCATTCCTGGCTGCCTTAATGAGGTCGTGTCCACTAATAGTGTGTAGAAACAGTTTTAGTTGGTGATATTTTTAACACTTGTTTAATGAAACTTAAAGGCAGCTGGAATTGGGGTATATCCGCACTATATCAGCGTAAATCAAAAGTAATGTTATTCAAACTTATGTTCTTCTTGATTAGCAGCACTTTAAAAGAAATGAGACTCTAACACACTCCTGAATTTCAGATATTATACTGTATTTCCATTTATAACCTGACATAATTCCCACACAGCATATGGTATTAATCTGGTGTAAACACCGTGTTATGATGATACCCGAACACATACAGCTGACATGAAAATGTCTTCAAGTACAATATTTCCAAAAGAAATTATGTCTATGATTGGTAGTTATCTTGCTGTGTGAATTTTTATTTCTTATCCATACATGCATGGTGGTACACAGGATGAAACATTATGTATGAAAAAGGAGATATTTCCACTGTTTGCAAAAAAGGATAAAAAATCAGGATGGTCCACTTTTTTTGGTCTGTCAGGCTTTCATAAGGAAATCTCACCTTCATGTGAATACAGTATTTTTGCAGTGTTGCAATTTCCTTTGTTCGCCTTAGAGGGTGAATGTGTAAATTAGTGCAAGGAATATGGTGACACAAAGTGAAACTGATGTTTTTTGTAAGAGAAAATTATCTCCAAAATAAGTATTTATGGGAATTTAAAAATTCTCAGTGAAGACAATACTGCTCCTGATGTGTATATGACCCAGACATCAACCTCTGCTGGTAACCAAGCATTTTTCAATGTTCGCCACTAAGAAGGGTGGAAGACCAGCTCCTCTTTTGCAGGTAGATGCACATGTGAAATCCTTAATAAATTTGCCTACCATGGGAGTTGAGCCAATCATTTTGTTAAAAGGAGATAAATAAAAGCATCTCTTTTGGAAAGTAGATGCTTGTGGATGGTAATATTTTTGCTTGAACACTTGCCAGTAGGGCCAGATTCACAGCTGGTGTAAACTTTTCTAGTGCCATTGAGTTAACACTAGTTTGAGATGGAAAATTAATTTATTAGGATGAAGTGCAGCTTTTTCACAGGCTGTTTGTAGCTCCACCTGCTACCCACACTCTCAATTTTTTTAGCCTGTCCTAGACTCTTTTTTCCTTCCTGAGAATCCTTTCTTAAATACATTCCTAAGACAAACAAAAGAAGGCAACCTCAGTATGACATTTTCATAATGAAAAGGAATACTTAACAATCCAGTTCTGTATTTGATAGCATCAGTATAAATCCACATTATCATAATTTTAATTTCTTCATACTTGCACTACAGTAATTAATGTTAGGTTAAGCTGTTGATGGTTTTGTAAGGTGAGCATTTCCAGCTCATCCGTATTATGTATTATGCAATACAGTATCTTGGTTTTAGAAAAGATATAGCTAAAAAAATTGCAAAGGCACAAGTGTAAATCTGGAATAACTCCACTGAAAATTTGCACCAGTGTCACTAAGAAATGAATTTAGCCCATTTAGTTGAATTCCTTTTAATGGTTTCTGCACGTTCAAGCAACCACCAGAGATGAGATGGAAACCAGCAGACTTGCCATTATCTGTGATACAAGCAGGACACCAGAGGTGAAAGGGTAACGTATAATCACACTGTGCCACCTGGCCCATCCAACACGATTTGAGCAACCATAATTGTATTGATTACTTCTTGTGCTCATGACTGATGACCTCTAGCTGCAACCTTGCATTTTCTAAATCTTTTATACTCTGATTTAATAATGAGATTTGATTAAAAATTGCCATTAGCCAATGCCAATGATTAATCAGCAGGACAGAATGCCGCCAAGTTCCAACGAGTTGCATTATTCTGGAATTGAAAAGGACAGAAAACTTCTCTGGGTTAATAACACAATGATTCTGTCTCAATCAGGAATGAAAGAAAACAACTCTATGTACAAATGTAGCAAAATGTATGGCTATTAGGAATAGCTGTATTTTCCAGAGAAGTGTTTGAAGAATCAAAGGGACTTTGTCACAGATGGTGGGGACAGTTTGCTTTTACTTTTTATATTTGATTGGAAAGGCAGTGTCAGATGGTGTGTTAGAGGGCATTTTCCTAAAGAAAGCCATTTCCTTTGATGAAACAAGAACCTGGGGTTTATTCGACTTCTCTGTGTGCATCCCTGCCACAACAAAACAATGCAAAGTGTACGTAGGCAAAAATGAATTATGATGGTTTAGAAAATGACAAGGGGATTTGTCCAGGTTATTTACCAGCTGAGAATACCTTCCTACAATAGTTCTTTTTCTTCAAAATGATGACATTATATTTAAACAAAAAGACGCGTTGTCACATCTTCCACAGAAAATAAAAAATATGCTGTTTCAAGAAGATAAAATATTTAAATACATACTAATTTTTAGACGTGTGCTAAATCCTGCTGGAGTGGTGTTTGCTTAAGGATACACTTAAGCATGCACCTAAGAGCTCTGCTGACTCTGAATCGAGGTGCTTGTGTTTCTGAAGAGGGGGTGCACTAGAGGAGATGCTCCATGGGGGAAACATCTGCTGTGGGATGTGGCGTTCCCTCAGATCCTGTTGAAGCTGGCTGAAAGACTGGGTGACATTGAAGTCAATGAGAGCTGAGAGCACTCAGCACCTTTCAGGTTCAGACTTCTTAATAATAAAAGACCCTCGAGGCACAGTAAAAACATTTATCCCTGTTGCACAAGAGCAAGAAACTATCCTGTCTCACTTTCATCCTCCAGAACCAAAACATGTCCCAAACCTGAGTACTTTAAGCTTTTTAGGGTGTTTGAATAAAGAAATACCTCTTTTAATTACTGCACACATGAAGTCTTTTGTCATCTTCAAGAAAATAATTTTTTAACATACTTTGTTAATAAAGTTTGGTTTTGGCAACTGTTGTTTTCCCTGGTTATTATAAGTGCCTTTAAAATGTTTCCATTAATTAAGGCTGCTTTTATGGGCTACATTCATTTAATAAAATTACAGAAAGAAGTGCTGCAGACACATCTGCCATTGACTTCTGTTTGTCTGAGCATTTTATACCCCCGTGAATAGCACAGTGGGCAGAGAAAGCCTGTGAAAGAGGTGAATTCTGTCCAGCAAAACATGGAGGTCAGGAGAGACTCGGCTGATTACATACTCATGTTTTCCCGGATTGCACGAGGAGAGTGGAAAGTTGGTTGAGCTCTAGTTACAACAGAGAAGCCCTCCTAAAAATAGTAATTGAAATGCTCAGTAAAAATGCATAAAACGTGAGTTTAAATATAAGAGTTTGTGTTTTGGGGGAGCAGACAAGAAGGAGGTTGACCTGAACATCTCAGTATTAACTTATGGAGGTTTTTATACACCCTCAGCTGAAAGCATTACTAGCCAGATTATAATTATAATTACCTTGGCTTCATCTCAGTGTTTATCTGCCATGACACCCACCCAGCCACCTGCCTGCTATTAATTCATTCAACACTAACTTCATCTTTTTTCCTTTTATCTTGTTTTTTTCCTGTTATCCTAACTTTAAAAAATGTGTCCCTTATTAGAAACAAACTAACACAATATTTGTTTGTCCATGACATCATGTGTTCCTTTGTTTAAAAAAAAAAAAAAAAAAAAAAAAACCAACCCAGAATTCATCATATTATAAAAATAACATATTTATATTTTATATTTTAAAATTTTAATATATT
>VZTO01014210.1:14157-30014 GCA_013400615.1 Syrrhaptes paradoxus
GAAAAAACAAAAAAAAAAAAAAAAAAAAAAAAAAAAAAAAAAAAAAAAAAAAAAAAAAAAAAAAAAATTAAAAAAAAAAAAAAAAAAAGAAAAAAACCAACCCAGAATTCTTCATATTATAAAAATAACCTGTTTATATTTTATAGTGAAAACTGGAAAGATCTGGTATTTGACTCAAAAACTCAGAACAGCTGATAATCTTCTTTAAAATAAATAGGTTTTTTTTCTATCCAAAATATTGCCAGATATTCAAATAAGAGGAAATTCATGACAAGGGGCAATAAGCATGATACACAGTTGGCATGCAGAATTCCACTGTGGGTGCAGTTCTGTACGAGTTGCTGTTGTTGCTCCTGAGGTGCTGAAGTTTTTTGTTTGCTCTGACAAAACACTGAAATGTCCAACTCTTCTGTAAAAAAAATGCCTTAAAAAAACCCCATCAAACAAGAACAACTTGAAGCAGCATCCATTCCGACAGTGCTTAAAGCCTTAGAAAGACTTAACACTGCAGTCTGCTATGCTGTTTGTAGGACACAAAGCACTTGTCCCCAGTATTCCTGGGACCATGAACTGGTGCTGCTGTGGAGGAGTCCTTTTGTATGTTCGATGAGCCGCAGACTGAAGAACAGACAGCAATGTGTCAGAGAGAGCTAATTATAATAATGGCTTGGGGTCAGGTAAATGCTTCACTATTTATCTGACCCAACCCCTGTTCATTACACTCCTTGTGTCAACACATTTTTACAGGGTGAAAATTAGTAACTAATTAATTTAATTTCAGGATTTAATGCCACTGTAAATGAAAATAAGCAAGGTTTATATTAAATAGTGATGTTTCTAGAAGGGAACATTATAAACAGGGAAGTGAAGAATCTTTGAAAGCAGCTTTGAGTTGAATGGTGTAAAGGTCTGATCCTGCAACCATTCATCAAGCTTCAGTTCATCACACTGCACTTTCAGTATCTGGTCAAGTCTTGTTCAAATCAAAAGCATGTGTTTAAATGCTTTCTGCACAGGGATCTCAGACCCTGCTCAAGCAACATTTCTCACATCGTCGAGCCTGCTTGCCTGGGGAAACATGTCAGAGTGAAGGCCTAATTGCCCATATTCCTCTCTCTACTGTTGATGCTCCTTTTTTCAATGACATTTCTGCTCTCTGTCAGTTAAAGTTTGGAAATGCCAGAATGTAAACATGTTACCCAGACCTCTGTACAGATTTTGGGGGCATAGTTCAAGCAAGCAAATGAACAAGTGGAATTTCTGAGGGAGTATTCTTACTGCTTATTATATTTTTCAGCTTCCCAAAGCTGCTGTTTATCGTTGGCTCCTGACCTGTTTCAGCTAATGCAGTCTTCCTTTGGCATAACTCACAAAGGCACAGCAGCACCTTAACTACATGGAGATAATAGTTCTTTGCACTGTCTTTTTCATGTGAAGAATTTAAATATTTTAGGAACCTGCTGGGGCTGGAAGTTTCCCCATCTTTCCTACTTACTATCTTTTTTTTTTATATTGCCTCCCCCATCTTTCCTTCTCTCTGTCCTTTTATTCTTAAAGGTAGTCTGTACTGGAGAAGCTAGAGCACGCTTTTCACAGGTCCTGGATGATTTATTTGCTTTCAGTCCAAGCTCTACTGGTGGATGAAACCCCCTCTGAAGGCCAGAATAAAGCCCTGGTGTGTTCCAGCTGGATCCCCATTCTGAGTAACTGAAGGTCCAGGGCTCCAAAGCACACTGCAGGCTGCAGCTGCTGAACAGTTTCCTATAGTTTAAGTGGCTAGCCCCAGGAGGTACGAGAAATCTGTGGCAGAGCTTAGAAAACAACCCAGATGTCTTAGCTGTTCTTCCTCAGTCTTAGACATTAAACAGCTTTCACTCCCAATTACGCAATCATTGATTGCTGGGATTTTTATATTACCCTTTAAAATTATGGGCCACTGCATGCAGGATTCTCTATTTTTAGACCTAATTTTTCTAATCATAAATTCAGGAAATACTTTAATAGTGTGCAATTATCAGAACACAGCTATCAGTCTAAAACTTTTATCCAACACTGTGCTGATTTATCACTGTGTGGAAAGCCTGTCTGTGTCTTCAAAGTCATCTTTTGTGTCAGACAGCAATTGCTGCAAGGGAAGTATGTACAGCTACAGCTTTCACCAAGACATTGACAGTTCTGAGGCTGGGGACTGAAGGGGCAACACGTAGGTCTTATGATCTTCCTCTTATGATCTTGTTGGAAAAGGTCACAGAAGTCATCAGATTGACTGCAGAACATTCCCTCAGAGCAATGTACCTTTTGTACTGCAGAGCTGCTACTATTTTTGAAGCTGCAATCCATGTGGAACACAAATCTTTCTTTAACATGTATATCGATGCATTAGAAATACCCTCAGGGGACTGGGAGAGGCTTCTTGTTCAGTGTAGTATTTCAGCAAAATATTCTAAATTAGAGTAATGTAAACAGGCAAGAAAAGCCTTTGCTGGGTTTTGTTCCTTCTTTCTGAAAACAAGTCAAGGACAAACTAAGGAGATCCTTGACTGTAGTGAATGAATGAATTTGTATAAGGAGGCAATAATACAAGGAGGTCTGTGGATTCTTTCTGCATTATAAACCTCATCAGGCTAAAATGGGCTGGGAGGGATAGTGCTGTAAGGACAGCATAGCAGACCAGAGACTGCGTTTTAGAAGAAAGCTTTGAATGTGCCCCATGTTCTCTGCTTCTACCACATAGGCCTTGCACTAAGTCTGTGCCCATAAAACGATCACCCTGTGCAAAGTATAAAGCATTTTATATACCGTATATTGCCCTTGTTCAATAAGTATCTGCAAAACAGTCATCCGCCTAACAGGAAGATGTCCTAATATACTCGGTAGGGATAAAAAAAATGTCCCTTCGTTTCTCTTAAGCGAGTTACAAAATGGAAAAGCCACTAAAAAATATGCAGTCAGAGGTGTCCACCAAATATTTTCTTCTACACTCTCAGGAACAATTTTCAATCACAAATATTTTCCTGTTCACCAGTGCCCTGTGGAAACACCTGATGAAGTAGTTCAACCCTCAGCTTGCATGGGTCTCTGCTACATCCTATGCTATGTTTGCTAGCACGTATTCTTGCTAAAAACAGGTATTCTGCCTTCAGTCTCTGGTATTGGCCCCTGGGTGATGAAGCAAATCACAATACTGCCAACTACCTAGCACTGCACATGAAAGAGAGGAGTAAACTTCATAGAGACGTGGTTCTGTGATGACATCCCATGCTAACCATGAGTGACTGAATGACTGTTCAGTTCAATTGTCTTTCCATGAAGGCTCAATAAGGCTGAGCTTCATTACTGGGCTTTTCTAACCATCAACATGTGAATAACTCAGAGGTATTAATAAACCCAATATGGAAAGGAAAAAAACCCCACCAAACAAATGATCTTCAAAGCCTAAAACATGCTCACTGGTTTTCAGATACAGAACTATGAACTTTCTTTACAGAATTTAAAATTAATTTAACTGCATTTGATATCTGTTTACAAAGAAACCAGAAAACAAACAAATAAACAAACAAACCTCTTCTAACTTCTATGGCTTTTTCATGGGCTCTAAATGTTACCATAGTTAGGCCACCTTACCAGACAATGTTTCATTAATAATACTGTTTTTACTGACACTTTTTTTTTGTCTCTTGTTTGTATTGTGAGCTTCTGGGAAGCAAGTACCTTTTCTTATCGTGACATATCAGATGTGTAGCTGAGTGTGAATCTCCAGGCATTATTAGAATAGAAACAAATAATAGCAAATAATTATTAGCCATTGTTTTAGGCTATGTGAAAATTACAGAAAAAAAATGCTTAACTGACATGTTAAAGTACTAGAACTGGACCCAAACTAAGTTCTCAAAATCAGGATAAACCAAGGCTGTTGCTGGTTACTTCTTAATTAACTAAATGAAGCATACAGAGCCAATAAAGATCTAACTTTTGCAAGGCAAATAAGCTAGGACTTTTATGGATGCCAATAAAGTGAATGTTGTCTGGGAGATATTAATTAGCTAAGTGGAAGATGTCTGTAAAGGCTATGGTCCAGAAAGTTGGAGGATTTAGTGGCATGGGCACAGAGGATTGAGTAGTAAAGTGAGTGGAGACGGTAAAAGAACAGAAGTAGCACTTCCTCAGCGTGAATATGTTTCATTAAACCAGCAGTAAATTGCATGGACTTTTATTGTCTCCCGGTCTACATTAGCCAAGATCTGACTACTGCTAGTGGGTTTACCCACTTCTGTTCATTTGCAGAACAGTAAGACTGGATTGCTCTTCCTCACCACCTGAAGGGTAGATAAGAAAAACTTAGTTGGATGCCTATTGTGTGTGTGTGTGGAGGTGAAGAAAAGCTTTTGTGAAGCAGAGAATTCTCAGATACGTCTAAGACCACTTTGTTCCTATTTATGATTGTATGGTTAAACAAGAAAAATAGAAGCCCTTACCTCTTCAGTCATGGTTTATTCCTACTCTGACAGTGTTCTCCTGGCAATTTTGAAACCTCTTCATACTGTGAGGAGTGGAGGAACGTGCTGTGGTTTAAGCCCAGCCAGCAATAAGCACCACCTGGCTGCATGCTTACTCCTCCCCTCAGTGGGATGGGCAGGAGAAAATATAATGAAAGGCTCGTGGGTTGAGACAAGGACGGATCACTCACCTATTATGGTCATGGGCAAAACAGACTTGACTTAGGGAAAAAAATAATTTTATTCTGTTATGAATCCAATCACAGTAGGATAATGAGATATAGAACCACATCTTAAAAGCACCTTAAGCTCCCTTTTGCTCCTGATTTCTCTAACTCCTCTCCCCAGCAGCGCAGGGGAATGGGGGTTGTGGTCAGTTCATCACACCTTGTCTCTGCCGCTCCTTCCTCTGTGGGTTCCCTCCCACGGGAGACAGTCCTCCACGAACTTCTCCAACATGAGTCCTTCCCACAGGCTATAGTTCTTCACGAACTGCTCCAGCATGGGTCCTTTCCATGAGGTGCAGTCCTTCAGTAACAGACTGCTCCAGCGCGGGCTTCCCACAGAGTCATAGCCTCCTTTGGGCACAGCCACCTGCTCCAGCATGGGGCCTTCCATGGGCTTGGTGACAGCCTAGTTGTTTCTCTCACATCCCACTCCTCTCTCTGCTGCAGGTTCGCATCAGGTTTTTTTTCCCCACTTAAATATGCCATCACAGAGGTGGATCCACCATCACTGATGGGCTTGGCCTTGGCCAGAGATGGGTCCAACTTGGAGCTGGGGAAGTTTCCAGCAGCTTCTCACAGGAACCATCCCTGTAACCACTGTGTCCCGCCCAACCCCTCAAACCCCACCACACAAACCTGGTACAGAAGGACTGAAGTTTCTGGAGAAAAAAAGATAAGCAGAAAAAATGGTAATGTGGCCAAGAGCAGACACTTCGGCCTCAGTGTCACTTCAAAGTCATGTGTGCCCGTGCTCCTTGGTCAACCTGTGAGGAGGCTGGTGACCTACCCTACACCAGCTGTCTTTTAGAAACCCTCATGCTGTCCAGGAGCCATGAGATGACTAAAGATATTTCTCCAGGGGGTAGCTGATTTGTGAATTCCACAGATGTTCATAGATGTTTCAAGTGATACATGAAAGAGCATGTGACTCAATATGCTCTAGTGGATATGCCGGTATTATGCTGAAATAAGGATTATTTCTAGCTCTTTTTACTTCTTTCTTGCTCACAGACCTTCTTGCACTTTGCAGAGGGTGCAACATTTTAGTTTCATTTTTTCAGTTTTGTTGAAGGTAAGATAAGCCAGCAGCAAGGCCAGGACTGGAACCAGCATCCCATGAGTTTCATCACCACCACCTCCAATGTTTCCTATTTCTTCCCAGTTCTTAGCTGAGGTGCTGGTCCACACTCCTTTGCTCATGTTTTGTACCAACAAGGGTTCTGTGACCCTGGAGCCTTCAGTGCTTCCAATTATTTAGTGCCTCATGTCTCATGGAAAAAAGGTAGTTTGTCATACCATTATGTAACTGCCATTTTGTCTCCAAACACAATGGAAAAAGACTGGAGAAAGCTCAAGAAGATCAAGCAATAATTTCCTATGGGTTACTGATCACCAACAGATGTGATGTGCTTAGTGTTTGGGGTACATCTAGATACAAAGATCTCATGATAAATATGCATGTAAAAGGCATATAGGTGCTGCAATAGTACAGAAAACAATGAGGAGTAATTAATTGATTTTTTTTTTAATTTCCTTCTCCTCTTGTAGCTTTTCCTGCAAATGGACAATTCCTGACAGAATTTGGAGACTATTAAGAAACTAACAAAACATTCTGGATTGGATGACAAATGACATGTATGATTTTCCATCTGAAATGTGCAGATCTGTGGAATAATTATTTAGATATTAAAACATTTCCTCAGTTCTCGCCTGGAAGTTTTGTACCTTGGTTGTCAATCAATCATTTAAAATAATGTATTGATCTTTTGAAGCCAAAGTGGTAGCTTGGTTAGCTTAAACTTTCCATCATACAAACAGGAATATTATGCATCTGAGAAGAAAAAGGAGCAAATAGTAAATTCATGCTACTTGCAATGCTGCTTCAGCATAGCAAAACTGTATTTGGCTATTTGCCTTCTGCAGCTCCATAGCTGTTCTACTGCCTGTAACCAGAGTGCTAAGTTGAATACTTGTTTTTATCTGGGTTGATAAATGTTGATGACAATTGTATAATATTCTGAAAAAACAGAGAGAATGTTTTAGTCACTATAACAGGGCAGATTTAGGTTCTGCTACTGAAATTGTTCTGTGCACACAAGTAACTGCTGGTTTTGGTGTGACTCAGTTGCTAACAGTTTAGCTCTGATAACCCTAATATTTACAGTCTCAGAATCTTTCTGGGATCTGTTATTTTTACACTAGCACATACAAAACTTCTTGAATAAATCTTGACTGCAAGGCACAAGAGGTGCTCTTCAGCATGTCTACAGCTGGTGTCCAGTTTGGCTGCGTGGATGCAGTTTCCCACCAAGTGAACTGAGACTCAGGACATGACAGCAGTAGGTAATGAAGCCTCACTGACTCCTTTAAAGTTAGATGCTCTAGATGCTGTGGCATTTGAGGTTATTCTGATACAGGCTACCTGAATATGGTCATATTACCCCCAATACAGGTGGAAATGAGCCTACATCAGAACTGTGGGATTGAGGCTGCCATATTTGAAAGACTTTTTGGAAAAGACCCTACTTACATTTTCTCATGAAGAACTAAAAGCAGAGAAACCTCTTATTGAGTTTTCTCCAGTCATTTCTCCAGACCATTGATTTAAGAAGAAAAGGTTATCCATCTTCCCTCTCTTCAGCCTCTGGGGAATTCATATTCGTTTTAGTTAATAGCTGAAGCACCAGTGCAAATGCGAGTTGTGTCCCTGCATCTATTAGGATATAAATACCTGTCCTTTTGTCCCTCCTGCAGGTCACTCTATTTTAAAAGAGGCAATGGTAAATTTAACATCCAAAGTTCGTGAGTGGAAGACTAAATGCAGGTGTAGAAAAAATGTACTGTCCGTCTTTCAATAAAGGCTAATTTTCTGGTAGTTTTGTGATGAAACTGAAAATGAAAGAAGAATTGCATCTCTGCCATTGGAACAGAAGCCTCACTCAGAGCATGACACAGCTCACTGACGTGCTGATTACACAAACAACTATGTTTTTTCTTGCTCCAGCCTCTTCTTTTCATCTTAGCTGGAGGCAAAAGAATAATCATAACACACTTGTAGAAAATTAGAAGAGCTTCCAAATCTGTGCAGATACCTTGGCCAGAGAAATGAAGCATCATTCTAGCCCAAATTTTGTTTGCGTAAAATTGCACTGAAGGCAACAGGTGAGGTTTCCAGTGGGATCACTTCAGCGCCTTGAACCTACTTTACCTTCTTGGAAAGGTATGACATTTTGGTGATGATGTTATTTCTTTTTTAAGAAAAAAATGCTATTCTGTACTCTTAAAAGATTTGCTTCTTAGTGAAACTCTTGAATACATATTGATTCTCTTGCTTCTCTCAGAGATGGAGATGTTCTTGTTCTCTGAACCTGAAACAGTACTCCTAGTAACCATGATGGTCTTGAGAATATAAACTGAGATAGCTATATAAAGAAAGGTATATATCTCTTATTAGGACAAATGACTTTGGAAAGGACAATTGGGTTTTCAGCAACAAATCAGACCAGTGGTGTCTTAGGCCATGACTGGAGCTTTTGGCTACTGCAACTTTGCACCATATAGTAGTCCAGGATGCATTGAGATTATTTGGGTACTGCAGTGATTTAAGCATGGTATGAAGAGGGCCTCCCCTCAGATACTGAAGAGCTCTTGCTATTAACCACCTTATTCTGAGGTCAAGGACTCTGCAAGCCCCGCAGGGCTGTACTGCCAACTGGCTTTACCTTTTTTTTTTCTCCCCACTATGTGCATCTCTGCAAAGCACAAACCACCTTCTCAGACCCCAGTGCTGACAGCACTTTTTGTTGGTGTCTGTAGCCATTTTCTTATTTATTTCAGAATGTGTAATAATTATCTCAGTTGTTTTCTAATGTGTTTGAGGGTTACTATAAGCACTGTGTGAATTCAGCATTATTTTTTGACCCAAGGACTGACTACAGCTATATATACAATTTTATGTAAGAAACCCAGATCACTGTTACATTTCACATTGACCACCAAATTGCTCTCTAATGGTTCACAGTTGGTTTGACTAAGGTATTAACCAGTAAGAAATATCATGAACCTGTCAGTGACTAGAAGTTTTCTCTCCTTAATTGGTCAATGATCTTCTTGTTAAGAAAATGTAAGTAGAGTTTAAAAAAATGTAAATTAAATATAAAACTTTTTGCCTCTTCAGATGATGTAGCCATCAACTATTAGTGAACACCTCAAAACCAGAAGAATTATGTTTTAGTTATACATTTAAAAATAAGTGGGACTAAAATGCCCTCCTTAGTTAGTACCTTTGGGGATACATCTGCAGCTTGACCTCACCATGTCTTTTTCTATATTGAGCTAGTTTTGATGTTTTAGTAGGCACAATATTACAACTCCACACTGTGACATAATATTTTGCCTTCAAATACATACACATAGGCAACACAAGGGACTGTTTGTTATCTTCCACATGTAAGAACAAGTGCAATGTAAGATAAAAATGGAAGCAAAAAGCTTAGGTAGTAAAACATGTTTTCTTCCTTCTGTTTTTTCCTGATGAGGTTACAGGAAAAATGCACAAGTTGTTTGTTTGTTAGGTTTCCAAGCTGCCAATATGTACAGTAGAGAAAAAAAAAAAATCCAACTTCTGACAGGTGGAGAAAGAGAGAGCTCTGAGGCCAACTCTGACTCCCCAGGGTATTTCAAAAATTTTCCTCTTGCCAGACCCAAAATAAAATTCAATCTCTATGTCCAAGAAAACAAACAATTCTGTTGACTTGACAGATATCAGGGCTTGTCTTGAAGTTTTATGACACGCATGTAGCTGAAATTCAGATTTTTTTGTACCATAGATATCAGACCTGAATGATACAGCTGTGGGAGAAATGTAACATTGCATTTTGGAAGGCAAAGCTTTTAACTTATGGCAGTTGTTTGACATGAACTGTTCCAGTGATGCCTCAGGAAGCATGCTTGAGCAAGCCTGCCTGACTTCTTATTTCATCCGCTGTCCTCTTGGTTGGTGCTTTTCCTATCTTCCACTCCCTTCTCAACTGTCCTTTTGTTTCAAATAGCTGCCAGTAAAAATTCCAGTCTAGACAAACAAAACTGTTTAAATATGTGTAAAATATTACAAGGATCGAGTCACGTAAATATATGGAGGAGGTGATGGAGTGATGGAGATGAGGTGAATCTGATACTTCCCTGCATCAGAAATAGCCACAGCGCTACAATGATGTATGTCTTGGCCATCTATTGCCTAACTGTACCTACACAAAGAATGATAGGTTTGCTGATGGCAAGTTGCATGGCTTCTATTAACGTGTCCCTTAGTGGTAGCTTGTGCAGTGAAGGAATGTGCTGCTTGGCTTGGAGCAGTAGTAGGATCTCTGCTACAGTTTGGTGGAAACCATTCAGCTCCAGCCGTCTGACCCTGCACATGCAGCATGGCTCAGGGACCTTCCAGATGGCCACCCCAATCCCATTTCACTCAACTGACATCCCAGTAAGGCCATAATTGTACCCACTGTGTTTTGAAACTCAGTTTTGAGGAGGTAATCCTGGTTCTATGACAAAGTCTCATAAATTAAATTGAAATCGGTCACATTTATGACTGGCTGTTAAAAAGCTGTAAGTGTTATGAATTTATGACACTGTGCTTATATTCAGCTGTTCACTGCTTCTGCTTCTAGGTCTTTTTCTCCTATGTGGGATAAAATTTATATTTGTGGGTGAGATCATTATAAATCTTTTATGTACCACAAGTGCAATTTTAAATGTTTGCAGGCATGGAGAACTGTGCCCATGAGATATCAACTATATTTCATGGGTTATTGCTTCATAGAACTGACAAAAAAGAGCTTTGCAACTAGTATGCACTCACACGCACTTCTTAAGTTTAAATGTTTGACCTTTAAAAGCTGGTAGGCAGCATTAAATGTATGACTTAGGAAATAAAATGCTACATGGTTCATATTTTACTTGGATACCAGTTTGCCATGTTAATTTTCTTTCTTTAGCAGAAAACACCTTCTCAGAAGACTTGGCCATGCCCAGTCCTCCAGGGCTTCTTGCTGATTCCAATTACAATTGGACGAGTTTCTCAAGAGTGAGTGTAGTTTACGTACACCTCTGCATAAATCAGTGATGAAACACAGGCCAGCAGCGATGAATGCGTGGCTCAAACTTCATGCAAGCCTACTGCTGAGCTCTGCAGCCTTCATACTGAGCTTTCCTACCACAGTTGTTAGAGATGATGCATTCAAAGGCATGAGGTACAGAGGAGTCCAATTTTCAAAAACTATTTTTTTTTTCTGTTGGAAAAATGCATGCAATGGGAAGGGAAGATGTTACTAACTGGGTGACCTGTTGATAGACACCAAGCTGTGAGCTAGGTTGTAAGTGTGGCATTAACTTAAAGGAGCACTTGGAAGAAATATGCTTTAATGGAAATCACATTGTGTTGAGAGCTGGGAAGCCTGGAGTTTCCTAGCTTTGTAGCTGGACTACCAGGACAAATATTTTCACTTCTTTGTGACTTACCTAGGCATGGATTTAGCAGGGGAAGAGAGGCTGGAGGAGCTTTCTGTCCTCTCTCTGTTTGCCTCTGATTGCCAATTGCCCATGGTGCACTGTGCTGGGTGCAGGCCCTTTTCAGCTTCCCAGCCCATATCCCAGCCTGGGACCATCTACCATGCTATGTGGAGCTAGGGAGAGCCATCGTCTACAATGTGTCTCCACAGTGCTAGAGACATGTCTCTGAGACATCATTTAATGTGAGCATCTACATTGGCTCCATCCTGTTATTCACCTGATTTGCTCATTTTGGACAAAAGGCTCCTTGAGACTGAGATTGTCCCTCACTGTGTGTTGCTGGTTTGGGTATCCAGTGTGAATATAAAAAGTAAAGGTAATTTGCTGAGATCCTTCTGTCCTTTATACCACTGTGATGAGTTGGGGAAGCATCAACTAGCTCCACACCTATGAATTTCCTCTTTGTTGTATTGGATATTTGGCAATTCCCTTATTCCTTTCCTTTGTTTAACAATCATAAAATCACAGAAAGGTTTGGGTTGGAAGAGACCTTAAAGATCATCTAGTTCCAACCCCCCTTCCACTAGGCTCAAAGCCCCATCCAGCCTGGCCTTGAACACCTCCAGGGATGGGGCATCCACTTCTCTGCACAACCTGTTACAGTGCCTCACCACCCTCACAGTAAAGAATTTCTTCCCTTTACCTAATCTAAATCTAACCTCTTTTAGTTTAAAGCCATTACCCCTCATCCTATCACTACACTCCCTGATGCAGAGTGCCTCCCCATCTCTCCTGTAGCCCCCCTTCAGGTACTGGAAGGCTGGTATAAGGTCTCCCCGGAGCCTTCTCTTCTCCAGGCTGAACAACCCCAACTCTCAGCCTGTCTGCATAGGAGAGGTGCTCCAGCCCTCTATGCAATCTATCTTTCTTTTTCCTTTTACCTATCTTTTTACCACAGGCATTACATGTTGTATTAGAGTGATTAAATAGGGCATGTACTATTGTCTCTGTCCCCTGATTTGGGTAAATGAAATGTTAATGAAGAGATGTTGAGATGGCAGTGAGAATGTTACCTCCACCAACATTAGCACAAATGTGCTTGTCGATGTTCTAATGCACATGTGCTTCCTTTGAATGTTTTAGCAGCACAACATAACTACTGAATATTCACAAAGCACAAAGTAATTTCATTCATGGTTTCTATTCTAACAAATAGGCACAACCCTCTTTAATGCAACATTCATGCAGCTTCATAGAATGCATCAAAATACATTTGGATTGTTTGTGATTGATGTGGTCATCCTCTTATGATTCCTTTGGGCTAGATAGAAATGGAATTGTAGGGCAGGAGTCTCCATTACTGTGCAGCTGCTTTTCTCTGCACTGTCAGCATAAACTAATGCAAAAGCTGGAGGATCTGGCTCAGCATAAATGTAATTCTGAGATGATGAGCTGCTGTGGAGCACCTACATTTCTCTTCCTTAGTGTTGTTGGGATAACATCAAAAGGGTGCATGGCCGAAGGGAGAAGGCAATGGGGAAGGCAACATAGTGTCTCAATCACACTCATTCACGTTGACTGTTGGTTGTGATTTTGGTTCACAGTCAGCATTAACTGGAGCAGCTTTTGAGCATTTCTGATATAATGGAAAGCAAATGGCCCTTTCACAAAGCAGCACCAAGATCAGTGGGACTCAGATATAGCCAGCCAGCAGGTCAGATTTAGATACTTTGGGACCACAGGTCTGTATTCTAAAAAAGCATATAGGTATCTGAAGGTTCATATAAGCACCCAATGTTATTTTCCAACAGGGTTTGTGACTGCATGCACACATTTCTCAAAAATGGCAAAGTTTAAGCAATTTATTCAAGTTTACCTGATTCTGGGAGTGACGTATGAGCCTAATTCCCCCTTTTTGTTGAAGTTTGAATTCTTATTTGCTTGCTTTTCAAAGTGGGGCTTATCTGTGGGACTTAGACTGTTAATGAGCTTAGGAGCTTCTGAAACTCTTGACCTCCAGCCTGAAGTCTGTTTGTATCTTTCTGTAGCTGTGACCTGTGCCGTCTGCAAACATCCAGATCCCAGGATCTGTTCACTCTGTTTTGTGAGTAGTTATATATAGAAGGAATTTAAATACTGGACCTATTTCTAAAGGGAAGGAAGAATGGAGGAAAGAAGCAATGTTGCAATATTTCAGTGGAAGAAATCTGTCTGATATTATTGGATGTACCTTTCACTGACTTAAAAGTGTCTAAGGGAAAAGGATATTCCAAGAATTTTCTGTGCTCCCTGACTCTGAATATTTTGAATTAATTAGTTTTTTCTCTTTATAGTTCTCTTCCTCAGTAGAACCTGAATCCTTAACTAAAAAGTAATTAAGCCCTTAATGTGACTGTGAAGATTTAAACAAACACACAGGCAACCGTTGCTTTCCTTAATCAGAGTAACCCCATTTATTTATTCTTTTTTTTTTTTCAGTCTTTTAATCCTTCTAACATTCTCCAAGACAAGCTAACTACTGTCTGTGTACCTGGGGGATTGTGAAATGCAGACCAAATTTGCTACAGCTCTTTTTCACTTCTGAAAGAATTACAATCCACTTAATCTGACAAGTAAAACCTTTGATTACATGTTACCTACACAATACTGCTTTTTTTCTTGTTAGGCAGTGAAGGAAATAAGTGCAGAAATGTGTCTGCTAAATTTCCAAGTTAGCAATCTGTTGAAGGAAACCGTGATCCTGACAGGTGCAAATGCTGGACTCTCAGGCTTAGGGAGTCTCATGAGCCTTTCAAAGGTTTCTCACCTCACTGATCCAAAATAAGCTTCAGTGTTTAGGAAAAATCAAAACAAACAAAATGTTTTATGTAGCACAATCTGGTACAGAAGAACAGGAAGAGAGAAAGAGAGAGAAAAAACCCCAACAGGTTATTTCTGTACTTTGACCATTAATTGTAGTTCTTCTATGACTCATCTTTTGGAGTTGACCTTTCCCTGGATGTCTCCAGTGCTGGGTGTAGCAATAGAAATGCTGCTACTTAACTACTAGCCATGTCACTGGTAGCTAAAGTAGCAATTGCCTCTCTAGTACATAATTTAGCAATTTGCATAATGAGCATCGTGGACACTTACCCCTTACCGTTGCTTTCTTTTACCTTAAGGACAGTTGCAGGTTTCGGTTCTTGACCAGCTTTTGAGGTTTGTATCGCTATACATCTCATATAGTTAAAAAATGTCAGGAAGAAATATACTGTGAAATGGAGAGATATATCATGCCTCCAGTTACATCAGCTGAGGTGCAGTCTGTCTGCTGGGAGGAAAATCATTCTGTGAACATCTTTCATCTTCAGGTGCTAGAAAAAGCACTCCTTGAGAGCTTTCAGCTAACAGTGGACTAAAAAGGAAAGAAAACCCCCAACACAATACTGTTTCACTGTTTACCTTTAAAGTATAATCACTGATCATCATATTCTGCCTAAAATTGTGCCTTCAGCACAATCCTCAGCCTCAGCCATCAAGTTTCAGCCACAGTACTACAAAGATGTGAATATGAGCTTGTTGAGTCTTTGTATTTACTGAGATTTCTTTTCTTTTAGCCTAGGCATAGTAAAATAAATGATAATAATAATAATAATAATAATAATAGAAATAGTCTGCTCCTCTTGGAAGGGATTCTAAGCTATTAGCTCAGCCCTGAGCACATCTAGAATGAATTGTGAGACAGATATATAATATTCTGTGCCATGCATCTATATGTGTACACATACACACTGCTTTAGTTTATCACATGTATGTACATGTGTGACTTTGTTTCAGGAGGAAAAAAACAATGGGACCAATATGCAAGACAGAAATAGAGCTTCTTCCTGTCTCTAGTAGAATAAATTATTGCTGAATGCCAAGGTTAATGTTCACTCTGAATTGGGGCCTGCACAGCTGGGATTCTCAGTGCTGTTTGATCTGCCCTTTCAAGCTCTGATGATCCTGCTAAATTGCATTTAATGGACACAGGGCTGAAGAACAAAAAAATGAGAGGGCTTCTTATAAAACAATAGAGACAACTTAGCTCACAGGCACACCTGTTCTTTGTACTTCATGAAAGATTTGTCCTGATGGCGAGGGGAAACATTTTATGAAGCACTCTGCCGGCATTGTTTGCTTGAGTTTCAGAAGTGCGACTGCCATTTTTGGGTAGTTGGATTTACATTTGCTACAGCCATGGATGAATTTTCTAGGAGGCTTTGTACTCGGCTAGTCACATCAGAACAGGATGTCGCACACCTGCACACATTATTGGTGGAAAAAAAAAAGGTATTCTGAATAATTATTAGCCAGATATATCTGATTTAAATTGACTGATTTCACCCACACAGGGTACTGAAGGCTTACACAATTGCAAGAACTTTATAGAAACACCCTCCTCACTTTTCTTGTCCTGCAAGATGGCACTCAAAATTTATCACAGCTGAAAACTGGGAATTTTATATTGCTGCTCTTTTTGGTAGTTTCTTGGGATATTCATAACAGGAGGAGGTGCAAACTGAAAAATATATCCTTTTATTTCATTGAAGATTTCAGTAGTTTTTACTAGATGCTTGTTTCCAAATATGTATGACACATATTT
>VZTO01014210.1:30071-52239 GCA_013400615.1 Syrrhaptes paradoxus
ACATGTTACCTACACAATACTGCTTTTTTTCTTGTTAGGCAGTGAAGGAAATAAGTGCAGAAATGTGTCTGCTAAATTTCCAAGTTAGCAATCTGTTGAAGGAAACCGTGATCCTGACAGGTGCAAATGCTGGACTCTCAGGCTTAGGGAGTCTCATGAGCCTTTCAAAGGTTTCTCACCTCACTGATCCAAAATAAGCTTCAGTGTTTAGGAAAAATCAAAACAAACAAAATGTTTTATGTAGCACAATCTGGTACAGAAGAACAGGAAGAGAGAAAGAGAGAGAAAAAACCCCAACAGGTTATTTCTGTACTTTGACCATTAATTGTAGTTCTTCTATGACTCATCTTTTGGAGTTGACCTTTCCCTGGATGTCTCCAGTGCTGGGTGTAGCAATAGAAATGCTGCTACTTAACTACTAGCCATGTCACTGGTAGCTAAAGTAGCAATTGCCTCTCTAGTACATAATTTAGCAATTTGCATAATGAGCATCGTGGACACTTACCCCTTACCGTTGCTTTCTTTTACCTTAAGGACAGTTGCAGGTTTCGGTTCTTGACCAGCTTTTGAGGTTTGTACCGCTATACATCTCATATAGTTAAAAAATGTCAGGAAGAAATATACTGTGAAATGGAGAGATATATCATGCCTCCAGTTACATCAGCTGAGGTGCAGTCTGTCTGCTGGGAGGAAAATCATTCTGTGAACATCTTTCATCTTCAGGTGCTAGAAAAAGCACTCCTTGAGAGCTTTCAGCTAACAGTGGACTAAAAAGGAAAGAAAACCCCCAACACAATACTGTTTCACTGTTTACCTTTAAAGTATAATCACTGATCATCATATTCTGCCTAAAATTGTGCCTTCAGCACAATCCTCAGCCTCAGCCATCAAGTTTCAGCCACAGTACTACAAAGATGTGAATATGAGCTTGTTGAGTCTTTGTATTTACTGAGATTTCTTTTCTTTTAGCCTAGGCATAGTAAAATAAATGATAATAATAATAATAATAATAATAATAGAAATAGTCTGCTCCTCTTGGAAGGGATTCTAAGCTATTAGCTCAGCCCTGAGCACATCTAGAATGAATTGTGAGACAGATATATAATATTCTGTGCCATGCATCTATATGTGTACACATACACACTGCTTTAGTTTATCACATGTATGTACATGTGTGACTTTGTTTCAGGAGGAAAAAAACAATGGGACCAATATGCAAGACAGAAATAGAGCTTCTTCCTGTCTCTAGTAGAATAAATTATTGCTGAATGCCAAGGTTAATGTTCACTCTGAATTGGGGCCTGCACAGCTGGGATTCTCAGTGCTGTTTGATCTGCCCTTTCAAGCTCTGATGATCCTGCTAAATTGCATTTAATGGACACAGGGCTGAAGAACAAAAAAATGAGAGGGCTTCTTATAAAACAATAGAGACAACTTAGCTCACAGGCACACCTGTTCTTTGTACTTCATGAAAGATTTGTCCTGATGGCGAGGGGAAACATTTTATGAAGCACTCTGCCGGCATTGTTTGCTTGAGTTTCAGAAGTGCGACTGCCATTTTTGGGTAGTTGGATTTACATTTGCTACAGCCACGGATGAATTTTATAGGAGGCTTTGTACTCGGCTAGTCACATCAGAACAGGATGTCGCACACCTGCACACATTATTGGTAGAAAAAAAAAGGTATTCTGAATAATTATTAGCCAGATATATCTGATTTAAATTGACTGATTTCACCCACACAGGGTACTGAAGGCTTACACAATTGCAAGAACTTTATAGAAACACCCTCCTCACTTTTCTTGTCCTGCAAGATGGCACTCAAAATTTATCACAGCTGAAAACTGGGAATTTTATATTGCTGCTCTTTTTGGTAGTTTCTTGGGATATTCATAACAGGAGGAGGTGCAAACTGAAAAATATATCCTTTTATTTCATTGAAGATTTCAGTAGTTTTTACTAGATGCTTGTTTCCAAATATGTATGACACATATTTCCTTTTTTTTTCCTGAAATGATTGAGGGTAATTTCCATCTTTTTAACCTTAGATTTATATATCTATTAATCTGTTCATTGCTAAACTTATCTGTGTGCCCAAGGTTGCTCATTAGATCCAGTTGCTGGGCCTGGTCTTTAAATTCTAGTGATAAAAGTTGTTCTTGACAAATTACTATGATCCTAAAATCAATATGGTGCTATATAAATCTGAAAAGAAAAAAGGCATTTAGTTGCCAGCAAAGACCAGTCAGCATCCGAATCAACTATATTGAGTAAGGATACTGAAAAAAACTAGCTTATCTCCTTTTTGTGCATATGCTGGGAGCCAGCCCCACACAACCGCTCTCTCGGTCGCTGCCCCCGCTGGGGCTGGGGGAGATAATTGAAGGAGTAAAGGGAAAAAAGCCCCATGGGTTGAGCTAAGGACAATTTAATGACTAAACTACAATAATGAAAATAATAATATATGTAAATATACAGATGAGTGATACACAGTTTTACTGCTCACCACCCGATAACCAAGGCTCAGCCCATTCCCGGCTAATGCTCTTGGAGCAGGGAGAATCCCAAAACTGCATTCCTGGAATGGAGAAAAGAGCCTGAGTGTCCCAGACTGAGAGCTGACTGAGGGAGGGAGACGACCTGGTGAGAGGGACCACCCTGAGAGAGCCAACCTGGAAAAAAAGCTGACCTGGAGCAAGAAGGGGAGGGCCCTCATCTATATACTGGGCAGGATGTGCATGATATGGAATGGACTATTGGCCACTTTGGGTCTCAATCTCAAACCTAGGATCGAATCCTAAACTACTAACTGGGGCTGTGCTCCCTCCCAGCTTCTCCTGCACCTGGAAAAACTGGCCCAGCAGAGAAGCTGAAATGACCTTGACTGTCCTGGGAGCAACTATAAACATCAGTATGTTATCAGCTTTCTTCTGAGCACAAATCCAAAACACAGCCTCTTGCTAGCTAATATGAAGAAAGTTAACTCTGTCTCAGCTTAACCCAGGACGCTGGACAACCACATTTAGTCTGAAAATAACCATATGAAAACTTTACATATAAGCTACATGTATATCTCCTCTGTCTATAAAAGCAAGAAAAATGTGCAGTGGAAGTACAGACCTCTTCATACTGATGTGCTGATTGCTTTCAATCCCAACCTCAAATATGTACCTGAAAGAGGATCAGTAAGACTGATATTCCATGAAGTCCACACTTATCCCTGTGTCACATGTATTGATTTCACTAAGACCGCATGTGGAATTGTGGAAAACTGTCTGAAGGATGTTTCCTATCATAGCATACTTGATATTGCAGGTAGTTGAGGGAAATTTTAGAGATTAGCTAGTGAAGAAGGCATTTTTCTCAGATATGTTCCAGTGGTAACAATCATTTTAGGACACTTGTGAAATTCTGATGGTCACTGTGACTACGAAATGTGTGACGGCACTGTGTGAAGACTGCCACAGGAGAACAGGTCTATATTTATGTATTTTAAGCGTACAGTGGGCCATCATGATAATAGAATTTGACATTCGGCACATTTTCCCTCCTTTCCTGACTTTCTCCTGAATTTACCTGAATTAGTTCCTGCTTCAAATCTATGAATTGTGGCTGAGCTGGGATATTAGATAAATGTCTGTGGCTGGAGAAGCTTGAGAGGTGGCCATAATGAGAAGATCTCTCCCAGCCAGTCTGAAACTGGAGTTGTCTTGCTACTCTTCAGAATTATTCACCAGAGTACTGGAGGGGCTTAAGAGGAGGATGGTTTCCACTGGGGTCCATTGGCTGTATGGAAACATGAGAATAAGGAATAGTGCTATCGAACTTTTAAAGTGCTATTGAACTTTGCAATTCAGGTCCTTAAAACTCACTCTGGAGGAGCTCCAAGGTACTTTGCCTCTCCTTCAAGGAAAGTGAACACTAAGTAGTGGAGTGTTTCTTCTGGGAAACTGATAGGAAATGTGGTTAGAAAATAGCCAGCAAAGGTGAAAAGGGAATATAGAATTGTAGAGTAAGAGCAATTAGCTCAGCTACTGTAGGGAGGTAATTTAATTGTATGATTCAGGGAAAAGCAATTTAGGTTGGTTCCTTTTCTTTTTTCTTTTTCTTTTCTCTTCTTCTCTTCTCTTCTCTTCTCTTCTTTTCTTTCCGAATAGCAAGAATACAAAGCAAATATTGTCAGTAACAGATAAGTGTGGTGTTCTCTATGGTGACTTGTTTTGAGGCAGGCTAAAGCTGGCAAGCTGAGAAATTGGAAAGAGGAGACTAACTTAAAAGAGAGAGAGTGCTGTTCCCAGTCATATTCTTGCTTGAATACCAAACGTCTGCAGATCATGGACTTAGTTTGGCCTATTAAATATCTAGCTTTCAGATCTGGATTGGGCTCCAAATCACTGCTGAATTTACACTTCACTGAAGGAAGGAGATTAGATCCAGATCACTGATCACCAGAATGTTTGTTGCAGAGAAAGTCCAGGTGTGTTTACTTAATTCCTTAATTTATTAATCTTTACCTACTTCTTCCAAATAATCTATTCTTAAAGGTGGTCACATACCACAATTATGAGAAAATAAGATGCTCTGAACTGAGTGATTATCTGTAAGACAGCGGTTGCTCTGTAAAGCCAACATGCCTGCTTCATAGCTAGCCCCAGGTCCCTGCAAGCAATACAGTCTTTTCTAGTGAAAATTTTTTAATAAATGTGCAGAATAGTCTGACAGAAATGTTGAGTGTTGTCAATGGGCCACTGAGCCAAAAGCTTTGGAAAACATTAAATCTGATTGGGTTTTTTGCCCTAGGAAATCTCTTTGATTCCACCTGCCATTTCTGTCTTGGTTGTCATGTTTAGTACCATAATATGAAAATGGCCTCAACAGGCTTCTGATGCTAAGAATGGTAGGTGACTTCACAGTGCTCTATTTTTGCCTTAAGTATCTTGTCTCCTTGTTTCCTATACTGAACACTCCAGGATGGAGTTTCCTCCAAATTAGAACAGCAAGTGTGTGCAGCGGCTGCTGTGTGGCTGGCCTGAGAACTTGCCTGAAGTGCCAACCAGCAGTGCCTCTGGAGGGTGCCTCCATGGAAAGGACTGGGAACTACAGAGGGCTGGGAGTCAGGAGTGAAGTGCTGCAAGTGCAGAGACCTGCTCCATCTTTTATCCTTGCAGAGGCTCCCTGAGAGTTTTGGGTGATGGTGGATTACTGCACTACTCTGCTCTTAATCTGTAAATAACCACTTTCTAATGGAGGGGCTGATTTAATACACTAGTTTATCAGACACATATAAAAGAATAGCAGTTGGATAGTTTAATAAAGAACAATGGTTTAATAGTATAATAATAGTTTAATAAACAACAGTATTTTTACTACAAATACATGTAACTTTATGCAAACAGTCTATATCAGTAAAGTTATGGTAGTTATGGGGAGTTCATTGATAGCATTACCTCATTATAAAAGATGCAAAAATATTAATCTGGGTAGAAACCAAGGTACTCTGATATTTTTAATAAAAGAGGAAGCATGGTCTGCTTGTTGGGAAACAAGATGGTCTTGGTATCATTCACATCCCTGCACAGATTTACTCTCTGACCTTCCATAGTCTCAAGGTGAAGATTTTCAAACACAGATGAAGTGCTTATGTCCATGTTTTACCATTTAATAAAAGTGGTTTGACTTTCAGAGTATCTGTGTCTCCCCCACCTCCTAATTCCAGTGCAAATCATGATTGCTTGCAACTGAGGTGAATTTGGCAGCTGGGACTGTAATTACCCTTCATCCTTCCCACTCAACGCAACTGACATTAGTGGGTTCTCCAGATTTACTGAGTAGAATTTCATTCTTGGCTGAGCTCTTCAGGCTAATATTTTCAAAGGCATCTATAGGGTGTTAATGTCCAGATCTTACTGAAAATCAGTAGGATCTTGGAGGTTTATTCCATTGGATTCCTTTGGAAAAACAAGTCTAGATTTGCTGACTTGGATCATTCAAATAGACAGTGGAATGTGTTTCCACCCTGCAAGAAACCTTTATCAGTTCTTATTCAGAGCCCAGAGCAGAAATATTCACAGAGTGGTGATATCATATTAATGATAGTATAACTATGATGTGATTTACTCCTAATGAAGAGAAGAAATATAGTTTATTAGCCTAACTACAGAATCCTGTATTATGCTAATGCATTTCAACCCAGCAGTGGGAGGAAATTTTCTTCCATTACATCTTACATTTCTATTCCAAAGGAATGAAATTTCATATTTCTCTAGAACTCCTATTCTATGAAGAACTCCTCAGTTTTTAGGGCTGATTTAACATGAAAGGATGGGCAGAAGAAGAACTAACAGCCCTATCTCTCTGTTTCACTAGCACAGGGCTGGTGTGGTGCATGATCACCTGATTATGCCTCCGATATAAAGGTTGCTGCTGCTACTCAGTCAACACCATGGGGAAGGATAGTGGCTCTCTGTTAACTATCTATGGGTAGTTTCCTTCTTATTCTCCACCGGAATGGTAGACAACTTTTTCCCCATCCCTGAAGGATCTCTAATTCAAAGGTTGAGCTTGATGGCCATTAGGGATCAGCTAAATCAGAGTGTCCTGCATTTACGGCTGTGTGGCAATGTGCATACAGGATGCTATCACAGAGCAGTTCATGCAGGGTAACTTGTCAGCCAACTGCCTGTTTGTATGCTCATGCACCATGGTAATGTGAGGTGATTCAAGGTAGCTAACTTTCAAGAAGACAAGGCAATCCTTGTATTTGAGATCTCTAAAAGAAGAAAAGGTTTCTTTGCATTGCTTTAAATACGATCTGTGCTTTTTACAGTGTGAATAGCATTCTTTAATATCTATATTTGGTTTAGCAGCTACAATAAATCTGACTCTGGAACATAAGCCTAGAGAGTGTCTGTTTCTTTTTGTTGGAAGGACTAACCCTGATAGTTCTGTTTCTTTCATAGGATATTTTTCATCTTTCTTTGCAAAACTTTTTTGTTTCCTATGAAGGGTTTTGTCTGTGTTTGCATCTGTCACTGGAGCTTGTACAAACTTGGAAGTGCTTTCACAATATGCCAGCAGTCATTTTCCTTTCAGTTCTGTCCATTTCTAGAAGAAAGAAAGAAAGCTGGTGTGCTGTGGGGCTTGAATACAGTATGTTTCCTCTTGTCATACTGTTCCAGCAGTCAGGCAAAGATCACAGATTTTCTCCCCTCAGATGGCCATAAACCATTTTACATGAGAAGTTTTAGGTGACTATCTGTCACTAAAGCAACACACAAGCAGCATGATTTATCACAGTGAGCAGAACTAGCTCAAAAATATTCATGAGTCGGTGAACATGTAGAGCCCAATCTAAAAATGTTCCATGCAAGAAAAAAAGGAGAGCATTTAATAGAAGCTTCAGGCTTTACTCTCCCTCAGATTTACAGACATGCTAGCATATGGATTCACATGTGTCTGCCATGTGGTAGAATTTGTACTTCTCAGAATCCAAAGCAAATAACATTTCAAGCTTTCTTTTTTAGCGGAAGAAAGGGACAAAACATTCACATACTAGCAGCTCACACAACTAAAGAGGAAAAAACTCAGCCTACTCAGATCCATGTAAATGGATAGTGATATCAAAAGCTCCAACCTGGGGTGTTTAAATGGACTCCCATGTACTGGTACTGAAGAATGAGAGGTGGGGCCAGCTAATGCTTCCATGTGAAGCCCCCAGGGCAGGAGATCTGGAAAGGGAAGGTGAGAGTTGAAAGGCAGTGGGCTGCTCCACCAACAAGGAGAAGACAGGTGCCTGGAAGGGCCCGTCACTCCAAAAGGGAGCTCAGCATGGGAAGGCATGCTGCACCAGCTGGAGAGGATGGCTGCAGCCCTGTGCAGAGTTATCCTAAGCATCCTCCCTGAGACTGCAGGGCTGAGCTCCACTAACTAAGGGCAGAGAGTAACTGGCAAATCCCAGTCTGATATAAATATAGCAGTCAGCTCAGAGCAGGTGGACTCTGGCTTTCAGGCAGGACAGGCCTGACGGGTCTGATTGCAGGATTGGTTGTCCTTTATTAAGAATTTATTTAGACCTGTTTTTTGTAATGATTTATTATTTAAATGTTGCTTGTGTATATTGGAAAAAGAAAACAAAACCCCCATACAATTCAGTATGTTCTTACAACACATCAGATATAGAAAATACACCTCATTTGATTACACTCCACTATTCAAAAAATCCCAGACAGTATATTTGTTCCAAAACAAATTACCCTTAGGGATTTTTTTTAGATTATAATATCCAGGGTGTTCCTATATATACAGCAGAAGGGTTATTAAAAATAAAACAGGTTCTTAATAAAGGAATCATTCCCTTGAGTAAAAGAGACGAATGGCATTTGCTAGTTGAAGGACAAAACTTTCTGTCAATGTGGAGATTCAGAAACTTCTAATCAAGCCAGTGAAACCCCTTCCTCCTCCTCCCTCAGTGGAGGCATACACTAGTTAGCTGCCAGGAGGAAGATGGGAGGTGTATTTAAACCCACAATAACTGCTGGAGTGATGGGTTGATAGGTGACAACCCCACCAGACCACTCCGATTGCATGACAGCTGCCTGCAGTCAGCCACACGCTTGTAGGTATAGATAGATGCATTCTCCCGGCGGGACCCTGCAGACAGCTGCATTCTTCCAGTCTTGTGCTATAGTCAGCTCACTTTCAGAGGCTTATATTGTAATCAACTACATTCTTATATTAATATGTTCTAGCCCTTCCTCCTCAGGGCTGTATGTTGCCCTGCCAAAGTCACTTGCTGTAGTCAATCAGATAGATACAGCCTGATAGGTGTATGAAGGAGACAGAAGTTTTTAGTGGGAGAGAAGCACATATTCTATAGGCTGCTGTAGCATTATAACACCATGCTATTATCAGACCTCTGTCCTTTAAGGTATACTAGGGAGTCAGATGGCATAACCATATGCTGGCTTCCATACGTTTTCACTGAAGTCATTTTACTATCAAGGACTATGCTGCCTGTCCCCAAGGGCCTCTTCTCTGTTTGATAAGCTGGAATGTCACACTTGATTTGTTGTTTGTCCCTAGGGTATAGCTCCCTTATTCACCTGCATACTGCTGGCTGTGTAGATGTTACCTAATGAGCAGCTGAGGCCTCTGAAACTTTCACAGGACATTTGCTTTAACCTCCTTCCCGTCTATCCTG
The DNA here is from genome assembly GCA_013400615.1 of Syrrhaptes paradoxus. Lineage (NCBI taxonomy): Eukaryota > Metazoa > Chordata > Aves > Pterocliformes > Pteroclidae > Syrrhaptes > Syrrhaptes paradoxus. The sequence goes on from VZTO01014210.1 coordinate 39,271, forward strand.
CACCCTGTTTGCCAAATCTTATTTTAATTACAGGAACTGCCACTGAAAGAAAAATAAATAAAAAATGGACAATTGCCTTTTCTAGGTAAAACGAAGTGAAAGGCCAGAATAGGGAAGAGCTACAAACTTCTCTGTTCTCCACATTTTAATGAGCCTATTAGTATGTGGAAATACCTACTCCTCAGTGTGGAGAGTGCTGACAAGCAGGTATCATTCATTAGTTTTTCTTGCTTTATATAACAAGAAATTGCCTACATAAAGCAGTTACTTTTTTTCCCCTCATGGGTTTATAAATTAATGGTGGATTGTCTTTCAGTCTAGAAGAGCTTTGAATAGGCTTGTATCTTCGTGCATAACACCTCACTCACTCTACAAGAACCCACAAAAGCCAAATGTCTACCAGGGATAGCAATTATAATCTCAAGATACATCAGGTATTGCCTGGGATGCTGCTGCCTTTACACTGGTCTAATATAAGGGCAGTAGGAATATGAGAGAATTTCTGGAACTAATATTGGTTCGTCTGTTTCTAATTCACCTGCCACCCATACAGTCAGTTATTACTGTTTTGTCAACCATCGCTATTTTCATTCATGTTGCACTTAGGTCATCACTTGCTTCCTTTGAGATGTCAACAGTAGTAAGTTGTGGGACCTCAGCTGTTCCCTTCTGTAGACAATGCTACCCAATGTGCACTCCAATGAACTAATTTTGTTTAGCCTTTTTTTTTTTTTTTTTAAGACAAGAACCTAGTCTATGTTTTGTGACTTGTTTAACACTGGATATATTTTTTACATCATATACATTACCATATATAACATAATTACTACATATAACAATTACTGCAACTCAGATGATAGTTCTTTGATTCAGTAATACACCTTTGGACCATCATTTGGTGTCATCTCTGAGTGACTCAAACTGTCACCTTTGGGACATTATGCTGGAGAAGCTGCCTTGTCTATATGGTAACAAGACAAGGCCATCATCAAGCATGATCATTAAAGGCTCCAAAGGCATTTCTTACAGAAGTAGCGGTGAAGTGCCTGCATACTGTCCAAATTCCTGTGCAAGTCTGCTTCCCCAAACTCTTGCTGTAGCTTTGATAACAACTTTTCTTGTTGCATGACCTGTTTGAAGCTGTTGGTTAAGAACTGTTAAACAGTAGATGCACATAAATAAAGCAGAGCCATGTGTAGTGCATCACTTTTCAGAGAACATGGAGATTCACTGGAGTTGAAAGGTGCTATCTAATTGTAAGCTTACTGTCATAAATAAAGTAACAGTTCAAGTCTCCCCTTATTTACACACAGTGTAGCTTCATTCCATTTACTGTATCTGCACATTGCGCAAATTGGAGTAGAATCTGGTTCATTAATTCTAATTCTGTTTGACTGGACAAACAGACAATATTCCCAGACAGAATTGTCGTTGCATATAAAAGAAGTGCTTTACATATTTTCAAAGTATCATTAAGAAGCTTATTTGGGCTGCAGTCTAGGAGCATCTCAGAACACAACCCCAGTGACATTGCAGCTGTCATGCTTGGGCATTAAAAAGGCAGTCTTTCCTTTCATTGTAATCATATAAAAATTACCAGTCATGTGCAGACTTTAAGAGCCTGACCCTCAGCCCATGTGAATCTGGATGGTAGTCAGGGCATGTCTTTCCATTGAAGGGTGCATGCTTTGAATCACTCTGTGGCTTTTGAGTGCCTGGCCACTGACATCAGGTGATGGACTGTTTATTGAAATAATCTGAAATAGTTAATATCTGAGGACTGTGTTCATGATGGCAAGCACAGCATAGGTGGGAACAGGGGCCTTTCGAGCACGTCTGTTAGTGTAATGTTGGAATTGCTTCTCTCAAGTGAAACGAGGCAACTCTTTGGCTCTGTTAGCAGCAGGACAAACACCCCCACAGCCTTCTACTCTACAACAGCCCTTTGAATCTGCAGGAATAATGTAACAGTTAATCTGTGATTCATTACAATGTGTGAGTGTGTCTGTGTTGGAGGGACATCTCTCTTCCTGAAAACAGCAATGCTGTATGAGTGTAACCTTATCTTACATTATGCTCCAAACAGCATTCCCTTTTGCCATGCACTTTATCTGTTGTTAAGTGTTGGCTCCTTCCACAACTTTGTCAGCCCTATTTTTGTCATAGAGGGGGGTCCCATTCTGATATTGCTCCAAATCAGTGTTGCACAATGGTTGAACATGACTGAAAGCTGTGCTGTTCCTGGCAGTACAGCTCTGGTTGCTGTAAAGCCCCAGGAAAGGCACTTCATGCACTATCTTCATGTGTGGGCTTCTGCTTAAAGGATCTAGCACAGTGCAGAGACATTGCTAAATCGGCAAGGAGTTGCTTAGGTTTTATTTTAGCTCACACTGTCTTCACTAGATTTTGTCATGCAGGCCCATATAATGAAATATATTAACTATAATTTATATCAATTATACATAAAAATATATTAGTATTTTATGTGGAAAAGGATATTATAGGAAGGCAATTCACATGATCAGGATGTTAGCTCATGCTGCACCTCACATCAGATGAGAGAACCGTAAAAACAGCTCGGTGATAACAGACAGGTTTATGTAGCAGGAGCAGCTTCTGTCTCATATACCACATTGCCACCTGTCATTGCTGGTAACTATTAGGTCTCCCAGAGGCTTCTTGTCTCCAGGCTGAGCAACCCCAACTCTCTCAGCCTGTCCTCATATGAAAGGTGCTCCAGCCCTATGACCATCTTCATGGCCCTCCTCTGAACTCGTTCCAACAGGTCCATGCCCTTCTTATGCTGGGGGCCCCACATCTGAACACAGCACTCCAGGTGGGGTCTCATGAGAGCAGAGTAGAGGGGGAGAATCTCCTCCTTCAACCTGCTGCTGATGCTTCTTTTGATGCAGCCCAGCACATGGTTGGCTTTCTGCGCTGCAAGTGCACACTGCCGGCTCCTGTTCAGCTTCTCATCCACCAACACACCCAAGACCTTTTCCTCAGGGCTGCTCTCAAGCCATTCTCCACTCAGCCTGTATTTGTTCTTGGGATTGCCTCAATCCACGTGCAGGACCTTGCACTTGGCCTTGTTGAATTTCATAGAAGCATAAGCACAGAAGCCTAAGTAATATGGAAAAAAAGTCTGGGATTATTCTAGGACAAGTTCTTCACAACAATAAGGGACATTTTAGGAAGTGAATAACAACACCTACAAAATCATTCCCTTTCTAACCTGCCTTCATGCAGCTGGATTTTCTTCCGAGATATGAATCTGTCTGAATGAATTATTTCAGTTCTGTCTCAAATATTTACTGTGTTCAATAAGGGTGAGAAAGTACCCTTCTTTGTGGGAACAGAAATGTAATAATTGAAAAGAAAAGACTGTAGTGAATGATACTGTAAGAAAAACTGACCTTTCAGTTTTTTAGTTTGTCATAGATACAACGTTTATTAAGCATCACAGAAAAATACTTTAAGCCCACAGATATTTAATATGTCAGCATGAACACACTGCTGTGCTAACTGGTTCAAATAATTTCCATTCATGTCCATTACATGCACATAATTTTTTTTCTTTCTTCTTCTTCATCAGTTTTCAGTTGAGGCAACACCTGTAGGATTTCTCTAAGATCACCCAAGAACACTGGAAAACAGGTAAATCCTGGGCATAGATGTCTATGGCCAGGCTGGTTGCTTTAATTTCCTGACACAAGCCAACTAGGGACAGTGCCCTGCTGGACTTGTTGTTTGTGAACAGAGGACTTGTGGGTGATGTGATGGTTGTAGGCTGCCTTAGGCATAGTGATCATGAAATAATAGAGTTTTTGATTCTTGGAGAACTAAAAGTGGCGGGGTGGCGGGGGGTTTGGGGTGGGCGGTCAACAGAACTACTGCCTTGGACTTCCAGAGCACAGACTTCGGCCTGTTTAGAAGCCAGGTTGACGGAGTCTCTTGGGAGGCAGTGCTGAAGGGCAAAGGAGTCCAGGAAGGCTAAACATGCTTCAAGAAGGAAATTTGAAGGTGCAGGAGCAGACTGTCTCCATGTGCTAAAATACAAGCTGGTGGGGAAGAAGACCAGCCTGGCTGATCAGAGAGATTTGGCTGGAACTCAGGAAAAAAAGTTTATGACCTTTGGAAGAAGGGGAAGGCAACTCAGGAGGATGACAAGGATGTCGTGAGGTGAGCTGAAAGACAGGGACAGGGAGCAGAATGAAGCCCCCATAATCCAAAAAGGAAATGGTTAGTGACCTGCTACAACACTTAGACACACACAAGCCCATGGGGACAGATGGGATCCACCCCAGGGTACTGAAAGAGCTGGCAGAAGTGCTCACCAAGCCACTTTCAATCATTTACCAGCAGTCCTGGCTAACTGGGGAGGTCCCAGACGACTGGATGTTAGCAAATGTGATGCCCATCTACAAGAAGTGCTGGAAGGAGGATCCAGGGAAATACAGACCTGTCAATCTAACCTTAGTGCCAGGGAAGGTTATGGAGCAGATCATCCTGAGTGCCATCACATGGCATGTACAGGACAACCAGGTGATCAGGCTAAGTCAGCATGGGTTTATGAAAGGCAGGTCCTGCTTGACCAACCTGATCTCCTTCTATGGCAAGGTGACTCAGTGGCTGAAGGAAAGGCTGTGGATGTTGTTGACCTGGACTTTATTAAAGTCTTTGACACTGTTTCCCACAGCATGTCCTAAAGAAACTAGCTGCTCATGGCCTGTACAGGTGTACTCCTTGCTGGGTAAAGAACAGTCTGGATGGCCAGACCCAAAGAGTTGGGGTCTTGAATGGAGTTAAATCCAGTTGGCAGCTGGTGTTCCCCACGGCTCAGTACTGGGGCCAGTTCTGTTCAACATCTTTATCAACAATCTGAACAAAGGGATCGAGTGCACCCTCATTAAGTTTGCAGACAACACCAAGTTGGGCAGGAGTGCTGATCTGCTTGAGGGATTGAAGGTTCTGCAGAGGGACCTGGACAGGCTGGAGCGATGGACCGAGGCCAGCTGTATGAGGTTCAACAAGGCTCAGTGCCAGGTCCTGCACTTGGGTCTCAACAACCCCCTGCAGTGCTACAGGCTTGGGGAAGAATGGCTGGAAATCTGCCCAGCAGAGAGGGACCTGGGGGTGTTGGTCAACAGCCGACTTAATACGAACCAGCAGTGTGCCCAGGTGGCCAAGAAGGCCAGCAGCATCCTGGCTTGTATTAGAAATAGTGTGACCAGCAGGAGTAAGGAAGTGATTGTCCCCCTGTACTTGGCACTGGTGAGGCTGCACCTCAAATACTGTGTTCAGTTTTGGGCCCCTTATTACAAGAAAAATGTTGAGGTGCTGGAGCAGGTCCAGAGAAGGTCAATGAAGCTCGTGAAGGATCTGGAGAACAAGCCTTGTGTGGAGTGGCTGAGGGAACTGGTGTTGGTTAGCCTCAAGAAAAGGAGGTTCAGGGGAGACCTTGTCGCTCTCTACAACTACACCTTGTCGCTCTCTACAACTACCTGAAAGGAGGTTTCAGCAAGGTGGGTGTTGATCTCTTTTCCCAAGTAGCAATTGATGGGACAAGAGGAAATGACCTCAGGTTGCACCAGGGGAGGTTTAGATAAGATATTAGGAAAAATTTATTCACTGAAAGGGTTGTCAAGCACTGGAATAGGTTGCCCAGAGAAGTGGTTGAGTCACCATCCCTGGAGGTATATAAAAGACTTGTGAATGTGGGGCTTAGGGCCATGGTTTAGTTGGACTTCACAGTATTAGATTTATGGTTGGACTCAATGATCTTGAGGACCTTCCCAACCTAAATGATTCTGTGATTCTAGATCATTCTGTAATTTTGACTTCTACTGTCAGAGTGATCCAGGGACAAGGTAGTGATCTGAGGGATCTAACCTGAGCTCTGCTAAGGAGCTCATCTATGGTCTACTTCTTTGATGCTCGGTTCTATCATCTCTTTTGGATACACTGCATGCAAATCTGCACATAAATATTATCCAAGGGCAAAATTTTACCTTCATCATTGAAAATCCTTAAAATATCAAATAATAAGAGGTAATGTAATGTTTTAATTATCAGTCGAAGCACTTAAAATTCAATGTGTTTAAATCTGGTAGTGTTCAGCTTGAATCAGATCTTCAGTACTGAGGATACAGGATATAGGATTTAAACAACTGTTAGAGAAGAATATATGTTTCCTAGAGAGTGACCAGCATGGGCATACACAACATATCTAATTTTAATGGTTTCTGAGCTCTGTTATGCCTCACCTTTAACAGTAGTAATTTGTTCCAGACAACCAACAACTCTCTGCTTTTGTTTTTCTTCCTACACATAATAGTATCATGTTATGCACACAGCTGGAATCTGAAGGATAGTGAGAAGAGGTGATGCATAATATACATCATAATATTATAGCCACACTGTATTTGAAGGAATTGGCCTTGTTTCAGTTTGAGACAATTATTAGAGGTTTTCATATCAAAGGAAAGAATCCTATAGCAGCTTGTTTATTAAATTAATAATGTTTTGGTGGTTCATCCTTTTGGACTTTTGTCATTGGAAAATGTTATCTGAAGCAAGCTGAAATGTACAGAAGTGTAGAATAGATTGAGCTGAAAGGAACCCATAAAAAACATGGAGTCCAACTCCCTGAAGCAGAGATCTGTATAACTAATTCTCCAGGCTGCACACAAGTATGATGGCGTCAGGGCCACATATCTATATGACGAGGACGTTGAACTGCATTAACTGTTGTTAATGGGAAAAATGTGGCCAGACACATTGCCTCTCCCCCTGGGAAATCCTCCCATCTTTCTCTTACGTTATAGCAAAGGTGACCACTGCTGCTTCCAGGGAGCTACTTAAGGTTTGGCTGCCTAGACATAGTTTTGGTCTTTCTGGAGACATAGTTTTGGTCTTTCTTCTATAACTAAAAATGATTTCCATGTGCAAGTAATATCTGATCAAGGACATATGTCTGCAGAGGCCTGTTGCTTTTTGTCTGGTGTGCCTGCAACCTTATATCAACACAAGCCCATTGTCTCCAGAGACTGAGAACATACTTCGGCTCTGGCACCAGAGAAGTCTACCACAAACCATGTAATTCCAGTGTATGTATGATGTGCGACTTGTAACCTTGTTCTCTGCAGAGTAAGTGGTTTGTACTTGTCTTATGGAGACACGATAAAAAATTCCAGCAAGGCAGCTGAAATTCATTCTAGTTTAAATTGCCCTCCTGCATTTACAAACAACCGAGTTTCCCTTGCCCACTTCTGTATAAACAATGATTGTGGTATAAATAACCTTGAATACTTGGTAGACTGAGCCTGTGGTGGGATGAGTGAAAGGTCAGGATGAGGCTGAGAGAAAGCACTATCCAAATAGATAAAGAACATCTAAGACGAAAGCTGCATGGTTAAAAAGAAAAAATCCCATTCTGCTTTGGTGTAAACTATTCTTCCTTAAAGAAGGGAGTGATATTTGAATTCCAAATCTGGGCTGTAGATTTAGAGGCTTTCCAGTTAGGACCTATTTTTTTGAAATGTCAGACTGTGATGCTTTTTTTCAATCAAAGTGGTTTTAAAGAGTTTGAAACCCAAATTTTAAGTAGCATTTTCTCTTGTATTCTAAACATCTGTGCTGTTTATTAGGAATGGCATCAGATTTTGGCAATTCAATCTTATTTTGTGTGTGGAGCTTGAAAGAGTATCACCACTCTTTCTTCAGTGCAATTACTAGGGTCTGGGGGTTTCCTAAAGTTGCTAGTAGAATATTATTCTGGAAGTACTTTATCTTTTTTCTTTTTTTTTTTTTTTTTTAAAGGGGCAAGGACACAAGAGAGAGGAAAAAGGCATAAAATATGTTCCTGATCTGTGCAACATCTACACACAGTGCAGAAACTGCCTGCCACTTCAGTTCTACTGTCAGTTTCCTATTTTCTTAAGGCAAAATTGTAATTGTATTTGAAAAAATAGCAGATTTATAATAATAATTACTGTATTATTACCAACTGTGCTTTTTGAGTAGATCTTAAAATTCTCTCTTATGTCTTCTTCAGTTAAGGTAATCGTAAAGAAAGAAGGAGAATATTATTTTTATATTATCATTAATTTAAAGCTGGGAAGCCTCATTAGAAGTTTAGTTCTGTCTGCAGTAGAAGGTGCTATACATGCTGTGCACAAAAGTGTGAGACATACAGATTATTATACAGAAAAGACTCAGAAGCAAGTCAGAAATGGATATGAAAACTGGCTTTACTGTGTCCTTTCCAGTGCCTGCAGTTTAAGTATAGACCTTTTCTTGAAAAATAGGACACAAACCAAATAATATCCACAAAATACGTAAACATTTTAATGAAGTTTTGTGTGTTTTGTGCATGCATTTTGCAGTAGCTAGAAGAATCACGTGCAGGATATTGAATCCCAGTGTTTCCAGCTGATCAGACTAATACTACCTCTCCTTAATCCTGGCTCATTATAGAGCTTGCCACACCTTTTATTTCTATGTGTAACATACTTACCCACTCCTTTCCCCCTTACACCGTTAGTGTGCCTTGTAGCCTTGTTTTCATTTGAAAAAAATGAAGCTCTTTGGGCTGAAGAGGCCTCAGCACTTCTCAGGTGCTCAACTTCTCATATAACCAGCCTGGGGATGCCTTCTGTGGTATGTGCAGCTCAGGAGCCAAGGCCCTGGGAACAGCTGTCCCCTCATGAATCATTCATAGGGGTGAGCTGTGATGATGAACGATCAGCTGCAAACAATGCATAACATTAAGAGGAAATAAACACATTTCACTCTAATTTCATTTTTTTCCCCCAGAGGTAGGGCAGAGCCCTAGGTGTCTCCATGGCAGGATAACTTCAGTGATGGAGGAACCTTGAAGTCCTGGCCACTGCTTTCTGATGACCCCACAGGTCTTCTCAAGACCTTTCACAACAGGAGGAGGTAAAATAGCATTGATGATAGGGTAAGACATTAGGTGTGGACTGGGAAACAGAAACATTTGTTCATGCCTTTAACTTTTGCTGTATTCCCAGATTTTTGAAAATTCATGAAAAATTAAATGGGTGTCTATTTTCTGGCTGGTTGGGGAGTGCCAAGTCACATGTTGTTGTTTCTGCTCTTTGACTGGCTGCCTTCTATAGCTAATCAACACAGTGTCATTTTGAAATTCACATCTGGGAACTCTTTGAGCTAAATATGCACTTTTCATAAGCTCTGGCAACTGTAAAGCTCCACATGCTTGAATATTCAAGGAAAATAAACACACATGCTAAGAACGTGACAAAATGGAAATGTGTGTCAAGTTTGAAAGAACACTCTAGGATTTCCTCTGCCCTCTGCTCCCTGCTCTCTGCTCAGCTGTGCTCAGTACCAGGAGTAGATGGCAGAAACGTGTGTCCCTTACGTAAGATGTACTCGCAATGCCCCTGAACTTTTGGCACCAGTTCAAAATGTAGTGAACTGGATCATGCCAGTTTAAATATATCTGGTCATTTTCCAGTACACTGCTCAGCTGTCTACCTTTGAGAGCCCTACCTGGCATCTCAGTAAACTCAATCTGCATGTCTCTGTTTGCTAATGCTACCAGGTTCTCTACTGGGAAACTGGATATTATTATGTTGAGAGCACGGGACTGGCAAGCGGAAGATCCAAAGTAATTTTTGGTGGCTACTAAGATTTTCTGCAAAGTTCTGGAGATATTCTTTTGGCTTTAGTATTTAAAGCAGGTTCACAGACCCTAGTCTAATGAAGCAGACTTTAAATTTTGAGCATTGAGAGGAGAGAGGGTTTGATCTCTTCAGAATTCAGCTTCCTGCCTGTATTTCACAGTATCTCAGGATACTGAAGCATAACAGAGTTTGGGGAGTATTAGGAGGAGTCATACAGTTATGGGTCAAAATGACATGCTTCAAATTTCTAAAACAAATCGGCAGACTCTGATATTGTTTGCTGTTACTTGCACCAGAAAGAAGAAGGCCTTTCCGAGTAAAAAGAAATATTATCAGGACCTGCTGCTGACTACATCAGACTAATTCCTCCTTCTGCCCAGTGGACTCCATGAAAGCATTATGACTCTTTGCTTATATAATTTTTTTCTCTTTTTACTATATTTCAGTGTGACTGTATGGAGACATGCATAAAGGCTGTGAGAAGAATGGTCTTCAGTGATGCAACTTAGACAGTTATAGACAGGCAAAAAGGTCACTGCCTGCAAATTTCTCATTCCTGTGGGGAATAACTCAAATTCCAACCTGCTCTGAGCAGCTCCAGTTTTGCTCTTCCACTGTCTTTGAAAGGGTAGTAAATAAGGTTCTTTAATAATAATCACAAAGTACAAGACAAGCATGGCATCAACAGAAGTGGTTAAGCCCCGATTCCTTGCCATGGCTGAATCAAAGTGCCTGTCATACCTTGACTCCGTGGCAGAGCACATTCTGAAATGAAGCTGAATAACTTAATTTCTAGCTGTGGATTCTCTGGATCCTCCTTATATACTGCAAAAAGGTCAAGGTAGAAGTGAGGGAGGAAAGATTACTAAGAGCAGTGTCCGTTTTTTGGGGAAGTCATTGTTTGCCTTCATTTAGGAAGAAAGGGACACCATTTGGCAGCATGGGGTGCACTGCTTTAGTTCCAGCTAAAAAATTATTGTGTGAATTGAACTGTAAGGAGAGTTGTCCATTGACCAGCGTTGATTGCTGTCCTCGACAGGTGCTAATGTTCAGAGGGCAGATCACAGCTGCTTGCACAGGGTTCCCATTATCCTTTGCTGGGTATTGATTCTCCCTGTGGGATGTTTCCTTCCTAGCTGTGTTAATTTCAGACCATGTATTTGCATTGGTCTGTTCTGCAAGAGATAGGCAGAGGTGCCTTGGCTATATTTAATGGCCTTACCCACTTCCCTTTCACACCCCCCTCCCCAATCCCTCAAGTCTTTAGAGACCATGTCTGTTGGGATCCAAGTTTCCTCTAATTATGGTGCACATTAAGGGACAGGCACTATGAAGAATATCATTACTACTCTTGTAATTGCTTCAGGTGCACTCAAAAATTAATCAGAAAGTATACAATGGGGTTTTTGTTTTGGTGTGAGTTTTATTTTGAATGCTTTCTAAGCCTGAAGACTTGCTGCCTATGGGTAGAGCTCACACAAGTGTAACATGGAAGAGATGGGAAAGTAGTTAATAAGGTTGCCAGGGCAGGGACTGTTGTGTCCCTTCAGTACTATTTTGGCACTGCACACAATTGATTAACTGATGGACCTCAGTTGCCATCAAAAACCAGAGTGGTAGTATAATACATTCATTTTGCATTGGTACAAACATCTTTCAGGACTGAGTGGATATACAGCTTTGTGTATCGGTAGATGTCTGTACAATGCCTAGAGATGTGTTCGGATCTTGCAGAGTCTTGATACTATGTAAAGCTAGTTATAAGAGTGGTGTCTTAGCTCTTTACTGTAATAAATCAAAGAATTCTAAACCAGAACTTTTGTAGAGAAGGGAGTAATAGTGGATAACAGCAAAAATATTCAGCAACTGAGGCTTTTGCTTGTTTTGGCAAGTATGATCACCTCAGTGCAAATGCTGCCTCCACATATGAAGAAATGTTATTAATTTTGTCTCTGTAACATGGAAATGGAACAACTAATTTAGGTTCTCTGAACAAAGTATACCTTTGCATTGATAAATAGATCCCAATTTCCAATCCTTCCTTAAAGCATCTTCATTTATGCAGTCTGCGTAGAAGGAAGAGGGTACATCTGAATCTAGTTAGCCCTAGGGTTGAAATAGTTGGGTTGTGGTGTTTCTGTAATCAATAACAACAAAAGATGTATGTAATTATCTTCAACTCCCCAGTTTAAATGACCAGGTAGTCATTTATAGCTGAATATCCTTCAGCATGAGACCAACACTTGGATTAAATCCTCTGGAACCATATTCCAACATTTGTGATTTCCTTGTGGAGTCAGCAAACATTGCATTACTATAAAAATAGCTCCTCTTCAGCCTTCAGGGTACCAAAGTTGTTATCTCACCCTGGAAGTATGAAGCCCCAAAGATCATATTCTAACACTAGGAATTTTCTCGTTTTTCTAAAACATGTTTCCTATCCTGTGTGTGCATGACTTTGGAAGTCTACAGACGTGAATGCTGGACTGTCCTTTTTAACTCTGGCATGCTCACAGTGCACCTTTCAAAAATGAAGCATGGGCGAGTAGATTAAAAAAGAATGTGAAAATACACAAAACAATGTACCTTTGTAAAAAACAGGTAGGGGATTTCAGCAGCATCTGAACAGCAGGCAGAGGATGTGTTCCTCTTTTCANAATAAAAAAGGCCAGCTGTTTAAGATCAGCTGGGACATCAAATTTAAAAAGGAAAAGGAAAAAAAAAATCCCAGCCCAACAGAGAGCCCAGGTCTGCTCTTGCTTAAGCTTGGATAGCTCAAGAGAAATGAAACAGAAATTAGCACAGTGAAGCCAGTGTAAAAGCATTAAAACAAGATCAGAATCTGTGCCCTAGAAAGACAGCATATGTGAATTTTGTAAGAAGAAGGGGAGTGGGAAGATAAATGCTGGTAGAGAATGGATAAAGACCACGAGTATTTATTGACTGCTTATTGCAATGCTCTTCCACCTTCCTGGGATCAGGAATGTGAAAAATTTTCCCATTATTTTTCATACTTTGAATAGTAATTTCCCAGTCTGTTCAAAAGGAAACATCCCAGTTTTGCCCAGGAAAACATCTCAGTTTTCTTTACTAGGCTTGCTTTGTGGGCCTGATTCTTCTCTATGCTGGGAGGGTACACATCTGGTGCTTCTCATTTGGGACCTACAGCCTTGCATTGATGTAAAGGAAGCAAAAGGGTAGAAACTTAGGCCCCATAGCTAGAAGGGAAAATCATGAGTTAAAAAAGAATTATTAGGGGTGGGGGGATTAGAAATGCAAAAAATAAATTAGAGATCTG
>VZTO01014211.1:0-37628 GCA_013400615.1 Syrrhaptes paradoxus
AAAGGTCTGTGGTATTGACAGAAGACAGTTTGGAGAGCAAAGAAAGAAATAAAGCAGTAGGTGTCCAGCTTTATCAGGTGTACCAAGACAATTTGGTACACTGCAGGGCAAGTCTGAGTCCATCTAGCACCGAAAAGCAGCAGAAAAAAACAATGAAAATCCTTCACAATGTGTCCTTGCAGCAGTTCTGCTCTTTGTAATAGCCACAGGAATAAAAAGAAATGTCTCGTGTTTGGTTATATTCCTTTAGCACCTCAGAATATTTCTAGCAGTGCTCAAAAGAAGAATGAAGGATTATTCCTCTTCTTTCTAGAAAAGGATTTAAGGAGCCAGAGATAGTACAGCTCATGGGCAGCTCAGTTCTCACGGTGAACTGCAGGGTGCATGTTAATCCAGTTAAAGCATAGTCTAAGATTTCTCCTTAGCTCTACTGGAAGCATGTCCTTCAGCACTGTCATGCACCAAAGAAACTTGGGTCTAGCTCTGCCAAACTTGCCCAGATCTGGCTAGGAATTTCTCTATTTCAATTAACTTGTGTTTAGCCTGGATTTCAGCCACCAGAGAGCCCGCAGAAGTTTGGAGGATCTCTCAGACAGGTCCACTGAGAAACACAAGCCTGCCAACACCCCAGAGGAGTCTTCACTGTCACCGGACGGGTCAGCCTAGTCCTTCACTCCCTCTCCTCCCCACTCCTCTGGGTATTCCCCTGGCCTCTACTCTTGTATAGTTGCGTTAGGAATGGGTGGAGAACCAATATGGCTGGTGAACAATCCTTCTGCTGTGTTCAGATCAGTTCACTGCAAGACCTACTACACCTGTGCTGGGGCACCACAGACCAACCATCAGGTCTGGAGGACTTGTGTTTGTCAGATTAAAGCAACCAGAGTACCGCAGACCAAGTACTTGCATGATGTTAAAAGTAAGCAGTTAATTGCTCTTTAATCTGGACATCAGAAATATGATGAAAGCCAGTAGCTGGAATTTGGTTAAAATTCAGGTTAAGAGTAGGGTTAGGTTCACTGTGGTGATATAGTTTTCTGCAGCATGCAACTTATTCTCTCCTAGTTAACCAGCTGCACTTTGTATGTAGTTGAATATTAGGGGATTTCCTAATACCTTCTGGCCCATGCATGCTTAACCAGGAAGACTTATGGGAGCATCTTCGAAAATCCTGTGGTTAGGGTGCCTCTAAGAGATCACAACTCAAACCTCTACCCCAGGTGAGGTAGGAGAGGAGCTCCAACCCTCCCAATGGGGGCACTAATATTGACAGCAGGAAGGAAGAAGTGGGCTTTCCATGTTTTTGTATGATCATGCGTGTTTCAAGCAACTCAGAGACGAGATGGTCAGGGCAATACATGGTGCACAGATCTACCAGGGTTTGGACATGAGTCTGACCCCTCATGATATGGGGGCTTATCTATGTGGATTTCTCTACCAGTAAAACCGCAAGTATTGACAAGTTTAGGAAGCAATGGATTGCTGCTCTGGAAAGCACCAGCACATGCAGGTCTTGTAACTGGCACTCTGTATACTGCAATATACAAAGGAATCTGGCCAAAAGTATCTTTGGTGGCTTTTGTTTTAAGCACGCAAACGCACAGAGAGTACAGCTGAGTATTTCAACAGCGTACCTACAGCGGATGTGGACTGTGTGGGCTGGGGGGGTCTTTCAGCAAAAGCCTGGATTCCTTTCTGAAAGGCACACTCCAGTTCAGCCAGAGGTTATAGGCTTCATACAGAAATTCCTCAGCTGCGATCTGTGTTTTAATGCAGCAGGTCAAACCACCCTCATAATAGTACCTCTTGTCTTGTACAGATTATATGACATTTAAGAGGGGAAAGGGGGCACTCGAAGCTAAATCTCAGGATACTCCAACATCTGATGGTGTACAGGTCTGGCAAATGGATTTAGACTCTTAACAAGAATACTTCAGTTTCCAGTCAGCCTCTAACTGTTTTACTGCTGGTGTGAAGTAACTTCAGGGTTAGCTTTCCCCAAAAGCTGGCTCAAATAGGGTTTTTTCCCCATACAAGTTAAGACAACTTTTACCCTCGTCTAAACACACGCTGAGGTGCAGACCAAGATAAATAGTATAAAAGAAACACATCATCCCAGAAGACCACTTGGGTACTTCCCCACAGCGTTACCCAAGCAAACGGCAGAGCTATTGGGGTAACACAGCCCTCTCCCCACGCAGGGTGAGCCCTGTGGTGGGATGGTTGGGGGATTGTGGTGGGGTACATGTAGCCTTGCTTAGCTCTAGGAGCATGGTGTCCTCACCAGTCTACCAGTATGAGACTTTTCCTCCAAATGTTGGTGTGGAGGGAGGATTTGAAGCAGGTGAGGGGAAGCACTTTGAGGTTTTGCCAAAAGCAAGGTCACAATGGTGCAAGAGTGGGGGTGGATTTCAGGACAGGGGCTGAAAGCACAGAACAAAGCAGTCGATAGCTTTTTGGGTGCAGACGTGAAGTTTGCTTTGCTCCATCCGCAGCTGATTTCTGCACTACTGACCACAGGGGCAACTGCTGTTTCTGAAGACAGCTAAGCTGCCTTTGCATTAGCAAGCTAACGTACTGCTTGTGCAATAAAATGCAGCATCACAGAGCACAGCATGAAATGCTGAACTCACCTGCCATCCTGGGGAAATGCTCCCACAGCAGGCTTGGCCCCACTGTGCATGCTGGTGCACCAGTGGTGCACACACACACACATGGTTTGCAACGTGAACAAAGCTCTAGAGGACTGTGGTAGTTAGACAGGAGTGAAAGAGCACTTTGGAAAACAGCAGCATGAGACCATCCCTCTCTTTGTGTACATCCGGAGCCATCGAGGCCACAGAGCTGGAGATGACAGTAATTAAGGCATGAAATGAAGCCCTGGGCAGAAGCTGAGTTGATAGCATGTCATAAGGCCCTTTTTTTCTGAGTTGTTTGAACAGCTTACAGTTTTCCTCTAGTTATTGCTTATTCAAAGCTGATTGTGGAATTATTTCCATGAGTAACTCTTGGCCGCTATATCCCTTGCAAGCAGTTCATTGCAGTCAGCTGATAGCTGAAATTCAAGACTGGTCAGTCTCTTTTGCCTGTTCCTTTAGGTCACTTGTTCTGCTGCAGAGAACAAACTTTTTTACGCCAGGTCAAGTGCCAGGGCTGCCAGTGACTGTGCCTCCTGGCTTGCCAGGGACCAGTGCTCACAGGGTGGGACAGTGGGGCAAGCCCACTGCTGTTCCCTGGTTGCACAAGTGCCAGCACAGCATTTGCACATGTGGGATGGGATTTTCTTGGGTGTTTTTAGTAGCTGCTCCAAGCTCGCCCTTCTGATGCGTTGTCCTGCCAGTCAATGTGTTTTGGGCAGTAAGGAGGAGGAAGAGGAGCACCAGGCAGGGTCTCTCTGCAGGAGGGATCAGTGCATAAGATACCAGCAGAACCCCAAGCCATGGTGGATCTCGATGTCCCTGAGCAGGCTTAGGCAGCACAGGGCAGGCTCAGATGAGGATCCAAACTGAACCGAAAAGTTAACCATGCTGTGGAAGTGAGGGTCTGCCAGCTGCCGGTGCTCGGTAGAGTGAACAGACCTGTGTGCATGAGAGCTGCAGCATTAATCACAGATAACAGAGCCGTGATGTGCGGCAGAGTGAAATAAGATCGATCTGTCCACCAGCAGACACTGATTTCAGGGTCCCTTCGCAGAAAACTGTTCTGTTTTAAATAATGCTTCAAACATACCTAAGTTGTTAATTACAGCCTGCATGCTGCATGAGGAGGAAAATACAAGACCTGTGAGTTTCAGAGCAAGGACATTGGAAGGAAGAAAAAATTAACTCAGTGTGGAAAAGTATCACTATTAGATTATATAAACCGTGTGTTTGTTTCCTCAGCAGTTTTTCCAGCTGCTGTGCTTTGAAGCATCTCATTTTGGAGTCTCAATTGCACCCTGAAATTCTGAAATGAACCCAAAAGGTCTTCCATTTTAATGAACTACAAGACTTAAAATTATAATTTTATTGCATTTCCTACCCTGGTGGGGTTAACTAGAGCCTGGAAAGTACATGCTGCCCACTAGGGATCATTAGGAAAGCATTTGGAAGTTGCACAGCCTCCTTGGACCTTTATTGTTGGCCATTCTGAGGAAAAACAGGTTTTCTAAAGCAAATATAAACCTGTACGAATAAATGTACCATCCATCAGAGCTCCACTAGTCCTCTAAGGATTTCCAAAACCTTCTCTTCCTCCTGCCTTCCCACAAGTCCTTCAAAACTTTATATACAATACTATGCAAGACTTCGGTGGCTTCCTGGAAAGACACATGAAGACCAGTTGCATCAAAACATGATAGAGACTAGCAGGCACCTGGGAAGCCTGGAAATCTAGTTAACTTTGTCCTGTTACTCTGTCCCACCTGCACTTTCTTGCACTGCATCCACAGCCCATTCCTCTCTCCATAATTGACGCTGGGCTCCGTGTGCCACGCTTGCGCTCTGCTCGGAGGGTGCCAAGTGACCCACTGTCACTGCCTGGCAGCCTCTGCCTGTTGAATTCAGCTCCTGTTGAGAGCTGCCTTGCCAAAACCTTTTCCACACTATGATGGAAACCAAGTTAGAAATAACTCAAGAGTTGGCAAGATTTCTCAGAGCTTCATTGCTTGAAATGTTTTGCTGCCAAGCTGTGTTATTCACATCTTCTGGGGGATCTGTAGGATGATTTTTTTAATGCATTTCCCTCTGATGGCAGAGGTGAAAGATATGATATCTAACACCTGTAAAATCTCTGTGAGAAGTGAGAGTCAGCAAGCTGATGAGTGTGGTGATTAGGAGGTGGAGCTGTTGTTCATCGTGTCGTGTTCATGTGCCTGGGATGAGCTTGATGCTTCTGGCAGGGTTGTGTTCGATGGCCCGCTTCTCCGTGGCTGCTGCATCTGGCACTTCAGACAGCAAGATAAGACCAAGGTTGCACTTTGCATGTTTTTCACACAAGGTGCAGCTCTTCTGTAGGTACACACAAGGCAAGGGCCCCAGTTCTCCAGTCTGGCATCCACACTGGCCAGGGAAGTTGTGCAGCAGTCGCATCCCCTTTGCTCTCCGTGTAGATGTCCTAGAAAGGAAAATCTGCAGCACAGTGTTCTGAGAGATCATCATAGGTGGTAGGGAGAGAAAATACCCACCTTGGGCCTTGCACAGTAAAACAAAGCACAGTGTAACTGGCTTCTATGAAATGTTTAATAGAGAAGAATCAGTGTAAGAGAAGAGGGACTGTTTCACCCAAAAGTAAGACCAGAAGTCAATTCGTTATTATGTGGCCAAAACCAACACTTTTTAAAAATACGAAGGGATCTTTTTCTTCAAGGTCAGGGAGTGCTGGATCAGAACCAGAGGAGAGCCTCCAGAAATGCTTCTCTGTTTGGAGGAGGCATCACACCACCCAGGCAGGAATCAGGCTGTCGTTGGTCCTTTAGTTGAGTCACTGATGGCCTGGGAGGATAGAGAGAGATGGACTTCTACAGATCAGAAAACAAAGCAGACTCTTCCCTGCTGTGAAACAGTTGGAGAGCTATGTTAAAAATACGTATATAAAAATCTCTGCCACCGATTGTTTATCCATTAATCCTTAGCCAAAAGCATTTTCAGCCAGAGGCTGTCAGATGAAAAAGTCATATGAAACTTGTTCTCACAGCAAGTTAAAAAAGAAGTGTATGTGTGTACAGGAAAACGAAAAAAACCTGAAAGACAAAGTTCTCCTTGCCAATGTTGTAGTGCAAAAGGAAAAAAAACTAGACCAGTCCCACATACAACACATCTCCTTCCAGGATTTTGTAGCACAGGCAACAAAACAATATCTGCAAGACAATCTCAGCATGGAGACTAGGATTAAGAGCATTGCTTGGATCTGCCCCTCTGGGTGCTGAGTTTGGAGATGTGGTCTTCTCAACCTACAGCTACATGTGGGCAGTGCAAAAATACTACTGAATGACTAATTACCACAAGCATTGGATAGCAAAATCCTGATTTAAATATTTGCAGGAGATAGACAGAAAGGTGCCAGTCCGAAGCTTGTAATTACTTTTATTTCTGGCAAGAATCAGATATACTTCTAATAATAACTGTGGGCACAAAGTACTGGTTAGAAAGGCAGGGGATACTTAATCCCAGCTGCAGGGGAGACCAAAGCAGGCAGGAAATGTCCTGACATTGGTGGGTGCACCAAGGTGGACAGTGATGGCTGCAGGGATGGGACTTGTGCAATGCGGTGGCACTGCCGAGGTGGCCCTGCCAGCAGCCCCAGGGCAGGGAATGCTCCAAGGCACCTCTTTTCTCCTGGGGGCAGCAACGCTGGCTGAAAGCTGGCTGAAAACTCTCTGTAAGCACCTTCTTCCTCTGACCTAAGCCTGCAAAGCTCATGATGCTGAAGAGATTGATGCTACCATCCCTGGGGGACCGTGGGGCCAGTCTGCAGCTCCAGCAGTGCTGCCTGTCTTTGTGGCTGGTGCCACCACAGGGTGGGTGACAGTCTCTTTGCTCTGGAGGGAGGTTTCCCTCTCCTAAGGGAGCTCTGATCTGGGCAGAGTGCTTTGCTGCCGTGGCTCTTCCCACCTCGCCCGTCACACAGCCCTGACTCCTGGATGGAGGATTTCCTAACGGTGCTCATTAAGAGGCTGGGTAGACTCTGGTTTGCAGCAGACACTCACACCCCAGCCTGGCCGTCACTCAGCAGGGCAGAGGCTGTGTCCCCACTGCTGACACTGCTGGGCTGTCCCTGCTGGGTATGGTCTTTTCCAGGCACTCTGCTGAGTGGCTGCTGGGGCCACATTCAGCGCCTCCAGCCTCCCCAGCCACCATGTCCATTGTTCAGTTGCTCTCACAGTGATACCAATGTCATTTTCTGAGTCATTCCATTTCTCCGCCACAGCATTCTCCTGTCAGCTAGTTGACATGGTAATTATAGAAGGAGCACACATCAAAGCAAAGCTGTCTTGGTACAGCAGTTTCCATATGCTGCTTCGCCTGTGTGTCCCGCAATCCTCCGATTTTTTTCTCCCCGGTCCCTTTTATTTCTGCAGCATCTGACACAGCCACTCTGCGTTCGGCGTGCTAGCACATGCCATCGGCAACACAGCTTTGTGCCGCACGTGCGATTGACAGATTCCTGTTTGATTGCTGAGGCATTAAATATGTACACTTCTGGTGGCATAGAAAATCTGTGATCACATTAGCCACACTGGCAAGTTTAGGAAAATCCAAACTGAGTTATGGTGGGGAAACAAGATACCACATCAGTTGAAGAAAGAGTCTGAATTAATTGGAAACCTCGTTGGTTTAGATTTGGTTTCCAAGGCCTTCTCAGCCCCCGTCTCTTTCTGTATTACACTTTTTTTCATTCAGGTTGGCTGTACCTGCTCCTGCCTGAGTGATGCCACTGCAAGAGACGAGAGTGGGTGGCCAGCACATTTCAGGAGTATGACCACCACATTGCCTTCCCCAAGCCACCTCCGACACACAGACTTCAACCCAAACAAAGTGGCACTTCTTTGACTTCACTGGGATGAAGTTTCCTCAGTAATTAATTACTCATTAATGACCAGCAGGCCCATCTACAGAGGCAGTGAAGCCAAGGTATTTCACTCTTCTCCCATACTCCTTGTACAAGACTGGGCTTTTTCATTCCTTGTTCAGCTGGACATTTCTTGTGCCTACCAAAGACCCATCTTTAGGATACCACACTGCTGTTTTTCCATACCCAACTTCTCAGACAGAGATAGACTTAACCCACACTGCTGCTGCTTCCAAAGGGGTTCATATCCCACAGAAGGGAGGAAAAGAGGGAGCTGCCCTGGGCTCTCCATAGCTCCCCATGGCTCCTTGCTCCCCACTGGGGAAAGGACATTCTAGCTCTCCAGACCTCTCAGCAATCAGTTCTCCTGGACATGCGGCCAACATTTGCTTCAGGCACAGGGTGCTGACTAGCAAAAAGTCGCCCAAATGCATGGAGGCAAAGGGAGAGTGCATCAGCCTTGCATGAGTACAGTACGGAGCACAGGTATGGGAGCATGAGCCCAGAGCCAGCTGCAGCTCAGAGCCCCACCACGGGATTTGGGTGCTCTGCACAGCAGAAAGTCTGACACTGGGTTGGGCTGTCCCCAACTTCCCTTGGAAGTGGCTGCATTGACTTTGGAAAGTTTCTCAAATCTTGGGAAACATGAATCTCCCATTTTGCCAGAGGTGGCGACGTGGAGATTGTCCCTTTGTGAATGCTTGTCCCATCTGAAACAGTTATTGGCCACTGCGACACTGCCTGATCTCAAGAAGGTGAAGGAAGTCAGATGCACAGGGTTGCCTGCAGGCATCGTGAGCTTTTGAGCCTTGATCAGGTTCAACATCTTTAAATGAGTCTTTGTAAGTCTCATCCACTCTTCTGCCATGGAAAGGCGTGTATGTGGTCAAAGGAAGCCCATGCAGCGTTCCTTGCAAGCATCCCTTTTCACAACCATTTCAAATCTGTGTTTCAGATCAGCTCTGGGAAATGAAAGTAGAGCAGGTAATTCTGTCAAAAGGCAGTGAGCTCGGGTCTTACATCCTCTTGCTGTTCTTCAGACACAATGCACCTTTTGCCATGATGCACAATTCACAGTTTACAGTCATCATTGGCATTTGTGTTGGTCTGCATCTAGTGTTAAAGAAAACAAGCAACAAAGTCCCCAGTCTAATTCTTAGTGAGCTTGGATGCCTAAGAGGCTTAGAGTGAATGAAGAGAACAGTGTTTGAGCTTGATGGTCCTTAAAATCAATAGTTTAACCTTAAAGTTATTCATTTACATGACTGCTGGCAAACGTCTCACCGCCTCTCCAAAACCAGGCACAAATTAGCTCCAGTCCTACACATAGAGCAGGGGAGGAAGCATAATTAAGAGGAGAACAACATTTACAGTGCAATTAAAGGATATAGTACCCAAGCCCTCTGCTTTTAAAGTTCAGCTAAGCCGTGCACGGACACCACGCTCTCCTCCCTCTGTGTTCCGGCAGTCCTGGGGGAAACTTTGCACGAGTGTAAAGTGTAAAGTAGTTCAGCACACATGGGGAAGATCTTGTTTCTCCAGGTTACCTTGAGAAAGCCCTATTTAAAAACAACTACCTTTTCCTAAAGGTAACCTCCAGAATTTTTTCCCCTAATATCTTAACATCTGATGTGAGTTTCATTTAACATCAGATTCATGTCCGCTCTGAATTCCTTAAAAATCTTTGAATGTATCACATATCGGAAGGCTAAAAGTGGCTAGCACAGCACAGAGGGAAGCTCTGCACAAGTGCAATAGCAGATACTATGTCAGACTCCTTTCTGAGCTAGGTTTCTGCAATTCAAAATGTCTAATGAGCTTATTTGACTGTATCCATGCCAACAAAGAGATATAAACAGCTTTAATCACTGTTTCGCGTTGCTCTTGACCCCCTGCTTGGCTTCATTATTTTCCTTTTACCCACATCAAGGCACAACACTCCAACTAAATCACTCGACCACTTGCTGAAGACCTGTCCGTGTAATAAGATTTCTTTTATCATCTTGTGGGTTTTTTGCACTGCTGTTTAACAAGCAGCAGCCAAGCTGGGTGTCAGCTCAAAAGCAGCAGCTAGGTAAGGAATTAATGTCAATAGCTCTCGTTGGTTCCTTTATTTTCAGATAAATTTCTAAATTTATTACCCTCAACTGATTAATGCCCAGAGACAGGGAGCAGATTACAGCTTCTGGTCTCCTGTTTTGTCACTAACAATGCTGGAGGGAGAACAGAACAGGGAAACAAAGGGAAAAGGAAGCGTTAACAGTTCAAGTCACAGTAAGTGTTGGCCTGCTTAAACTAATAATATCAGACAATTCTCTATAGTCTAAAACACCCGCAGTCCTCCTGCAGAGCTCCAAGCACTCCATGATCAGTGAACCATGTTTTAATGAGACGTTCTCTTGTAGAGCTTAAAGGTTTGAAATATTAAATCTTTTCTCTCATGCATGCTGACAGCAAATGAATCTGATGCCCGTCCATTAATGAAGTTTGTCTGTCTCTTGATCATTATAACGAAGGCATTAGCTAACATTACTTCCCCCCTCGACTTTTTTAAATCCAGAAAAAAAAAGAATGTCAAGGAGTCCACCAAATGTGACACATAACTGCAAGTTCAAAAGGTCGTTGAGGATTGAGGTCAGACAGCATGGAGAAAATCTTGTACCCTCCTAAAAACTAGGTCATTTCTTTCAGTCCCACATGGGTCTAGGAAAAATCCTGAGGCATATGTGCAACCTCTGTTCTGTAAAAAAAAAATATAGCTTGAAGGTTGTTTCCTTTTTAAAAATACTTCTTTTTTCTTTCTTTATTCTGAAGTGGTTCTTAATGCGATATTGACACATTCTGGGAAAAGGATCACAGAACTGTAGTATGCCTGATTTCTCTGACATCTAGGTCTGTCGCCTGCTAAATACTGTAAGAAGTGTCAGTGACTTCTGGAATTTTTTTAGGACATTCATTTTCCCTTCTTTTTCTACTTGAGTTCGTGAGAGTGGTCTGGGAGTCTGCGCTGGGGACAAAGGCACCAGCCTAGCAGGGCACCTGCTCCGTGCTCAGGCTTGCTCCTGAGCTCTCCCCGAGTCCCCCCCTGATGCAAGGCAGGAACAACTCACACCCCCCAGCCAGCTAACTCATAGGAACTTCCCCAGATTTCACTGCCGTGGCTTTGAAGAAGTCCTCCACCACCCAAGCTATCTCTTCCTTACTGTAGTTCAGGCTGGGCAGCAGGAGCATGAAGAGTGGATTATTTCCTCTTCCCATCCCCAGTTTTTCTCTTCTTGAGTCTGAACAATACTCATCAGTTCAATCCTTTGTCTAGCTCATTTTTGTAGATCTCAGATTGTTCTCCCTGCTCTTTTCCAGATGTCCCACATTGGCACATTGTGCTGTCACTGAAACCTTACTGGTGCTGAGTGGGAGTTTGTGGGTGTTTCGGGATATATACATCAACGTACATCCTCCGGCAACATTTTCTCCCTCCCCACAGAAGTACATCTCCCAGCTGAGGACCTTTAGTGCCACTTGAGCCTTTCCTGACTTCCCTCTCCCAGTAGGAAAGCAGCTCTGATTTCTCACGCCAGTGAGACGTTGACTTTTCCACCTTTTTTGAAAACCTACAGAACTGCAGCATTCTACATAAACTGCATCTGTACTCGTCACTTTCTACTCTCGCAGACAAAAATCTGTCAATATATAAAAGTTATTGTTCTCAATGAGTAAACATGGGACTCCAATTGCAAAGCAGGTTCTGGGCACTGCGTGTTTAAAATACCGTGGTCATTTCAGATAGCGTCAAAGTAAAATACTTCGGAACAAATTGTTAAGGGTATAGGTGAAATCCTAAATAGTTTTACTGCGAGGGTTAATAAGAAATGTTTTCCCCCAGCTACAAGTAGTTATGATAGGATTGTGGCTGCAAAAGCCCCATTGTTAAACCTAATCTGCTGTTAAAGTGCTCAGTCGAGATTATTAACATTTCTGATGAAATACTTAGTGAAGCAAAATGTAGTCTTGAGGCTTTGCTGTCTGGACTTCCAGTTAATATCACAAGCACACTAAATACCTAAAGGGTGTACAGGGTTATTAGCCTAATCCACTGTGAGAGCACAGGCATTCCCTCCCTAGGCTCCCTATGCATTTCGCCTTAATGAAAACATTGTAAGTATTTTGCAGCCTGGCAGCTAAGGGCAGATGCATCATCTCAGGAGGCAGAATAAATGCCAAAGCTGTTAGATGGTTGCATGGAAGGGGCCTGATCCTGGGCAGCGCTGCATATCCATCCCTCTCGGTGCAGCCTGCACCACCACGGAGCACAACTGGTGGGTTTGGTGGGAGAGGAGGGAAGAAGAGGTGATAACAGGTGAAAAAGGGGAAAAAACAGACCAAAAAGCAGGAACAGAGCTGGCAGAATTTCTAAGCATTTCCGGTGTTGAAGGCCTAAAGAAGTCAATACATTTCTGCTAAGCTCCATTTCCACAGGGAAAAGAAAGCCTTCCCTGCTGCTGGGATGATGTAATTTCTGACCAAGACTGAGCTGGTTCTGGCATCTGGAAGAGCACAAGTTCTCTTGGGATTGGCCATCACACCATGTCCACAGGGCCATCACCAGTATGCTACCACAGGCACCTCGTAGTGAAATTTTATCTCATGTCTTGATTTTCAAAAATTTCAGACACTTTGTACAGCCTCCATTTCAAAAAAGCAATTTATTCAGGTGCGTGTATGCAAGACACTCACAGACTAAGCAAATACATTTTGGTCCTTACCTAAGTAAACCAGTTATCACAGAATCACAGAATCACAGAATGTTAGGGATTGGAAGGGANTTAAGCAAATACATCTTGGTCCTTACCTAAGTGAGCCAGTTATCTAGGCTTCATCTCCAGCCAAGAAAACAGAGAGCCTCTAGAAGAGGTCCATCCCTGTCCTGCCTCGGTGGGTATTTCAGCGGGGTGGGATTGCCTTTCAGAAGTGCCGGTCTGACCAACCAGAATGCACAGGCAGGTCACAAAGGTAGTTTGGACTGTGCTTGCAGGAGGCTAAATGAAGGTCCAATGAATCTCATCTCACATCTCCTGAAAATCCTGGCGAGGGAAGGCACCAGTCGTCTTGCCTGAAATTGTACCATGCACAAGTGACAGCATTGCATCCTGAACCACTCTTCCCTGGATTTCCCGGGGGTCAGAGGTAGCCTTGGCATCCCAAGCCCATCCCTCATAGCATTAAATTAGGAAAGCTTTCTGTTTCTTCAGTTCAAAATTTCATAACCACAGGAGATTTTCCTAGCCCAGAACAATCATAACTTCACCCTTAGAAACAATACAGCAGTGTTTCAAAATAAGATACAAGCATCCAAATCCGGACTAGAAGATACCTCCCAGAACAATGGCTGTACCGAAGCCTGCTTGTGTTTCTTGAAAGCAGAGCTGCTTTATAAATAATATAAAAATCAAAACTGTATAGCCAGGGTCTGGTTCGCTCTTGCTCGGTCTGTTTCCTCAAGTCATCATTTTATTTCTAACATGTCCGAAACAAAAATGAGCTAGACAAAGAATTTAATGAAATTCTTTACCTCATCCTGTTTTGGTGTCACTTTATTATTACCCGTCACAAACAATAAATTATTTTTCTTTCTGTGACTATGAATTTGTGGCAAATATGAGCCTACCCCAGGCAAAGCAAGCAGAGCAAATGGAGCCAAGTCAAACTGGAATACCACAAGAGTATTAGCTAGATTAAACATTAATAATGACTTTTCTCCTTTTGATCACTGAAGTAGCAATGAAGCAGTAGAAGGAAAGACTAAAATGTTGACATATGTTTTTATTATCTTTAGTCTT
Source organism: Syrrhaptes paradoxus (assembly GCA_013400615.1). Lineage (NCBI taxonomy): Eukaryota > Metazoa > Chordata > Aves > Pterocliformes > Pteroclidae > Syrrhaptes > Syrrhaptes paradoxus. The sequence continues at coordinate 13,386 of VZTO01014211.1, forward strand.
CTTTTTTTGAAGTCTTGGGAACTGGCTCCACAAATACTTCCCAGGTCAAAGGCACAGAATTCTATTATTTATTTCAGCAGTGAGGAGACTGGGCAATTTTGTTAATAAAGATAGCTTCATTTATTCTTACAAAAATTATCAGGAAAACAATCATATAAAAACTGCAAAGAAAAAATTTAATACAATTTTTTAAATTGCTAACTTAGAGCAAGGTCTGGGAAGAGCTTCCCTATAGCTTTTAGTGAGAAATGTTTGTTCCTGTCACTTGCCTGACCAAGGGAAACACCAAAAAATCCCACAAAGAAATCTATGCCTTCATGAGATTTCCAGCTACACTCACCAGGCTCTAAAGGTTTGAGTTTTCTAAGAACTCCTGCGCTTGTGAAATGGATCTAGAGCATATCTGAACCTTTTCAGATTGGCCTGTAAGTAAGAAGTCTGCTAAGAGATTGGGATGGAAGGGAAAGTAAAAGTAGTAAGTTTAAAAAAAATTAATTTATATTAAAGAAATATAAAAATAACAGCAATATATCACCCACAGTTACTTTTCCCCACCTTTCCCCCAGCTAGGATTTTTTTGTACTGATTAGAAAAATGCTTTGGGGTGGGGAATTCATTCCTTTTTGTTTCATTGAAAGCAATTCTACTTTTATTTGAATTTCCTATCTTGTTCCCTTGAGGTTTTGTTTTGTCAAAACCCAAAGATTCTGTGAGCAGAGAAAAGGTAGCTCGAAATAATTTTTAAATGATTATTCCTGAATCAATGAAATGCACAGTTCTAATAGGAAAATTCACATAGGGGGGCAATACCTGCATCTTTTTCCTGGGCCCTGAAAGGGACCAAAGGCATCCAATCTTTTCTTGTTTTGTGGTGAAAGAAAGGAAAGAGTGAATCTGAAGCAATTCCTAGTCTGAAACAATTTGTTGCTATGGCTGCAGGAAACATTGGAGTTCACAGGAGATGCTCATTAAACTACTCTTGATCCATTATCCCTGAGTTTACTTCAAAAAGCCAAATTAGGAGCAAGCTTGTATCAAGAAACACACCGATTTCTGCCTTCTTTTCCTTCCTTCTCACATCTACATCCAAATCCCACCTCCTTCGCATCTTCGCGTGCCAATAAAAACCCTGGGGTAAATGCCAGGCACTTGAAGACCCAGACATGTCTGAAGACACCAACTGGTAATTATGCAAACAATTAAATACCACTCTGGTTCTGCTGGATCCAGCCATGAGTTTTTCAATCCAGTCTTTTCCCCCTTTTTCATATTTTCCAGTGATTTAGTGTATTAATATGGCTTACTCCTTCCCTGCTTTCATCCCTCAGTGTGGGACACTGTCTTGGTAAAAGTACTGATGGGTACAGCATGAACAGTTCCCAAAATGCTCAACTATATATATAATCATAGAATCATTAAGGTTGGAAAAGACCTCAAGGATCATCAAGTCCAACCATCAACCCAACACCACCCAACCCACTGAACCATGTCCCTGAGCACCACATCTACACATTTCTTGACCCCCTTCAGGGATGGTGACTCCACCACTTCCCCGGGCAGCCTGTCCAGGACAAAAAGAAGTGCTCAAAATTTATTTCAATCTTTGGATCTGGATTTTTGGAGAGTAACCACAGAGAGTGACACAACCAGTGTCTTAAAAACTCATGGTCCTGAGACCAGTGTGTTAGTAGAGTTGTCAAAAAGCAGCTGCAGCACCCATCCCCAGTGAATTGACATCATTGACTCAAGGGTCATCTTGTCAATATTACCAGACAGACCTTGCCTTTTAAAGTCTCACTGACACGCACGCCAGTGGCAGCTCCTGGGGGAGTTCCAGTGACTGCGGTGGCAGCATTGTCGGTCCAGACCCCGCAAGGGTCCCACTGCAGGCAGCAGCCACAGAGGCTCTGAACTGAAGGCACATCCTGAAATGCTGTCTTGAGGAGATGAGAACTTCACGCAAGCACCTGCTTCCTCAGCAGAGGCCTGAATCTTGCATCAATATTACGAGAGTCTGCATCTGATTTACTGAGCTTCCTGAGTTCAACGCCCCCCTGTTTAAGGGCTCACTGCTACTTTTTGAGTTTCCAAGCTTGTTTCCTTTACGAACTTACCAAACAAGTAAACGTGCTATGGCAACTCTGCTTATCACCTCCCTTGAGAAAACCAATAAGCACAAGTATCTGAACCAGCATTTTTAAAAAAGGAAATAAGGAAGACCCCCAAGACCATGGCAGGGGGGTTGGAACTTGATGATCTTTAAGGTCCCTTCCAACCCAAACCATTCTGTGACTCTATGATACTACTGCTGTGATGAGCCAGAGGATAATGTGTTACCTCTACAACAGAGCAGAGACAACACAATAGTGTCCTGCACCTGCCAGGCAAGGGCCCAGTCTCTGCCTGGGCTGTTAGACATCACCTCAGGCACTCCTGAGCCCAAAGCAGTGTTTCCTGGTGACATCTGAATTCCCGCAGGTCTCCTCTGCTGAAAAAATGGCCGTGAATGTCTTGCTCAGAGTCACAAAGCAGGGCTGCGGAGGAGGCACAACCCAAACCGCGGTGATGCCTGCTGAGAGCCCTCATCCTTCCTCTTGGAAAGCAGAGACCTTGAAGTTTAGGGCTTGGGGTTGACCAGCAGTGTTCTTAATAAAAAATTAAGATGATACTGCTTTAATGAAAGAAGCTAAAAATTAGATCATAATAACTGGTTTGGGCAAATCTTAGTGATGGAAAAACTAACGCTCAAAACAAAGTTTGGGCAATTGTTGGACTGAAACAGGGGTAGAGTTTTCAGATCAGATCATCTCCAAAGTATTCATGTTTACTCAAATAAATATTCACAAAGGAATGGTGGGTAGAAAAAGAAATGTGGTGGTAGCACTTCTCTAACCCCACATTTAAATTGCCAGGTGGGACTAAGTGCCAAGTGGTTATCTTATTAGTTTGATATTAGTCTGTTATCGTGAAGAAGATGTTGTTTAATATAAGTAAGCCCTACCCGGTCCATGTTTGATGCTATAATGAGATAACATAGACTGGTTTGTTACACAGTCATATATGTGAAATGCAGATGCCAGATCTGTAAAACAGATCATGAAATAAGTTCTTTCAACCAAATTAATAGCAACTTCTGGCATAATAAGAGGGTATGTTACTTTAAATTCATGGCAAAAGAAATATGGTGCAGCTCATGTCAGAATAGCAGATAATTTGCATGGTTTATATTCTCTTTATTTGATTATCATCATTTAAAGTGATTATGTTTGGTAACAGTTCCAAAGGACAAAAATAAGGAGAGGAGCTGCTAATTGAATGCTTCTCTATAGACTTGTGTGATAGCTTAGAGAAGTAAGAGGAAAATACCTCTGCAGGTGACAGTGAACTTCAGGAAAATAACCAAAGATCACAACACAGTGAGAGGGAGAAAGACACATAAGTAATGGAACATTAGTTTGACTCAGTAACAGGAAATAGAATAACAAGTTTACATTAAAAAAAAAAAAAAAAAATTTGCCTTCATAATTAAGTTAGAGTTATCTTCAATTTGATTTTCCTGTCTGACTTCCAGCAGCATTTTAACTGTAAATATCCTGAATAAAAACCCTGTCATAGGAAAAATCTGGCATTACTTTGTGAACTGAGAGTTGAGTTTTTAGGCTTTGGTTTTTTTTTTTTTTAAAGAATGGGCATAAATGCTTCCATTTGTGTTCCAGTGTTGACATGTCCCTGCTAGCATTTAACTGTGTCCTACTGCTTCACTCCCGTGGCTGCAGAGTGCCCGCGGCTGGCCGGGGAGCTCTGCCGTTGCCCGGGCAGGCAGCTCGTCGAGGCCGCCTGCTCGCCATGCTCACCTTCCCGCGGCAGACGTTCCCGGCCATCAGCTCCACGTGTTTATGGCTGCGAAACGCACAAGCGCCAGTGCCAAACCCAAGCCATCGTCTTTCCAACGAGCTCTGAAAGTTCAGACCACAAAACGCTGGCGCTGATGCGGGGCTGCTGGCTGGATGTTCCTCTGAGATTTGATGAAACCAAGGAACAGCAGGGGAGAGAGAGAGAAAGAAGTGAGGAAAGAGAGAGGCTAGACAGAAAACGGGGGATATGATGCAACGCTCCTGCGCTGATGCCTGGGCTGTGGAGCCCAGCCCATCCTCCGGCGTGGCTGGGAAAGGAGGTGGAAGCAACTTCTCTGGCTGCTGAGCTCCTCCAAGGTGCCTGGCCAGTGGGTGAGCACCCGCTGGGCACAGCTGACCCTCCTGGGACGGACGTGGGGAGCTCTCCCAGCCCAGCATTCCCATCACAATGAATTCTGAACCCAGAAAATGCATCCCGTGGACTGAAATGAGAGCTCCCTGCGTGACACCGGGATGCGGCTCTTTCATGTGTCACCAAGCTCCGCATTCAGCACAAAGGACGCAGGAAGCCCGATGACAACGATTCAAAGGCTATTCTGAGCTTTTGCCTACAGCCACCCCTTTGAGCCTAAAATTATCTCTAGTTTCAAAGCTCTGTGTCTGAACTGCTGCGTCCCAGAGGAGACCCAGCCCCTAATGATCACTGTGCCTTCTGTGCCCCTATTGAATTACCAGCCTGTTAACACCAAGGCACTCGAAGTTCCTGGGTGTTCTGAAGCTCTCACCATTTTTACAATAAACAGGGGCTTCTCCTTTCGACGCTGCCTGTTACAGTTCCTGATTCCCAGCTTTTTCCCCACGGCATGTGGGCTACAGCTTTTCCTCCTCTCTCTGAACAGTAGGCTGGGACTCCAGCTCCATCACATGGCTTACAGGGCTGGAGGCTCAGAGAAGACTGGGTAATTAAAATGGAGAAAGTTGGTAATATTCCTCCATGAGGACAAGACCTATTGTTTTGGAGCTGCAGAGCTTCAGACAGTGCTGGGAGCAAACTCTGCTAATGCTGGTGTGCTGGGGTACAGCGATGCTGCCAGTGCTTTCCTCCAGCAGCTTCAGCCGTGGACTAGCATCGCAGGGATTGTTTGCACAGCGAAAGCCCACATCTGTTCACACAGACTTTTCTCACTTTTTCTAGCTCCTTTCCCCATCTGCTGCAAAGCCTGTGGACAGGTCTGGTGCATGCTGTGGGGAGGAAGCCAGCCCTGGCAAGTATGTGTCCCAGGGTGGTGGGGAGAGGAAGCCCCGAGGCTGGTTTCTCTCTGTGTCATGGACCCAGAGTCTTGCAGCTGGGCAGAAATGCTGCCTCTCGAACACAGAAAAGGACCTACCAGCACGGGGCACAGGAATGATGTTGACAAAATTCAGCAGCGACTGTACAGAGAGAAAGTTTAGAAAATTCAGGATTTTAGAAAATGTAGAAGTTTAGAAAATTTAGAAAGTTTAGAAATTTAGAAAGTTTAGAAAATTCAGGACCCTGAGAAGGTCCCAAACTGGGACAAGTTATTGTGACAGAAGGAGGAAAAAGAATCTAACACCTACAAAAATATATAAATACCCAAGGGAGCACACTACCTCCCTCCTCACCTGCTAACCCCCCTTGCCAGCGCGGGCAGCGGTTTCCCTCCCGCGGGCAGGGCTGTTTGGCTGTTGAGCTTCCCCTGCCCATGCTGGGGAGACCACCACCTCCCCTTCCTTCTCCCTCGCTTTATTTCTTCCCCCTCCTTGCTTTCTCCAGCATGTGCTATTTCCTATTTGGTATTTTTTTTTGTTATCAATATTTCCTTCTGTTCTTTTAATTTCGTTCACTTGTTTCTTAATTTCTCCATAGTCTGGAAAAGCTAAAGGCACACAGCCAGTTCTGCCTCCAGTATGTACTCGAGAAGCCAAAAGCATGACATGTAAATTAACTTTAAAAGAAAAAAAAAATCATTTCATTAAGTAACATGTCTGTCTGGCACTCAGAAATGTCCTGTTGCAACATCCCCTGGTGATCACACAGAGATGCATGTTGTTCACACGAAAGAACTACATGACATATTTGAATAATGCCTTTTAAACATTTTTGCAAGAATAAGACAACTTAAACCACATTCTGTAACTTGAAACTAGACCAAAAAAATAATCTCTGATTCAAAACAACTTACAATACAATTTCTAGCCACAATGGGTGTATTTTCTGAGTTTCTTTCTACCCATGTCTTCTCTTTCAATGTAAATTATTCTTCTAGAATTTTGTTGGGGCATATTCAGTCTTAAAATAGTTTTCCTTCTAAAGGACGAGGAGTACAAAAACAAGGCACGTGTTCCTTCTGAGGCTGCAGCACACTTGCATGGTCGCTGGTACAGGTACAGAAGGGAGCAGGAGGCACAGGACCAAGCTGTAGCCGGGGGACCGGCACTGCTGCACATCAGCTCCATACTGGTGGCAACGAACAGCTTCATGAGTTGCTAGTTAAGCAAATATGAGATCAGGAAATAAAAAAAGAAACCTGAACAGTTTCTGATCCTCTCCTCGAGGTCTCGCTGCTGAGGGCTCTCGAAGGAGTTGTGTGGAACAAGAAAAGATTTTCGCACAGCAGTGCATTGTAAAACCAGTGTGACATCCACAGGGCCACCCCACTGAGGCATCCCTCAGGGAAGAAGTGTCCATGATTCAGAGAAACAAGCATCTTTATTGGTGATGGTGATGTGATGTCTCACTGAGATATATTTAAATGTCTGAGAAATAAAATTCATCATGGAAATCAAAATGGAAGATATGGTGCTGGCTCTACTCTCCCAATTGAAATACTTGTGTATAGCATGGGGAAACTGGCCTTATTATCACCATTTTTTGAACTACCTTTAATTTTTAATGAACTAACTGCAAGCAATTTGAGAGTTTGCATCAACCCTTCCAAGTCAGTAGACTTAGCTGGGTGCTGGATCTACCATCACTGAGCCAGAGCAATCGTTTGGGTTATTTGTTCGCTGCATCAACTGCTTATTCCTGGTGGGATGTGACTGCTCATCACAGACACATGACGCTGTCATTGAACCCCCGCCAGTGCCCAAGCGGGGCTCTTACCAAGGACATGTGTGTACTTGCAGAAACAGAGGGATGACAGATGAGAAAACTCTTGTGGTTTGTTTTTCAGTGTAAACAAAAAAAGCTTTTGCATAAACACAACTAAGGATGCAGGGAGCTTCACTGGGAAAACAGACTTAGGAAAACTACTCCTGGCTGCAAAGCTTGTTCTCCTTCCCCCAAACCATTAATGAGTCAGCTTGTAGCACTGAATTCTCTGTGTGCAATTACAGCTGCAGCAGAGGGGGAAGTGTTCAGGGATGTCTGAGACACCTCTCACAGAGGGAGATATCCCAGCTACCGACGACCACAGACATCTGATTAAAGTGCATTTAAGATCCTGATTTCCCTTTGGAGTTAACAGAGAGAGGTTTGCTCCTATGGAGAGCATTTGTGTTAGAAGTCTGAAATTAGATCGTGTGAACGGTCCCTCGGCCGTCCCCAAATTCCCTTCGGACAGTGCTGGAAAGTAGCTGTACTTAACCCACAGCCAGCAAATGCAAGTTTTGCCTGAAGGGTCTGCAGAGCCAAAGAGCAGTAAAACGTCCCAGCAATAGGATGGGGCAGAGAGAGAAAAAAACTTTAAATTAAATTTGAAGTGGATGGTTCCTGGAGGCGGTTCCCACAGCACTGCAAAGCCTGGGGCCCTGCTCTCCATGGCCACCTCCATGCACAGCTACTTGGAAACACCAAGTTAGAAAGCTGGAGAAAACTGGAGAAAATCCTCTTTGGGCTGTTTATCCTGAGCAGGCAGAAAGCTGCCAGCGGCCAGGCGCTGCCCTGGGCAGTGGCAGAGACGGGTCCAGGGGCCACGCACGTGCGGTGCTGCAGAGATGTCCCCATCCCGGTGCATCCCTCAGCCCTTCTGCCGTTCGTGTTCAGGTCAATTATTCCATAACCCACTTCTTGGGAACATACGACAGACACTTACCACATACCCTAAATATTCTCAATAGTTAGCATTTCTGAGACTCAGGCTCCTTTTTAACACCTCAGAGCACTCAGAAAAGGTTAGACCTCCATATCGGAAGTTTTATACTTTCCACTGGCATTTTATATAACATTTTTGTTGATTGTAGTACAGCACTCGGGGTCTCATAGGCCCCCTTGCACTTTGTAGCCTTAAAAACTGATATTTTTTGTTGAGGGATGAAAATGCATATTATTTAGGCATTTTAAGAGAAAAAAAAAAAAACAAACAATGTTTGCAGCTGGCTCCATTTACTGATTACAGTTTCATTAACCATGGTAATAGTATTCCTGCTAGTAAATACTTGCTGAAGTATTTACTTTACAATGCTAAAGTATTGCTAGAAAACAATACTCTCCCTTGTTTTCTCATTCCATAAGATTACAAAGGAGTCTGATCCCAACAGAGGACTACACTGGGGTTACACACAAACGTATATACACACACCTATACTATCTCTGTACATTATCTCATTCCCATGATTAACAGCCATTCTTTAAACAACTTTCTTCTTGTTTTGACACAAACAGAAGGTCTGCAAGTATAATCTAAAGATTTTCTCTACGCAGTAAGTATTCCCATTTTCTAACTGGGAGGGTCAACATCTGATCCAGAAATGGAATTAGCCATTTAAATAGTAGTAAGCAGTAGAGACAAAAGTTTTTGCATGAGTCAAATGATCTCTCAGGAATGGGAAGGAGGACCCTGGCAGGACAGGCCAGGACAGGGCCAGGACAGACGGCAGGCAGTGGTTTCCAAGGCTCATTGTTTCCAGCAATTTTCCTTCTTTGTCCCCTCCATCTCTGCATCTCCCTGCGTGTCAGTAGGCTCCCCAGGCACAGCCTGCTCTGCCATCATAGCTCCATTTTACACCAGTACCTTGTTAACTCAGGGCTGGCTCCTTGTTCTTTTTTTTGTCCTTTTGTTTTGCATCCCTGAGAAATTTGTCTGCAGTTAAGAGCCATCTGTCATCTCTTAAAGACTTCTCCCTTTTCTAATTCATCTGTCACTCTCGCATCTGCTGGGGGTTGAGCAGAAATTAAGCAAGGTCTGGATGCCTCAGAAGCTAGCCCTGTAAGACAAGAAAATAATACAAAATCATTGCTTGTTTTCCACTGGAGGAAAAACTTAATTTGAGTTTACATCCTCCTGGCTTTCTGAGGTCTCTTCCCAGGACAGAATAATCTGGGCTTGTGTCTATCTGCACTTTGAAAGCAGGCTGTACGTTGGAGACAGTATCCCTCCTCCACCGAAAAGCACAAATAAATATTTACAAAGTTTACTTTTTATCAGCAAGTTACCTCTGCTTGACCCTACTTTTCCATGGAGGAGCCCTACACAAACACTTTCTGCATTGATAACTGTATTTTATATCCACCAAGGGCGTGTTCAAACTTTGCCATGTCATCGATGGTATCTGCAAGGATTGGTAAGTGTTTGGGGAGTTAACAGTGCTGAGGCTTTCACTGACTGAAAAAAAAAAGTTTATCAATTTTAAAATGTTTACAAAGAAAGTGCTTTGTTAGGGGTTTTTCTTAAAAAGTCTTACTGCAATTTGTACTGACAATAAACATGCACCGATGGACTGAATTAATTTCCTATGTGATCAAAACACATGATGTGCTTGATAATGGAATTACAGAACACTCTGCTCTCAGAAAGGCATTGCTGCGAGCAAATATTCTCTTCTGAATCTGGCATGGCTGATATGTGAGAGTGCACACCATGGGAGGAAAGAGGGAGAGCGAGATGCGTTTGCCTTGGGACAGGAGGGTAAGCCAGTGAAGAAGGCAGCTGCAATCACAGCAGTGGAGCTTGTAGGGAAGTAGTAGCCCTGTCAGATGGATAAATTTGGGGCACAGGGAAAAAAGGAGGTTTGATGCCAGCCTCACAACTGCCTTCCTGCCAGTGGCAGCAATCCTTATTCTGCACACACTATGACAGCCACGCGGACGAGGAGTCCAGCTCTCGTTCACAGATGCAGCAGCTGGTGCAAGCAATACAAATAAATGCAGCGACAGCAGCCTGTGTCTGTAGCTCCCTAGTCAAGGTGTGCATGGAGACACAGAGCTGCAGCAGCAGGCAGGAGCCAGGCTCCCTTGGGACATCCTCAGGTGAGGATCTGCCGGCTGGTCAGCGTGCCTCCACACCAGTGTCTCCTCTGGCCAAGTCCAGGCCAGCAAGCAGGCCCGTGCTGCCCGCCACAGCATAAAAGGAAATGTTAGACCAGCTGAGGTCTGATTTTTGTCTTTCTCCTTAATTTTCCCAGATGCAAGCTGAGCCACAAGTGCAACAGACGTGAGGGTTAATTTGGCAGCTGTGCTCAATGGGATTTAGTGACCCTGGAGCAAGCCTCGGAAGAGAGAGACCTGGCCACGACATTTGGTCATTGCAGCTGCAGAGCCAAGGAACCAGTGAAGCCATCTGGGCCAGCATCAGGAGGAGCACCCAGCCTCTGGCGGTGGAGCCAGAGACCCCCGGCACTCTGCAGTCTCCAGCCCCACAGCGATACCTGTGCCCAGTCCCGCACCAGCAGCATCCCTCAGCACCATGGCTTTGTGAGGGACTGCGGCACATCCATCTTTTCCTGCTGGGTTTTATTCATAAAAAATGGACAAGCCTAAAAGCTTTCCACAACCTTCTGAATTTACTGTTTTTCAAGAAAACCTGGAGCTGAAGAAGCCAAGGTTCCATCTTTTGCTGTTACTCACTGTAGCTGCATTCAAACATTTTCCACCCTAAGACCAGTCAGTGATTTCCCTCTCCCCCGTGTGCGGAGGAGGATGTGCTTCAAGACGCCCAAGAACGGTGAGAACAACAGCTTTGCAAAAACAGCAGGAACATCTGGGGTTTCCACCCCTTTTCAGTTTTCCCAAGGTACATTGTCTTGGGGATTGTGGCAGGGACAGATGGTATGTCCTTTTTCTTTGAATTTTACAGCCTGTATTTGTTTACTAAGCTGAACCGATCTTAAAATGCGTATTCATCTTCCGTGCACTGCACTGTGCATCACTACCTTGGGCTAAAATGCTATTTTTAGGCAGCACACTCTTTCTGAAAGGAGGCAGACACATGCATTTTTAAAGCCCCCTTCTCCGTTAATCTCAGCCACTGACATGCCTTTGAAGCTTTGGGTTTGAAGGGATGTGGTATCGGGGGATCTTGACAAACATTTCAGTTTGCCCACTGCCATCCAGGGACTGTGCACACAAGTTTGCTTTTACTAACTGCAGAAATACAAGCAGAACAGACTTACAGTAGGTATATAAACAAGAAGGTCAGAAGGTTAATGTTTGACTCTAATCCTAATGACTTTTTTCAGCCACGCACAAAGCATGACACCAGAAAGAATTCACTAACAACAAAGTAAAGATAAACAAGTACAAGAGCACAACCCTCGCCTTTGTACACCAGCTTCAGAAGTTGCACAAAAGTGTTTATAGTACAAATAAAAATACCCTAGTTTTATAATAGATGTAACTTTATCCATTCCTCTCCATTATACGTGCAATAAGTTGCTCCAAGGTACTAATAAATATATCAGAGGAACTTACTGGTTTATAAATATTTTGAAAAAAAAAAAGAAACTATTGCTTAAATAACCACTGTATAGAGAAAAATAATCTCCCATGGAATTTATTAAACTGGGTTAATGAACTAGCAGGAAAAAAAAAAGTTTCAAAACCATTCCCCCAAAATCTAATTCAGAGCAATTCTTTCAAGCTGAGTTTCAGACAAAAATAATGAGGAGAGTCATTGAACATGGTTTTGAATGAACAGAAATTAAGTCAACTGTTTACAGAAATGTTTGCAAGCTGTGACAAATACATTCTTGATTGTTTAGTTAACGTGCAAGGTGATTCGAAATACAGCAACTACATTCTGGCTGTTATAAAGGTTCTGTCAAAATATAATAATTTTGCTAATGGCTCTTGAAACACAGAGAGTAGACCCAAGCCAGTAAACAAACCCCAAAAGTGCACATAGTTTACAAAAAAAAGTACAAATGCTGCCAGCAAGTCTGTTCACATTTCTTTTCACAGATAAATGTAAAACCTTATCAAAAAACTGCTTCTGTGCCCAAAATATTTGTTCTGTTTGAGGACAGTTTACTTTGGCAACTTACTCAACTTTGCATCTGTAATTAAATGATGAAGATGAGACAACGTGGCTCTGGAGAGATCATAGGAAACTCCATCTTATCTATTTGCCTTTATTTACAGAGCTCTTCATGTTTTGGCCTCCTTAATGTATTTTTCATTAAAGCAGGAGGGCAGGTTTGACATATGACCTTCTCCCTCAGTCCGTGCAGGAATGGTTATCCAAAGGTAAAGTCCAGCATTTTCTGCAACCTCAGATTTCTACCCCCATCAGCAGTTTTTAAGTGATTCCCTCTGCTTTGGAGAACAGACACGTCTCCCAGTGCTGCCTTGCTCCATGATGGGAAAAACACTCAACCCCACTTCTGGCTCTACAAAAGTAAGACCTGAGTGAGTCTCTTAGTCGGAATTAAGTTCACATCTAATTTAATATGAACACGTATTATTTCCAGTGTGGGAGTACCCTGGTGTCCAACACTGCCTTGCTGTGGAGAGCCCTGGAGACCCTTTTCACCATGTTTTACTGACAGCCCACGAGAGATGTTTCTGCTAATCCCCAGCTGGAGGATTTGCCCAGAGCAATGTAAGAATTCCCACGGAGGGCTGGAGATGGGGCTGACCTCTCTCAAATCCTGATCAGAAGAGTGACCATGAACCCCATGCTGAGGATGGCACTGCCTTCTCCAGAGGGCTCTCAAGCCCAAAGGGACAGTGGGGGGTTCACATAGTGACACCTCCCAGAAGGCACGGGCAGAGCCCTGCTGACATAATTCATGCTACAGTGAGGCAACAGCAGCATCCCCCAGTTGCATCAGCAGATGGAGTGGGATTGAGCTCATCTAACATCTGAAAATTGAGTGCGTGGTCTGCTGGGGTCATCTTGTCCACCTCTGGGTCTGTTCAAGGAAGTTTCTAAGACAGTGGGGTCACCAGCCACTGGAGTCACCAGTCTCCCTCCCCTGAAATGTGCTGAAACTAGCTCCAATCTAAAACTGAGAAAATGTCACGAGTGTTCCCTCTGGGTTCAAAGTGATACTGCTTGAGTCATGTTCTTGGCTCTTTGTGTCCTCCTCCAAGTTCCCTCTACCACACACTTGTGGAAACTCCTGCACTTGGATCTCCCTGAGTATGACAGATTTTGTATGAAACGAGAAACTCCTGCAGGTGCCGGGAGACAGTGTTTCTGGGCTCTTTAGGCAACTAAATCAGGATAGGTTTCTGCAAATTGTGCAAAAAAAGGCCGAGAGACAAGGTTTTTCAATGTGTCTCTGAAATGGTGAAGAATAATTTAAACTTTACACCCAGCCAATATGTCTCATGACTGCCCAACAGTTTCCGAGGATACAAAAACTAGATGTAGACAGTTAAGAAAAGCAAATTTTAAACACGTGTTATCTTCAGTCCTCTTGAGTTATTGTACTTCTCTCTAAACAGTTATCTTTCCCTGGCTGCTTGCAAACCTCAGGAGCATCTTTTAGCTGGTCTGGGAACTGGATAAGTGCATGAACGGTATCAGCAAACACAGCACAAACTGAGACAGGACATCACGTAAGCCAAGTTAAATGAATGTACTGTTGTTCAAACACGTACAACAGAAAGGGTCTTGCCACTGCTTGGGCTGTAACGTGGAGGCTCTGACTTGAGTTTTAGAGAGAAAAAGGCTGGAAAAGCCCAGCCAGTGGCACGGCCAAAGTCCTGGCACTGCACAGCACCATGTGTAGGTTGGGAAGGACTGGTGGTGTCCTGAAAGGAGCACCTCCCAGTTCCATTGAGTTTGGAAGCCCTGGAAGCCTGACTTTCATAAACAAACTCTCCAGTTAGCCCCACATGCACACTTATTTTGCCCAATTTTAGACATACTCAAACTGACAAATATTTTCCAGAGCTTTGACCTTTCCCAGTCTGCCCACCTCTGGCTTCACCTCTAATTAACAAGTGTTTTCTCCTGAAACATCTATTATGCATCTATTCTAGGAAAAAACTAAACACAGAGTCTGTTCCCATCCACAGCCCACCCCAGGGAGGGACCCATGAGGTCTCTGACGATGAGCAGCAGCCTGCCATCCACTCCCATTTCCCCAAGATCATCAGCAAAACGGAGAGTTTGCTCCTCTTGTAAACTCCTCACGTGCTGCCAAGGCAGAACGTACACCTCGGTATCCAGACCAGTGACCTCAGGGAGCACAAGAACAGGAAAGCAGAAAGTGCTTTCAGGAGGGAGGATTCATTTTTTCCCCGTGATGTCAAAAAGCCCTCAGATCCTGCTGCATGGCATGCTCAGGAATGCTGGAAGCTCCTAAGAGGATGGAAACTTTTCTTCAGAAGAGAGAGCACAGATCAGCTTGGCACAGGCTTTGGGTTCATGATGTAAAACATGCAGCAAAATTGACTTCGGGTGTTTTCCCAAATGTAGTGTTCATTCCCACTTCTCATTCTGATTCCAGTGCGGTATTGCACTGCCCCTGATATTGTGTCATTCACATAGCAAGCTCTAATGCAGATTAAGGAGCCAATCCAGCTTTAAAAATGTAAGAAAATAAATATTTTTTCTGACTTTCTGAAGCTGGATTTGCTCTCAAATTTCTTTGCAGCAGTCTCCAAAGCGGTGAGCCAGCACAGATGGGGAGATGCACAGGGCAGGAATGAGTGTAAAGGGAGTGGGGGAAGAGGCAGAAATACTGTAAAGCAGCATTTCCACCCAACATTTGTCACAGTGGAACCAAACCATCTCTACAACATGGCTTGTGTACCCTAAGTATAAGGACATTAGCGTCACCAGGGAAATCCCTGTTTTGTGGCTGGGCTTGATGTGCAACAAGTGGGGTGACAAATCTAGCATGTGCAAAAATGGAAAAGGAACTCATGAGCTGTGTGGTACCTCCAACACCCTCTCCTTAACCGTGCTCTCACAGATGACTACAGAGTGCCTGTGCTCCCAGTGAGTCACCTGGGTGCACCCTGGCAGGATGGACCCATTTACCATTTTGGAAAGCAGGATGCAATCAAATCCAGGACCAGATGCTCAGAGCAGAAGACTGCCCAGAGACTTGGAACTGCCTTTCACTCTTTTTTTTCTGCAATTCAGATTTACCAGACAATAGCCAGAAAAGGGACCCAAAGCATAAAACTGTGTCAAGCTCAAGATTAGGGTCCACAAAGAATGAGACACAGCAACAAATGGGTCTAATTTTTGTGCCGTGATCTGAGCAACAAGGAATTAGTTATCAGATCAATGGATACTCCAGATACTGTCAACAAAAGGATTCATCCTGAAAGCCAATGGGACCATTATTCACGTTAAGCTATTTCACAAACTGTGGTGTTCCCAGAGAACCTGATACAGAGGAAAGAAGATAAGAAGGTGAAGAAGGTTTTCAGAGGTGATCCGAGAAAACATGTGAAAAATGTCTGCATGAAAAAAATACAGCACATGGGAAAGGGCACAGTTTGTTACAGTACCGAGGGAAGAATGTACAAGAGCAAGATGATTTTTTGGGTTGCAAGCTTCAAGTTTGCAAGCTCCATAGGAGCTAAGAGATGCGCTGTCTGCAGACGTGCTCCATCAAGCATCCAACAGCTGCCTGCCAAAGTGCCTCCGAAATGTGATGATCTGACAAAGTCCTGTCAGCTCGCAGACAAAAAGGAGCGGGACTGCTCGTGCAAGTGCTGAAGAAAGTGTCTGTGGGCCAAGGCAGCACATTCCCGAGCTCTGCTGGGAACCTCAGACAGAGCCCCAGTGCAAATGCCAAAAAAGTAAGGGCCAAGTTAGGCTCATGTGAACGATGCAAGGCAATCGTCCCTCTGCAGCAGAGTAGACACGGTTGTTTCACTGGAAAGAAAACAAAGTGCTGACCTCAGGCCATGCTCCTTGCTCTCCTGAGCTGTCCGTGCTAAGGGAGGCTACACTAAACAGAGGATTGTGGAAGTCCTTTCTTCACTATGGTATACGCCAGAGAAGCAAACACAAGTTAGTGGGGTGGATCCAGACTGTTTCCAATAAGGCAATTTTATTCTAGAGGAAGAACATCCCCAGGAAGATTGCCAGAAATTACTATGTCACCTTAAATTCCCAGCCAAAATGAACCAAACACATAAATAAGACATTTCTGGTACCTTCCAAAAGAAGATCTCAACAATTCTTACAAGCAATGCTCCATCTCTCAGTCCCTTTAGGATGTGTTGTGTATGTGGGAGATGAAGTCCCAGAGGGGTAAATGGATTGCATAAAGTCTGTGGCTGTGTTGGTAAGGGAGACAAGACACATTTTCTGAGCCCTACTGAATAAAAATAAAGTCATCTTTCTTTGTTATTTGGAGATGTCCAGATTCCTTCTCCAATCTATATATCAATAGATATTTATCCTCTCTAGTGATTACTTATTGTGGCAAGTTAAAGGAACAGTTCGCATTTTTATCACTGTTTTTATGGCATGCTTCAGCATACCACATAATGTACTTCATAAACCTCACAATATAACAATGCAAACTTCATTAAGCTTTAGTAAAAGTCACTACACTGTCAACTAAATACATGATTAAGAAAATGGCAACCAGCTTATTTCTTGGCTCTCGTATCTTAGAATTAGATTACTATAAATACATACAATTGCATGTGCTGCCAAATACCGTACTTCAGTGTTTGTCCATAAAATGTAATTTGAAATGCATGTAGGATGGTACAGCTTTTGTAAAAGGAAGTTATTATCTGTGATAAAAGTAATTGTTGACATTAGAAATACAGACTAGAGCATTCAGATGGGAAATTTAATAAAAACAAAACAAATGTAGAAAGGAAAAGGGAGGTTAACAATACGGCAAAACAAAGCCAGATGTAGCAGTAAATATCTGCCCAGAGGTGAACCTGGGCTGCTACCGATCAGAGTGGCAGCACAGATGGTTTATTTTTTACACTGGATGTGGTCGGTGGGCAGACAACAGGCAAGCATGCACTTCATCTGAGAAAAAGCAAGGTTCATCATACATTGCACTCTGAAGTGCTATTTTAAAAGAGGGGAGGGCTTTTTGGGGTTTGTGTTTTCAACAAATGCTACTACCCACATTTCCTCTTAACAATCATCGGAGTTGCACAGGTGAGTAAGAAAGGAAGCAAGCCAGGAGCCCTGAGTCAGCGTGAGCTTTTCTCCAGTGCACAGGGGGCCACAGGAGATGCCGCAGAGCCATACAACCCCTGTCCATGGACCACCTCGACCTGTGCAGGGCTACCCCCAAACAAAATGTCCTTTTCTCCCACTTCAACTCCTCTCCCAGCATGTAGCACAAAAAAAAATGCCATGAAAACTGCAGAACAAGGTACTCCCTGTGCATCCAGCGCTTCCCCAGGATGAGCAGAGTTAGGGGCAAGGAGAATTTCCTTGGTGAAGCTCACGCTGGGAGCCAGTGATCCCACTTGGAATAATAAGTAACTTTCAATAATCTAATTGTTCTGTGTATTTTTTTTTTTCAGCTTGAAAATGTCAGGAAAAGGATGTTATGGCAGGACACAGAACAAGCTGGCTTGCATTAATATTTTCTGGCTTTTTTTTTTGTTTTCTTATTTTGGTCTTCTATTCTGCAGTTGTATCACTCCATAGTAACAACCTGCTGAGTGAGAAGGGGATTTACAGTGCTTTTCTCTAGTTCTTAAAGTCTTTCTGTCACTTAGCTGCCATTTCAGAGTTAAAGGAGAACTAACTACACATTTTGGACTAACCTAGCTGTTTTCTCCCTTTTTTTAAAAAAAGCTTTTCAATGACAAATGTGGCAGAAAGTATGTTGCGTTGTGGGAGGGAAACAGAGTTTGGTATCCAAGGGGTGCATCTGCACTAAATTATCATGCTCTAAAGCTTGGACTGATTTTTTCAGTTAACAAACTGTTTTACCATGTTCTTTTAACTATTGGAGAAAGAAGGGAACATCAGCCTCAGCGCAAAGCTCAGCAGCACACAGGCAGGGCAGGGCGGAGGGGAGGCAGAGCCTACGACTGGGACCTGGCACCTGCACCTCTGAAATCAAAGTGGGGAGGAATTAATGTTCAAAATTGTTACCCACAAAGAATAAACATGCAAACTCCCACAGAGGATTTTATCCCTGTATATACAACCGTATACTGCCACGGGAGCGCTTTCTGAGACTGGAGCTGGGCAGGTTCAATATTTAAGACACCTTTCCAGCAGATGCATTTGGAAATCCACAGCCTAGCTGCAAAGGTGTGCACTGGGAAGGCACCGCCAGGCATGGCCCTGACATGGGGCAGGGGGCTGTGCTGAAGCACGGATGTGCCCCTGCCTTGGAGGAAACTCGCTGGCCACTGCTAATGGGAATTGCACTCCCAGGGAAGACCAGGAGGGCATAGGAGTGAAGAGTGGGAGTGGAATGTGCTGAAGAGACCTAAGCTAACTGCAGGGAAGGGAGCCAGGCATGGCTGCAATGATAACTTGGGACAGACGGCTATTTTCGGCATTATTTTAATCCCGTGTAATTGATGTGATCAGGAAGGCACTGGCTGCCAGAGTGGGTGGGGATGGGGGACATGAGGGTGGTGACAGGGGACAGATGTGGCACCTTCCCTTATGGTAACCAAATGCTCAGTGACAAGCAGAGGTGAGAAGGAACAGCAATGAAATAGAGATGCGTGTGATCGCGGCACTGGCATCTGTGAGCTGGCACTGAGATGTACAAGGAGGCGTTTGTCACTTAAACTATCAAAGAACTTAACTTACACTGAGCAGAANATGGCACCTTGCACAGATTGACTGCAGCAAACCGCTTCCAGCGTGAGCCCTGAAACCCCATTCTAGAGATGTTTTGAGTCAGAACCAAGACACTTTTCCAGCTCTGCTGCAAGTTCAGTCTTCTGGCTCCCTGAGCTTTCATGTGGCAGCGGGGCTGGGCTCCCGAGCCACGGCCAAAACATCTGAGTGCACAGAAAAGGTGAGGCAGCTGGAAAGCAAATGTGGAAATAAACTTGGGGTGTTATTTTCCCTCATAAGGAATTGTGACAATCTATTTTCTTTGTAAATCTTTGTCGCTTAAACTATCAAGGAACTTAACTTACACTGAGCAGAAAAATAAATTGAAAAAGGATTAAACAAGAACTTCGGATTGGTGCAGTTAGCCCTTTTGGAGAGGACAGAGGACTGCCTCCAGCACAGACAGGTGGCCCTCTTGGGTTTTCTTCTCTGGTCCAGATACGAAGGCAGTTTTATGCATTATCTTCCCAGATCTGATCCCAGGTTTAAGATCTAGAGAATCTGTGGTTGTTAGAAACTCACCTACAGGAAACATACTGCAAGTTTTGGAGTGGTTTGCCATCATGCCTAGCACTGGGAGCTGAAATGAAGCTCCATGCAAACAGAGCAACCCTCCAGCCAGGACCCAGTGCTCGCCCTCCTCGAGGAGCAGAGGGTGGACAGAGCGAAGTGACAGGGGTTGGCTGGCAAGGTCATTCACTGAAGGAGCTGAGAAGTTATCTCATGTCTTGTGAATGCTGATCCTGTGCCCTTTACGCAACTCGACGAGACCTTAAATTGTATGCTGTGGAGAGTCAAGACCATAAATAAAAAGGAGGGCTCCTCAGATAATGGCATTCCAGTAGGCTTACAAATATGCCTCATTTGGGAACATAATCCATTACAGTTTTGGACTTGCCAAATGATCTTCTGTTCTATTTGTTACCAGCAGCCTTATATCAGACTCATATTTTAAGCTCTTAATTTGTGCAATTTCTGTTCTACCTCAAATGAAATATTTTCTTTTGCCTCTTGCTCCTAATGCTCTTACCACCCAGGAGTCAGAACTGACCATCAGAAAAAGCCCTGACATACCCTGGCATTTTCCTCCAGGCACCCGGCTGAGATACCACTAACGCAGCAGCATCAAGATTAACCCCATGGGAAGAGATTCACCTTCGCTGGCACTGACCAACGCCAAGCTCATGCTTCAGAGGTCAACTTTTTGGCCCCAGGAAGGCACAGGCCAAACAAGGGAGCAGCTTTACGTACAGAATGGCATCAAGGACACCAAGTGAAACAGATTCATACTGATAGCCCGTGTAGAAAGGTTTGAATTATCCAGCACAAACTGGCCAACCCAGTTCTGTCAAAGGGCTCTGCAGTTCTGCTTCAGGATTTCAGACTAGCGTTATGAGGAGCAGCTGCAGCTCCAGGAAACATATTTCAGTCTGGGAGGGATCAAGCCCTGAGAGTTTCTGGTACATGTTTCAGAGAAATCAGCCTCAGCCTTAGGTATCCAAGTTGGCTGTCATAAATATTTACTCATTAAAGAAAGTCCTTGTTTGCTTCTGGTGCAGTTTCATAGCCTTCTAAAGACTCATGAACAAGGGAAATGTACGGGCAGGGAAGGGGGGAGGAGGAATTTCCTCCCTTTCCTTATAAGCTAAAAAAAAAAAAAATTACAAAGCCATCTTGCCTTGTGGAAAATAAACTTGTCCGCTTTTGTATACATGTGTTTACTGTACAAACTTTTAGTGACTCAGATGTGAAATGTGCCTCAGGTTCGTTATGTGTTTTTGTTTAGTTTTCTAACTCTCCCTGAGAAAACATGGGCCACAGTTCAGGCTGATGTCTATCCCATCCCGTAGATTGCAGGGGATGCCCAGTGAAAAGCCCAGTGCTGTGAGTGTTTACGCATGCATGAACAGACCTGCATTCACTGGGCTTTTTCATGCATGTAATCGTCTGCAGGATCAGGGCCTCAGGCACAGCGCAGAACTTAGGTTCCTACATTTATTTGGAGCTGGAATTTGTTGTATTATTTTGACATAAACTGTTCATCGCATTTCAGAATTCACTGTTGGGATCATGCCAGCCTTCCTGACTGGACAGGACTGATTTTAAGAAAGCTGTAAGAGGCTACCAATCTCCTTTTCCTTTCCTTGTCAGCATTGATCTCCATCAGACCCAATGTGCCTCCTTTTTAATCAGCTTGCTCCTCCCGCGGTTCTCTGATTAGGTCACATTTCAATTTGTGCAGAGTTGCTCCCGTGCTAGTGGCTGGCAATGTTACAAACACAATTTCTTGGCATTCATAACGGAACCCAGTAAAAGACCCCCAGGTAACTACAGATAGCTGGAAACTATTTCGTGGGTTTGAGCTATTTCTGCTTCCTTGTGATGCATAAAAAAGAGCTTGGATGTGGCAGATAAGGTGCATTTGATTTGTTTGGATCCTCACCTGGGAGCTACTTGTCTCTCATTTTGCTTGCCTCCAAAAATTTATTGTGACTTCAGATGCCTTAATTGAGGGTCTGAAGGTGTTGACCTTCAGCAGCAGTCCCATCTCTTCCACACATCCATCAGTCACTGAGGTTAAATGGTATGCTGTTATTAAAAAAAAAAAAGAAAAACATCATCTCAGCATTTGTCAGTCCCTTGGATCACATAGCTCATTTCATTCATTCAGTAGCTAGCAGGGGTAGGGAAAAAGGACCTGCACATCAGCACAGGAAAGATATGAACCTGTTGGAGTGGGTCCAGAGGAGGGCCACGAAGATGGTCAGAGGGCTGGAACACCTCTCCTATGAGGAAAGGCTCAGAGAGTTGGGGTAGTTCAGCCTAACGAAGAGAAGGCTCTGGGAAGACCTTCCAGTATTTAAAGGCAGCCTACAGGAAAGATGGAGGCAGACTTTTTAGCAGGGTCTGTAGCAATAGGACAAGGGGTAATGGTTTTAAACTAAAATAGAGTAGATTTAGACTACATATAAAGAAGAAATTTGTTATGATGAGGGTGGTAAAACACTGGAACAGGTTTCCCAGGGAGGTGGTAGATGCCCCATCCCTGGAAACACTCAAGGTCAGGGTGGACAGGGGTCTAAGCAACCTGATCTAGTTGAAGATGTCCCTGCTCCTTGCGGGGCCGGGAGTGTACTTGATGACCTTTAAAGGTCCCTTCCAACTCGAACTATTCCATGATTCTGTGATTCTCTGTTACCTTTGTCTGGTGCTGGAGGTCATCTGAGTGGGGCTGTCAAGGACAGGGTAGTTGTCTGGAGACAGCAAAGCCCGGTGGAGAAGGGAGGACCTACCCCAGGAGCAGTGTTTCGAACCCCCAAAGTCAGAGGGAGTTTCTTGCCATCCTAACAGGGCCCACAGAGGATTTTCTAATGTCAAACCCTGAGATGTGGGGAGGAGCTCCCTCTGACAGGTACAAGGTTGCATTAGGACCCCCATTCCCTGCCAGGAACAGGAAGGCCAGGGATACCGAACACCTCTCAGCAACCCCCCCAGTGACACTTCTGCTGCACACAAACATTTTGGTTACTTGTCTGTTTGGGAACAGCAATACATGAAAAACTACAATCCAGTTTCATGGGCTTTTGGTAGCATGCTATTTATTGTTCCCAGAGGAACAATAAGGATTCTTAAAAGCAGATGGACCCAGACGCTCTGGTGATTTGCTGTAGAAGCAAAACAATGAGCCAGATTTTTTAAAAATAGAAAATACATCCATTGCACAAGCAAACCCCTCTCTTGTCTATGCACAAAGTGGGACAAGATGGAAAATGTTTTGCAGCACTTTTTGCAGATGCAACTGAGTAAAGGGTTATGCTCACACAGTAATCATGGAAAAATCAAACATGAGTAAGCACTTAAAAATCAATATAACCACATAATCACATAATCCCAACATGGTTGAGGTTGGAAGGGGACTCTGGAGGTCATCTGGTCCAAGCCCTTGCTCAAGCAGAGCTACCTACAGCAAGTTGCCTGGGACCATGTCCATATGGCTTTTGTGTATCTCCAAGGATGGAGACTCCATCGTCTCTCTGGACAACCTGTGCCAGTGCTCAGTCATACTCACAGTGAAAAAGTGTTTCCTGATGTTCAGAGGGAACCTCCTGTGTTTCAGTTGGTACCCATTGCCTCTGGTCCTACTGCTGGGCACTACTGAAAGGAGACTGTCTCCGTCCTCTTCGCGTGTTCCCTTCAGGTATTTATCTACATCAAGAAGATTCCCCCTGAGTTTCTCTTCTCCTGGCTGAATTGTCCCAGCTTCCTCATCTTTTCCTCATGGGAAAGATGCTCCAGTACCTTAATCATCTTTGTGGCCCTTCATTAGACTCTCTCCTGCATGTTCATAGCTGCCTGGTACTGGGGAGCCCAGAACTGGGCACAGCACTCCAGGTATGGCCTCACCAGTCCTGAATATAGTGGAAGGATCACTTCCCTTCACCTGCTGACAATACTTTGCCTAGCGCAGCCCAGGACACCACTGGCCTTCTTTGCCACAAGGACATGTTGCTGGCTCATGGTCAACTTGGTGTCCACCAGAACCACTAGGTCCTTTTCTGCCAAGCTGCTTTCCAGCTGGGTGGTCCCCAGCATACACTGGTGCCTGGGGTTGTTCCCCAGGTGCAGGACTTGGATTTCCAATTGTTGAATTTCATGAGGATCCTGTCAGCACATTTCTCCAGCCTGTCAAGGTTCTTCTGGATGGCATCACAACCCTCTGGCGTATCAGCCACTCCTCCTAGTTTTGTGTCATCAGCAAACTTGCTGTGGGTGCACTCTGCTCCATCATCTGGATCATTAATGAAAACATTAAACAGGACCGGATCCAGTATTGACTCCTGGGGTATGCCACTAGTTACTGGCCTCCAACTAGACCTCATGCCACTGATCTCCACCCTCAGACTCGGCCATTCAGCCAGTTTTCAGTCCAATTCACCGTCTGCTCATCCAGCCCACACATCAAGAGCTTATCTACAAGGATCTTATGGGAGACTCTGCCAAAGGCCCTACTGAAGTTCATGTAGACAACATTGACTACTCTCCTCTCTGTTTTAGCAAGCCACCCATTTCATTATAACCATTCACCTATTATCAATAGCTCCCACTAAACCATGTCCCTCAACACAACATCCNTTGACAACCCTGGCCAGATTCAATTCAGCCAAATTCATTTGGGCTTTGGTTTTCCCAGCTTCATCCCTGGATGCTCAGACCACATCTCTGTATTCCTACCAGGTTACCCGTCCTTGGTTCCACCCTCTGTGTGCTTCCTTTGTAGTACAGCAAAGGGAAGATAAGCCAAGAATATTTTTTTCACTCTGTAGAACAATCACTGTCAAAAATGAACCTGAATAAACTCAAGCCATTACTCATTAAGAAAATATAAAATCCATGAAAAATTGTTATAAGCAAAGCCTCCACATTATAGAATCATAGAATCACCA
>VZTO01014212.1:5416-36461 GCA_013400615.1 Syrrhaptes paradoxus
TGCTTTATTTTTACATATTATTCCCTCTTATTTTTACTAAAAGGGCAAGTAGTTCATCACCTCCAAGTTCATCGCCTCCACTGGTAAGGCTTTTCTTACCATCCTACATGTTTTGCAATGATTGTAACTCTTTCCCTCCTACATGTGTCCAAAATCAGATAAGTAACAAAAGGTTTCCACATCCTCAGCAAGCCCTAGAGCACATTAGAGCCTCGTCTGTTTTTACAGTTCCATTTTAGGTCACATCCTTCCTCCTAGACCTTACAGCAAAAACTCCCTTTCCACTCCCAGTGAAGTTTGCTGCTTCTGTTAATCCCAGAGTATTGTGCTTTTTGTTAAAATAGTTTAAAATTACCACTTTCTGCCTCACTGCACAGCACAGGATGCTCTTTTTTTCCTGCTAGCCCCATTTTGTGTTCACTCCTCCCAGTTGCTGAGGTTGTACCTTCCCTCGGGTCCTGGCTCATAACGAGCTGCCCCGACACGCTCATTAGTCTGAGAGTGGTTATGGGAGTGAAGGGACTGGGCCACTCTGCTTTCCCCCTCCTTCCCTCACCATGACCCCAGTATTTCTTTACCTGCTTTTGGAGAAGTCGTACCCAAAGCGCTGACTTGTTTCCTTTCTTTCATGCTCTTTGTGCCTCTTCTCAGAAGACGACAGGCTGTCTCCTAGGACAAAGAGCCCCGTGGAAGGCAGTCTCCCCTCTTGCTCAAAGGGGACAACACTGGAAAGAATATGCAGGGTAAAGTGTTTCAACGATTAGGGGATTCTGGGCCATCCCAGCTTCTCAGTGACAGTCTGGTGGACTCAATACCCTGGGCCAGGCCCCCCTCTCTCCTGTGGTCCCCCCTCTCACACACACAGTGTGCTGTTGGTGGCCCAGGAGCCAAGGGATTTCTACCCCCAAAGCGTCCCCTTGTCCTACCTTCTGTGGCAGAACAGGAAAACTCCTGTGGGGTCCCCTCTGGCGCAGATAAGCCTCCAATACCAACCACATTTTAGAGAGGTAACACGTTGTATTTGTGCTTTCAGGTGCCGCTCACATGGACACAGAGCTCATGTCCTCCATGATGAAAAAAATCTCTCTGTTGGAACAAAAAATAGAGGAACAAGCACAAGAAATCCAACTGAAGGTACAAATCCTGCCCCTTATTGAACCCGTTNCATTCCTGAAACAGTAGCTGCTTGTCATCCTGGAGCAGACCTCTGCATTACTACAGCTTAGAATAAATAACTGGTTTATTTTTTGTTAAAAAAAAAAAAAAAAAAAAACAACAAAAAGGTGTCTGCAGAGCTACTGGTTTTGTTTCTAGATCAGCCGCTTCCTGCGGGTCGGAGCAGGAGCTGTGCCTGGGCAGGAAGCGCAGGGGCAGGAGGCTGTTTGCCCACAGCTCTCGTGCAGATGGAGGAGGGGGAGGTGGGTCTGTGCGTCCCTCACCTATTCTCAGAGCAGTGTGTTTATATCCCATTTCTCATCTGAGTCTAGTTAAGGCGTTTGTGAGGTGATACAGCCTTTCTGACCCTTATTTTGCCTGTCCCTGGGTGGGGTCAGGGGTGCACCACGGGCTCACCCAGCCGGACCAAGGGTGCAAACTGTGCCTCAGGGTCCCGAGGGCCAAGGAACTGAACAAGGTCATTATTTGTTCTGGTTTTGAAGGACAGGAGGATTGCTGAACTTGAAGAGAAGATGAAGACTCTTCAGAAAGGAGAAGGTAAAATTTTTTCTACCCTTGGCACCTTGCTGCTACCTGTGGGAGAGCTGCAGAGCTCCTGGTACTGCAGCACAGCGGGCTCGAGACCTCCTCCCCAAGGCATCCTCACCTTGAAACCCCAGGAGTCCCTTCAGCGAGCGGTATCAGCAACGTGGCACCGTTTGCCAAAGCAGATCTGCACTTTATACTTGCATCTGGTACTCGGCTTTTCTGGTGCAGTGCAAAACATTATTTCCTGACCTATTTTCTATGGGTGAACTAAGTTTCCATGAGCATAGGGCAACCACACAGGTACCTGTGGATGGTCAGAAAAAAACAAGTAAATAGTGCAGAGTTCAAACAGGCTGGAAAAATAGAGCTACTCACAGCTAAGTGAAACCAAAAAATCTGCTTGGAGCCTTGAACAGTATTAGAGGTCCCGTAAGGCAGCCTAGCTCTAGACTGAACCCAGCTTGGAGTGAGTCACTGAAGGTCTTTCCACCACTCGGTTCCTTGGAATCCAGCAGTTCTCCAGCGGAGCCCAGACGGGTTTCCCACAACGGCTCAACTAGTGTGCTAGCACAAAGCTGCGGTAAGTTCTCCATTTCCTGAGCAGAGAACAAGAATACGCCTGTCAAACCACAAACACGTGTTCTGTACCTCATCACGCATCGTTCTAGCCATTCCGCCTGGGTTTCTGCATCCAGCTTTACTGGACAACTGCTCATTTTTTTAATAGGTCCCTTAAGCCTGCAAAAGCCAAGCAATTCCCATGGTGTAATTATGAACAGCACCGCTCACATCAGCTTCCCGCAGCATAAAACTTCACCAGTATCCTTCACAACTACCTTTTAGCCTGTCAGCATCTTCAAACTGCTGCAGGTTGAACTGACAGGGACCAGCACGCAGAGCTCCTGGTCAGCTCCTGTGTCATACGGGCTTGAGGCAGGTGCTGCTGGGGCATCCACGCTGTGTGACACGGGTTCTCTATAGCTCTTCCTTAAGGCTGTCCATAGAAAAACCAAGTCTTCCCTTTCAGATGCTCCTGACTCACCCACAGCAGAGGAACTGGAAATGAGGTGCCTCCAGCTGCAGACCCAGGTCTGGGAGATGGAGGTGAGCCACTTGCTTCCCTGGCCCTAAGCCATCTGCGCCTTTGGTTTGAGATCGCTGCAGTCCCAGGCTGCTTGGGCTTTTTCAAGCTGCCACTTTGATCATCACAATTCTTCACCTCATCCCTCTGAAAAGAAAGAACAGGTTGGATGTGAGTTTCAGGGCAAGAGGAGCTGGGTTTTTAATACACAAACATTTGTGGCTCCCGCAAGCCTCTTCATTTTGCTTTCTAGGACGGTAGAAATATTCTTTGCAGCCAGTACAGTCTTGGGAGATTACTGTGTCACTGCGGATACTTGCATTCTCCCTTTTGCCAGCTACTAGTAGAGCTGCTCCTACTGCCCTGCCAGCGAGTTTGTCTGCCAGGGCCAAAGAGCCCCAAGACAAACCCTCTCTTTCAGCGCCGCTTCTGCTTCTCAGACACAGCTGCCCACTCTCAGGCTCCCATTTCTAGTTTCCCAAAGCTCTGGTCTACAACACTGGCTTGTTCTTTCCTCTTACAGCGGTTTCTAAACGACTATGGTCTGATTTGGGTTGGAGAGAGACACGAACAGCTGGAAGATTTAGAATCTCTCGAGGATGAAGACGAACTTCCAGCCAGGAGCCTCTGGAAGCCAGGTAAAGCAGCGACACTCTGCTGGAGCAGCTGCCCTAGCTCCTGCTCGTGCTTAGAGCAGGTCTGATACTGCCCAGAGCAGATGAGCATCAAAGACTCGGAACTTGGGTCTTCAGAATTTGTGATCCTGTGCTGAGGTCTTCACATCGCTGCATCTCAGGGACAGAGACAAGGAAGGATTTAACAGGAGCTAAGCCAGGCAGAACCTGTCTTTTGTAAGCCCTGACTAGGGGAAGAGGAGAGAAACCGATGGCTCAGCCATTTGGAAGGATACCCTCGCAGCAGCTGCTTCCTGAAGAGTTCACATACACTAAATGTTTGAAGCTTGACTGCTCTCTTAACACTGATGTAAATTGGGTGGAAAACGGAATCAGATGCTTTGTGTATATAGCAGCTGTAGTAACTTACCCATATTGTCTGGCTCCGTCAGAGAGTATTGTTTGCCTTTCCTCCCAACCGCCACGTGAGTGGTTTAATCGAGACCTGATTGTGCTGTATGGGGTCCAAGCGTGTTTGGCAATGGCTTCTTAGGAAGTGGTAACAGAGGAAAAAAAAAAGAATAATACTGGGGCTGTACAGCCACTGCTGCTTGCTAACCACCAAGCAAATATTAGCTAACTAGCTAAACCTTCCCTCCCTCAGCGCAGGAGGGGAGCAGGGGAAATAATTTTCATTGTTTTCAGCTCATTTACACTTTTTTTAAAGGCTATCTCCACCCTCCTTTATCAAATGGTAAAAAAGCAGAACAGAAAATACCAGAGGCTTTACCTCTGCCTACACCTCTTCTTTCATTTCCTCTTCTCATTTCACTCCTCTGTGCCATCACGACTCTCCACTGCTTCACCCCACCGCCCTCCTCAAGCAGCCAGATAAACATCCTCAGCAAGAGCCAGCGATCTGCCGGTGGCACGGCTGTATTTACCCCGGCATTTCTTCAGCTAGTCCGCTCTGATCTATTTATCTCATCTAGTTAAGTTCCTCCCTGTGCGCTTTACAGGACCACATGAAGGGACAACACAACACTTCTGAAATCACAACCAAAGGCAAGGAGCTGAGCGTGGTGTCTAAGGAGCCGGAGCTGGCTCTGGAGTTATATTCGCTTGCAGCAAGAGCGCTGCTTGCCTGCTGCCCTGCCCTTGTGGTTTTGCACAACACACCCATGCAGAGCTGCCCGCACTGCGCCACGGCAGCGGTGTTGCACCACACTCTGCAAAAATGCGAGAGGCGTAGCACGGAGAGGGGGCACAGCCAGCCCTCACACGCACCTCGAATCCACACAGAGCTGAAAGCTGCCTCGCTGGCATCCCCTTCCTCCTGTAACTCTGATCCTTCTGCCACAGGTGAAGCGGTTGTTTCCAAACACGAGATCGATTTTGATTTAATCTTGGAAAACGTGAAGGATTTGAACGTACTGGCTGGAGAAGGCATTTCCCAAATCCAGCGCACGCCTGGGGGTGCTCGGCTGAGACAGCCAGAACCCCTGCCTCTGACGCTGTATCAAAACGGCATCGTCATGTGCGACGGACCCTTTCGGCCCTACGAGGACCCGTCCACACAGGTACGGAGAGGTCTGGAGAGGAATTAGAGCCATCCTGCTGTCATTCACCAAGCCTCAGGAAAGGGAACAGCTAGGGAAAGGGCTTGTGAGCTCATGTCATCCTAAAAAGGAGCATCTGCTCAGACCTCCAGCTTCTCACCCACGGTCCCACAGTGCCTTTAAAGACCAGCACATCTTTGCGTAGTCATTGTTAGAGATGCAGTTTCTGGCTCTTTGATGCAGATGTTTCTGCACAGCAATAACACCACAAATAGGAGCAGCCCAGAACGAATATATCAGTCATGAGTTAAATAGAAAGTCTGAGGCATAACCATGAGCTCTCTTTTGGTTTCAGCAATGCCTGCAGGATATTATGGATGGTTATTTCCCTTCAGAGCTGCAGACGCGCTACCCAGATGGCGTCCCTTTGCAGGTAAACAGCACAAAACCCTGTTAATCAGCTTTTTAGAAGAAACCGTTCTCTTGCTTCCCAACAAAATTGTTCAGGTTTCTTTCACCAATCTGCTGGATGCTCCCCACAGCAAATGAAGTTTGAGGTTTCTGAACGCAGCCTACATGTGGCTTATCTGTGCGTGTGTGTCTCGGGGAGCACACCTGCGAGAGCCGTTACAGGAAGTTAGTGAGCGTTTCGGCATGAGAACTGAATTTCTCTGCCTTGGTGAATCTTGGGTTGGAACAAGACTTCTAAGAGCATAGCAGGCTTTGCAGATGATAAGGAGTACATGCAGCATCTGAAGAGCTGTGTAACAAAAAGGAAAAAAAAACCTGTTCTCTAATAGTCCCCTGGAAAAGCTTTTAAAACCAGGCTGAACAAGTATCTCTCCAAAAGGATGTCAGGAGAGTTTATTTTGCCACAATTGAAATGGATTTGGCCACCTGAGGTGCTTTTGGGCCCCACTTTCTGATTTCTCAGAAATGGTGAAAAGCCACGGCCACATTTGCAGGCAGAAAGCGGGCAGAGAGCCTCAGGGGACTCTAATCTAGGTCTTCAAGTGCATCCAAAATGTCAGCAGGCACAACCAGAGGGGTGCCACAGAGAAAGCAGGGCACAACTGCACGGGCAGCTATGGGGTCGGGACAGCCAGAGCGAGCCAGTAGGTGCAGCAGTTAGAAAGTTGGATGGAAGAAGGAGGATTGTGCAAGGCTCTCGTGGAAAGGAGCAGGTGCTCAGAGTCTGCTGAGATGGATGAACAACTGCCCTGTGGTCTAGTCCGGGGGGGCCATCCCCAGGATTTGAGGGATCTGCCAGGATTTGCTTTGTTAGAGAACCTATAGGAGCTGAAAATGCATTTCATCCAGCTGGAGCAGCTCCCAAGGAAACAGCTCTCTTGGTTTCATTTGGGATTTACGACTCTTGGTTGTCGTTGCTGTGGCTTGTTGTGCTCTGATGCAGCAAGAACAAGCTCGTGCAACCATCAGATTTGCTTATGGCAGTTGGCCTTAATTCAACAGGTCACTGACAGAAGGGACGTGGTATTTTGGGAGAGAGACCTTCCAGGGAGCTTTCCTGGCCACGGCCAAGTGGTTGGCCATTCAAAATCAAGTGAGATGCAGGAAACCACTGAGATCTCAGGTAAATTCCTAAATCTGCCTCAGAAATGCAGCTAGCTCCCAAAGAGGAGAATCAAACCTTACCAGGGCAGTCCAGCTGGTAGAAGGTGGATGTGTAGGGTCTGGGTGAGGAAGGCAACACTTCTGGGTCACAGCCCGGTGCTCATAGCCCCAGTGTTGCTTCAGGAGCTGGGAGGCAGGCATGTGGTGTCCTCTCATTAAATCCTCCTAAAAAAATGAGACATAACAAGTAATAAAGGACCAGAAGATTAACAAATTTCCTAAAACATATCTGCCCTGTGTCTTTCTGAAAGGCCAAGGTCCTTCCAGCTTCACTTTTATCAGCATCGAAGGATGCCAAAGGAACCCTGCAGACCTGGGGGTGGGGGGGTAGCTTGCAAACATCCTTCGGTTCTCCTACAAGCTCATTCCGTAAAGGCAGACATCTTCAAGCCAGACAGACCTTAACCATACCGAATATGGGACGATTCATCTTCAGACTTTCATACGAGAATATGGGACACGAGGTCAGGCCACAGATTCCTCATTTTGCTTCTAGACTCTAGCAGTCTGCGTAAGCATTACCCGTCAGGGTTGGAAAGTCAAACGCAGTCAGACGTATAGACAGAAAATTATGGTTTTGCACATGCATAACTAAACAACCCGAACATATGCATTACCCAGCAGCAACATCTTCCTATTTATATAGGACTGCACCACTTGCTCATTCATCTCAAAGCCATTTACAAACAAAAGCTGTGCTAAATATTTCCTTTATGTAAGTAGTGAAAAAAAAAAATTGCCCAGCGACACCACAGAAAAAGGAACAGACACCTATAAATACAGCCTCATATGATGAGAAATTTTCCCAGCCTGTAAAAATTGTCAGAGTTTCTCAGTTTTTCCTGTTCGCAGCAGGGCTAACCAGGTTTCTACCTGTTGTGCATCCCAGCTGTGTGCTGCACAGTTGCTCACTGTTGATGTTGACAATCAAACATTCAATGGGACAAGCTTCAACTGGGGACACCAAGAGGCAGTCTCAGCCTAGCTAGGGGAGGTTAGAGCTCTCCCTGTCGGCTGTTGTGCTCTCATTTCCCCGGATCAGCCTGTTCTGAGGGAAAATTGTTTGTCAAAAAGGTTACACATGGACACATCTCCCCTCTGCTCCGGCAGGTCCCAAAGTCTACTTGGAGCAGTTTTCCAACAAGTTTTCCAAGCCCTCGAAACAAGAAGCGATCAGTGTCCAAGGCTCAGCCAGAGCAGCACAGCAGGTAGGAGCGGAGCCCCCAAACACCCACAGGATGAGGCCAGCAGCAATTCCCGGGGCTCAGTGCCCTGCACAGCACCAGCACCCCCTCCTCGAGCCTCTCTCAGCTCTGCGTAACCTCCTCCTCCTCCTCCCGGAGAGGCTCCACCAGAGCACACGTGGCTTTTGGCACCTGCTCCAGGGCTGTCCCGGCGCTGGCTGCTCTCCGTGCAGGGCGGGCAGCGGTGACACTCACCTGGTTTGGTTTCAGGGCTCTGACGGGGTGCGGAGCAGCAAAGAGATCCTGGTGGAGACACCCAGGCTGGCTGTCCTGGAGAGGTACAGGCATGGCCCCTCCATCCCTGCCCTGTCAGCTCTCATCTTCCTCCTGTTTCATCACCGAGGGTTTTATTTCAGGGGTTTCAGTTGAGGAAGTAAACGGACTTGCTCCTTTTATCTCATATCTTAGAAATAACTAGGAAAAAAAGGCAAAGTTTAGTCTTTTGGGAAGACCACTGAATTGTTCTTGGCGAGCCTGCTATCTTTTACATCTCTAACAAAAATTTCTGTTATTCAAAAATGTTACATACTTATTTTCCTGGCAGCAAGCCAAAGCCTAAGAGTTTGAAACCATCTAAGAAGCTGTTTGCAGTCATGTTAAATGGGAGAATCCCGCCAGGAAACCGATGCCCAAGTGGGAGATCACACTAACAGCACTTTTCCACTCATAGTTTTCTGGCAAAACAAGACCCAAATACCTAATGAAAAAAAAAACCCAAGCAGATTATTTTTAATCAAAAAAGTAGGTCGAAGTACTTACCAGACAGCTCTGATCTAAAATGAAAAAGCTAAAAAAGGTCAGCAACCCTCTTTTCAAGGCACATTTAAACAGAAAAAGCAAAGCAGAAGCTTGGCCCGTGGGTTGATCTGCTTGGTGGCATTCAGACAGAAACTTGTTCATCTTAAGAACTTTCCCAAATGTGAAACACCTCTCCCCCATTCAGATCACCCTGGAAGCCCAGAGGCTCTGCCCATTGAGTACAACAGAGTCTCTGCCACCAGCAGAGCCCTCACTCCTCAGCTGACAAGGTTTTCTAACCCCCAGGGTGAAGGTGGCTGAAGGGGCTGAAGCTTCTACCCCTGATATCTGCACCCTCCGTGTCAGATCTGAGAGCGGGGAGCAGACATACGTTGTAAAGATGCTGTTCACAGAGACCATCGGGGACCTGCGCCAGCTCCTCACCCACGCCAGGTAGGCTTCAGACTTCTTCCCCTCCTTGCTCCCCACTCAGCTCCACAGAACCCCGGGGAAGGTTTCGTGGTGCCTGGGAAGGCCCTGGAGCCGTGCTTCCGACAGATCAGCCCGAGCTGCACAGCTGGAAGGAGACAGAGGCAGACCTGCTCCCGCACTGGTGCAGACGGGAAGCTGAGCTGCAGCCTTCAGCTCGGCCAATGGATCCCCAGCTGTCCCAACACACTCACTGCTGCCCAAAGGCTTTGGGGNGATGGATCCGCTGCTGGACAAACACCCCCTCAGCTCAGCCAGCTCTGTCCCAACACCCACACTGCTGCCCAAAGGCTTTGGGGACAGTTCCAGATGGCTGAGGGGACCCTTCACTCTCCCCTCTTCCCGCTCCTGTTGTGGGCTGTAGCTCTGGCCCAGTCTGAGCCCATGATGAGCTCACCGCTGTTGGGATGCAAGAGCCTGCGTCCCCACGGCAGCTGTGCAGCCTGGAACAGCCGCTCCGTGCCTGGCTGTTTGCAGTTTGGGCGGAAAGCCCTTTTTTTCTGCTCGGTCTGTGCTTGTGAAACAATCTCTCCCTCTGCTCTTACATAACTGCAGCTGGATTAGCCCGAGCATCTCTGTAAAACCTTGGGGGATCCTGTGCATAGGAAAGACTGTGCTGGTTTTTCCTAGGGGTGGAGACTCCGACTCGTATGAGATCATCAGCACCTTTCCCCAGAGGGTCTACGTGGACAACTCCAGGAGCCTGCAGGAATGCGGCCTGACCCCCAATGCCTCCTTGCTGCTGCGGAGAAGAGACCCCTTCCCCAACAAGAGGGGACAGGGCTGTAAACAGCTTAACAGCTCCTAGCAAGGGCTGCTCGCCCCAAGCTCTAGAGGGAGCTGCCTTGCGCCATTAGCTGTGTATAACCTCCCCCAGCTGGAAAGAGAAGAGAGGGTCGTGTTTCCAGATTTATTTTCATTGCGCCATTACCTGGGACAGAGAAGAGCTCAGAGGCAGCACCTCTTCCTTCAGCAGTTTCTGGTTTCTCATCTCTGCTGAAGGTTACACAGGCTGATCCCTGCCCAAGGGAAGGCTGCCAGCTTTACACTGGCACTGGACAGTTGTTTAGCTGGGCTTGGGGATTCTCCATAGCAGCAGGACAGACAAACAGCCAGGGTCCAGTTGCTTTCCACACACAGCTGCTCCCTATAGATTTCAACTGCACTCCCACCACAAGAGAACAGGCTCAGTTATATGGTCCCTGGAGAAGTTAAACCAAAAGGCCTTGAGCCATTGCGATGTTGGGACCGAGCCAGAGCCAGCTCAGCCAGGAGATCCTGCTACTGGGTTTCCTGTACGTGAACAACTCCTTCCCTTGGACAGCCCCCAGCTCCAGCGGGGCCCCGGCTTGCCGCCACGCCAAGCCCTCCTGCAGCAGCCCTGCACTGCCTCCCTCCCTCAGCAGCCTGGATGCTGCAACAGGACACCATGTCATTGGAGAAGTGTAATCCCTTCGCTGCTTCTCTGCTGAGCCCCGGGTAAAAGCATCTTCCTCCCTCTCCCAGGGGCTGGGGCTGCGCTCGGCTGGCCCCTTTCCCCAGCACATTCTTCCTGTTCCAGCTGTGACAAGCTCCCACTTGACTCCCAGCTGACGACACTCCCACCTACATGAGCCAGCGCCTGCTGGCAGGTTCCCTGTTAGCAGAGGCCCTGCACACGCTGCCACCCTGCCCTCATTAAACACTCCCAACAAAACCATTTAAGTTGCAGTTTCCACTTCCACCAAGATTTCAAAGGCACAGTCCTGTGGAAGGGGGATGGACACCGAGAGCACTTGCCGACCCCCCTGACCAGAGCTGGACCCTGCACAACTCAAATCCAGGAAGCACCACTCGTGCAAACTTCCACAGGCTCCCTGTGACCAGTGACTCAACCCCTGCAGTTAGTTTCCTCCTTTTTCCACCTCTAGCAGATACAGGAGTGTACAGGGGACCCTCTAGGGCAGCTTTATCCCACTATACCCTGGTCTGTAACCCACTGGATAATCTTTGTGCCAGGGGTTTTGCTCACGTGTCTGGCTGAAGCTGTCCCTCCCTTGGGCTGCCGTTCTTGCCATGCAGAGCAGAGGAATGCTTGAGAGAGGCACCTGTCACTACCACGCTGTAGGATATTCACACAAGTCCTTTAAGCCTTTGATTAGCAGCAGCAATTTAAGGTGTTAAGATCTTTGTGTCAGGCTACAGCAGTGAACACAACTGACTCAGCTCCTCTAAGCTGGAAGTGACTCAGAATCCTTACGTACGGTGATGCTTAACCTGTAGTCAAAAGAAAACCAAGTTTAAAAGAAACCCACAAGTACCGACGTGAAAGGTACAGTAACATTTAATAGCATCTCGGAAGACAACACTGGTTATAAACTTGCTTTTTGGCAGGAAAACAAAATGCACTTGGTCCAGGTTGCAAAAAGCCAACTCAAAAGAGGAAAGGTAAGACAGCTGGAGCATCAGCTGTTCTGGAGCAGCCCTGAGCCATTAACGCTCACGAGGGAGCCCTGGCAGCGCATCGCATGGAGGGCAGACAGAGCAGTGTGCTTCCCACTTCTACGCTCATCCGTCCCTCCCGGCAGCATGCCGAGTGACACCAGCCTTCACCCCCAGCCCCAGCCTTCTCCACGGTGCGTGGTCAGACCCCAGCTTTGTGCAGTATTTTTGCATTAAATTAAAACAAACAAAAATCAACTTTGTTGTCATTACCTCTGCAGTTGAGATGAAAAAAAAAAAAAAAAAAGGAAGTGAGGCAGCAGGATTTACAATTTTAACAGCAACTGGGAGAAGTGGGAAGTAACATGCAACCCTAAGCCCTTCCCCTCCTGAGGCAGAAGCTCTTCCTGCAGAGGAGAGGGCTGACAGACGGCTGCACTTCGCGCAGCCCCCGAGGCTTTGCTGTTTACAGAGGCACTGGAAGCTGCGGTGTAAGCCAGGCCCAGCTTTGTTCAAAGGCCATGCGCAGCGAGCGTCAGACTTTCTTTGGATCCCTCTGAGATGATTATCAGGGTTAGGCAGGAGGGAATCGGAGGCAGCTGCAATGAGTAGTTTTGGTCATGGGTTTCCCTGTGCTGGGATACAGGTCGCGGTGCCAGGACAGCGCTGACAACCTGGGAGTGAAGGTGGTCGGAGATGAGGGTGCTCAGGAACGCAGGTAGAGTCCAGGACGGGAGGGGAGCGCGGGGCTCAGGCCAGCTTCAGGAACTCCTGGAGGGTGTTTTGCTCCACGGCTTCCACAAAGAGCTCGTAATCCTGCAGAGAAAGCCACACGGTCACTCACAAGGCAAGAGCGAGCTGTACGCTCCCACCAGGCAGCAGCGTGGGGTCCCCTGAGCACACAGCACAAACTGGTTCACATCACGGGTGACAGTCACATGGAGGGTGATACGGCAAAGCAAGGACAGCCCTGCACAGCACAGCCCACTGCCCATGGGTCACCCAGAATCCCCCCTGCCTGGGTCCCATTTCTCACAAGTCACCATGCTCCAAATGGCCATTAACCCTGGCAGCACCTTGTCTGCGCACCTCACAAGCGATGCCTTTTGAAAGGCGTCTCGACACCATTTGTAGCAAAAACAAGGGGACAGGATCATCACCCCCACCCAGCCTCCACAGTGGTTACCCCCCACACAGAGCAGGAGCCTCACCCCACAGTAGTGGTCTCCGTTGACAATCTGGGGTGGGATGGCTTTGGGGTTGCCTGCCTTTGCCCTCATCTCCTCCCGGAGAGCGTTGTCCTGGGAGATGTCCACCAGCTCATACTTGATGTTCTTCCCATCGAGGATTCTGGTGACTTCGCTCTGTTGGGATTTGATCTGAAACCCGGAGGGAGTGAAAAAGCAGGTTATGGGGAGCTGGAGAGGAGCCCGGAGGGTGGGCACACACCCCAGCGTGCCAGCCACGGAGCCACCGCTCCTTACGGGCCATAGTCCAGACCCCACCTGGCCACAGGGTCCCACCCTGTGTTGGGGACACACACCCCTCACGGGAGGATGGATTCGGGGAAAGAAGGGGTCGGTGCAGCTTTGAACAGGGGAGGGGACACCAGGGATGGGGCGGGGGGGAGCTTAGCAGCTTCAAGGGAAAGAAGAGCCGCCCACCCCAGGGAAGAGGGGCCTCGGGGCACCCCGCCCTGCCCCACCGGAGCCCCGCCGCCGCCGCTCACCTCCCGGGAGCCGGTGACCGAGGTGCTGTAGACCTTGAGGGTGCTCATGCTGCGATCGCGGCCGCTCCCTACGTTCAGCCCGGCGGAGGGAGGCTCGGAGGGAGGGAACGGGCGGCCCCGCCACCGCCCGGCATGTGACTGCGGGGACCAATGGAACCGGCGGGCGCGGGCATGCGGCATCGGCGGGACCGGCCCCCGCCCTGCCCCGGGAGCCGCCGCCTCCACCGGCGGCCCGGAACCCCCCATCCGCACGGGACCGGTTCGCACAAGTGGAGCAGAGCAGCTTTATTTTATACTCAAAATGCTCGGTACAAACCAAGGGGGCGAGACAACGGCCGGTATAAACGCACTGAGCGAAACGCGACGGGGGACACGCAGAACAGGGGGGACAGGGCGACAATAGGGGACAGGGTGGGAACAGGGCCCTGCTGCCCGTGTCTCTGTAAAGAAAAGTCCAAGATCTCCCCTGCACGGAGGGCTGCAGTCACGTACAGCAGAGGGCATCACTAGCTTAGCCAGATGGTCCAGTGTTGCAGGATGACAAGGGGACATGTCCCCACAGAGGGGAACACAGCCTGGGCAGCCCAGGGACCATGCTCAAGCATCAGCCGAGATGGTTTCAGCCGCGACCTCATTTCACAGC
Source organism: Syrrhaptes paradoxus (assembly GCA_013400615.1). Classification (NCBI taxonomy): domain Eukaryota; kingdom Metazoa; phylum Chordata; class Aves; order Pterocliformes; family Pteroclidae; genus Syrrhaptes; species Syrrhaptes paradoxus. Next base: position 19,274 of record VZTO01014212.1, read on the forward strand.
CAGCTCTGCAGGGGCAGAGGGCAAACGTGTCCCCGCACAGCACCTGGGAACGAGACCTTGCCCCCCAAAGGGAATGCAGGGGAAGGGGAGGGTGCTGCTCTGCACCCCTGCACCTACAGAGCTCCCAGCAGCCAGGACAAGTGACTTTAAGAGCGAGCCTTGGGCCACAGTTAGCTCAGTAAATGGCCTCAGCAGCCTGGGAACAGAAACAGCCCAAAATGCCATTCACCAGATGGAGGAAGGGCAGAGCAGAGAGCTGGCTGCCCGCCTGACACTACTGTGCTCTCTCCATGCCATGCAGGGGGTAGCTGGAGACAGCAAACTAACCACAGTTGCAGCCACCATCACCTGTGGTGGCCAAACAGTAAGAACAAAACAGTTTTGGTCTTCAACACAAAAGAATAACAAAAGCATTTCTCCCAAACCTAGAGTTCACAGCCCCAACAGGAACCAGGAACAACCAAATGAACAAAGTTTCAGCAGTATTTTCCCCCTGCTATACAACTGACACAGTATCTTGCTCTTAACTCAAGCTGAAAACCAAAAAATTTCCACCCCGAGCACCACAGCGTTGTCACAAGCAAGTGCTCAGTACTGTAAAGTTGCCACTAAGGTTAAGGAGGGCTAGGACAAAGTGAACCGCATTCCATGCTGATTTATTCAGAATTCTCATTATTTAGCAGAGGAGCAAGGAGCTCCCAGAGAATGAGGGGCAGGGCTATGACAAAGCCTGAGCGGTCACAGCATCAGGAAGGGCTCTCAGATCCAGCTCTACCATCCTGCCATCCCTATCAAGCAGCGAATCAAGCAGCAGTGTCTCCCCAGTGGCCTGCAGCAGGGTCCCCCAGGGCACACAGGCTGTCTGTGGCTCTGGCAGGGGTTACAGACATTGAAGGCTCCCCAGGATTGCTTGTGATGGCTCTACAGGCTGCTACAAGAACCAGCAGTTCCTCACCCTGCCAGCAGACGCATTAGGCACGAAGCAGTGTGGGGACAGGAGGTTCCTCTAGCACATTAAGGCACTTCAGCATCAATCTACTTCCTCTGCAGTCTCAACCATTCCCACGCTCAGTGCTATTTCAGGGAAATAAAAGGCTTAAGGCTTCTGGGGTAACAGTGCCCAGGGGGAGCATTTTCAGAGTCTTCTCTTAGTGTTGCTTTATTCCCCAGCTCCTGTTGGCTACTGAAAGACTCTGGTTGCATTTACCTGAGGAAAGCAGGGCCTGCTGCAAGAATGGCTGCACAAGCACCCAAGCCAGAACTCTGCACACAGCATCTGAGGAGCCTGTAGCACCTTGATGTCATTAGCAGCAGTGTAACTGGCACACCTGCTTACCTATGAAGTGCACAGATACCCCCTGAACACTCTGATAATCCTCTGGTTTTACTAGTCACACAGGATCTGCGCAGAGAATTTATCAGAAAGACCAGGGCATACATTTCCTTTTAGTGATGATTTTAACTGTCACATTTGCATGTTCAGCATTTGACATGCCTGGAAGGCAATTCAGAATTCATCTCCCAGCATCAGAGACCACACCAGCTCCAGCAAACACAGCAGAAACACATTCCACAAGATCAAAGCTACTGCAAAGCCCGACACCGAAGCCCTGAGTGATTTCAGTTAGCCAGTCAGCAGCTAAACACTTCTGGCAACAAACCCCCCAATTTCTCACAGATTGGAAAAAAGTCACACATCTTGTACCCGAGCGAAGGGATGGTAAAGTGCTGAAGAGGTTTTGGGTTGTAGGAGCTCTAGACTCCCGAGGGTTTCAAGTCTTTGTTTCCTGTCTTACTTTGGAGAGTGTTCTTTACTGGGTGATGCAGTTGTCTCCCATGTCCTGAGCATATCTGTCAGATATTGCAGTCCTTAAGTCCTCCACTTCTTTATGAAGCTGTTTGACCTCCACCAGTTTCTTTGCAAGTCCATCAGGGGTCAGCAAGTCGTCCTTCTCCCTAGCAGAGAACTGCACAGCTGTGGAGTCAGAGAAGGGAGTTACCTCACATGCAATTCTGACCAAGGAACACACACATTTGCAACCGAGCCAGAAAAACCAACGCATGTGTTTGCAAAAGAGGTACTACTTAACATTTAGTTATTACAGCATGCATCCTTAGAGCTATCTAACCACAAAGACGGTTCAGAATCCCAGAAAGATGAGAACCCTCCATGCTATATTATATGCAAGTTATTTAATTCTGCCGCAGCACAGGAGCCGAAGGGTTTGCTCTGCCAGCACTGCGCATACTTACAGCGAATGCCCAGGAGCAGAGACAGGTTGGGATCCTTGCCCTGAGCCCTCTGAGTGACAATGCTGTAGACAGACTGCAAATCCTGCAGACAACTGGCCAGCTCGCTGTGCAATTCCTGGGCGAGGTGGGCTGTCTCGGCAGGCAGCGGCTGCGTTGTTAGCTCTGCCTGCCGGAGCCGTTCCTGAAGGGTCAGGTTCTTCTCAATAAGATCCTGGTTCTGCACAGAAAGCTGGACAAACGGACACAGCAGGTTAGTGTCACTTGGTACTAACACACCTAAAGCAACTCAATGCAACTGCTCGATGATGACAGGAGCACCGAGTGCAGGAGCAGCAGGTTTACACCAAGCCCTCCAGACTCTCACCAGATGGGCGAGTGTCAGTTCTACAGCATGTGAGAATTCGGCTTTCCTGGCTCAGACAGGAAATGCCCCATGACGCTGCACCATCCCTGCTGAGGCGTGAAATGCAATAAAAAAAGCTTCCAGGAGGGTTTGCACCAGCTGCTCACCCCGACACTGACTGTCCCTCAAGGGCTGCCACTGTGCTTGGCTTCCTTTGGGCTTGAGTGGGGCTCAGCCCTGCCTTTCAGCCGGGCCGCAGTCGAGTTTGGACCCCTGCTTGCCACCTTGCTGCCCCTAGCTGGCAAGCTCAGCCTCCTCCTCCACAACTCACAGCCCCAAATGAAGTTCCCGAGGCAGAAACTGCCTTTCTCCTCCTGCTTTTGAACAGAGAAGAGTTCCTTTCAGAGCCCTGACAGGGCAACTGACTGGCAGGAAGCAGGAGAGGTTGTGCTGCTGACTGCAAATTAAGGGCCTTGCTAAAAGACAATCCATTGTTCATTCAACTGCTACGCTCAGGCACTCCAAACACTCCCACTCTGACCTCTTTCACAGCAGTCCGGAGCTGCTGCAGTGCATTTTCTCTTCTCAGTGCCTCCTCTTTCAGAGCTTGGCTTGTCCCCTCTTCCTGGGCTACCTGTTCTTCCAGGTTCTGGAACAGACCATGGGAAAGTAGTAAGTCTAATGCACTTCACAGCAGATTCTCCAGCTCTAGGTCCCTCTGCAGTCACCTCTCACCTTTATTTGCAAGGACAACTGCTCCATCTTCTTCTGCTGTTTGTCCGCAATCTGGAATCAAAAGCAGAGGCATCAGAACTGGCCACATGGACTCAGTAATACCACCATGATTTCTCCCTCAGTAGGGCAGCATCCCCTCTCCTTCTCTTTCCCGTCCACTTCCTGCTTTAATCACTGCCTCTGTTAGCAGTGGACTTAGATTCCCTGATAAAAGGCACCATTAGAAGTATCAGCTAAAAACAGACTGGAGAAGTTGCATTCTTGTGGTTTTCCTCTCCCTCCTGCATTCTGCAGCTTCTCCCCAGTGTTACTTATTGTAGGAGGGCATGGTTATCACATTGAAAACAGCCTTTAAAATCCCTCTGTTTGGAATTCCAGGAACTGCTGCTTCAGTGCAGTTGTGACTGCCTCCAACTGCAGAAGTCCTTGATTTCATTTTAGTGCCTGGTGTGACTCAGTGGAAGGAAAAAAGTGTGATTCCCCCTTGGGACAGCCTGTTACCTTCCTGAGACAGTCGCATTCTTTCTTCAGAGACTCATTCTCTATTTTCTGTCTCTCCCCATCCTGGGCAGCGGGTCCTCTCTCGGCATTCTTTAGGCACTGCTGCACCTTGTCCTGCAAGCTGAAATGAGCAGAACACCAGGGGGAAATCAGCTTCATTGGGGTGTTCCCCCTCACTAAACAATATGAAGCAGTGAAAAATTTTCCTGTCAGGTGTCAGGGTTGCCCTGCTTGCATCCCAGCTTACAAAGAACCAGGGCTGTGCAGGAGGGAATCCCTGGACACAGCCTGACCCATGATATTGGCACATTTGCAGAGACGCAACAATTGCGGATTACATAAATCCATTTTGAAGGGAGTTATGGTTGAGAGCAATAACCCGAGGACACAGACAAACCCAGGTGACAAACAGGAGCCCCCTTTCTTCTAACCATGTGGTTCTGCTCCTGCCCTCCACTCTTGGCACACAGAATTTGAACACAGCATTTGGGCGAGCGCTCACACAATCATCACAAATCCACAGTAACCTGGTTCTGACAGGTGGGACAGGGGCTGTGCTGTATCACCACCGTTCTTGTGCAGCAATTACTTCTCTGCTAAGATTAAGTTTATTCGAATCCTCCAGATTTTTACCTGCGCACAGTGGAAAGAAGCTCCAGCTCCTTCTGTTTTTGGGTTTCTAGCTGCATCTCTTGCTCCCTGAAAGCAGCCCGGACATCTCCAAGCTCTGTTTCCAGTGCCAGCACCGTTTCCTGCATAGCAGTACTCTTCAGTTCAGTTTCCTTCAGCTGCAACACAGACCATCACAACACTCCAGAGACCTCCCGGGGGTTTCAACACACACACACCATGTTTCAACTACATTCGCAATGCAGATCATTCTTTATGTGGCAATTCTCAGCTAGAGCTTAGAACATTCCTCCTCCAAAAAGGCCAGACCATGACTTTACTTGAGCAGCTGCACAGGGGATTACCTGCAGCTGTAGGAAAGCCACCTGAGCAAGTATGTGAAGAGCTACCATCACAATTCAGAGGAAGTTTTTTTACCTTCTGACTCTGTTTCTGGTGGTCCTCAAGGGTTGGTAGATCAGCTAGGTATCGTTCCAGGGTCTCAATTCTCTGTTGTCTCTCCCGGTTTTGTTCAGATTCCTTCTGGCATTTCTTTTTAAGATTATTGATGTGTTTGTCTCTCCCCTTTACCTGCAGGGACAGTTACATACAGGTTTAGTTTATATAATTTCTTGTCCATCCTTCAGTCCTCCGTAAGCCCACTCATTTACCTTTTTGTACAGCACAACACCAAAATACATCATCACTAACTCCAGCAGCATTTCTGCTCACTTAGCAACAGACCAGTTTCTTTGGTTAAAAGAAGAGGTACTGAAATACTTCTAACTGCAGGAGGAAGGGCTTTTGCTTATAAACCAAAGAATTCTACAGGGAGATCACAAAATACCTCCAGTAACACATTGCCACAGAAAATTTTCACCTAGGCACTACATTGACTTTTAGCTTCTTGAAGAAAAAACACCTTCCCATCTCTAGAGCAATGGGATCTCATACCCTTTCTTCCTGTTTCTTTAACTCCTCCGCATGTTTCTGCATAGTTTCCTTCAGCGACTCCCGGATCAGCTTTGCATCCACCTCTGCTGCAGCCAGTTTTCTCTCCAACTCAATCTTTTCCTTACTGAGGGCTTCAGTCTTCTCCGTGAACTGTGCTCGAAGAAATGTGTTCTCCCGCTGCAGCTCCTGCAAACAGAGATGGCCTGTGACTTCTGTCCGTCAGAGCTAACCGTGAGTGACAAACTGGCACTAAGCAGCTGTGTTGTCTCAGGGCCGTCCCTCAGCCCTCCTAATTCCCCAACATCACTCAGCACATCTCATACGCAGCGGCAGTACCCGAAATAGCACCTGTCAGTGCTGTCAGGTGTTTGCATCACTAGCACAGCTTCTAAACAAACCATAGTACATCAGGGCTTGAAATCCCAAGAATCACCGAGATCTCGGTGACGACAGCTAACTGGGACCCCATACAAAGGGCAGCTTTACTCTGTGTAGCCCTCCTACCCAGAACACACCTAGTGAGAAGAGGTAGGACTGTTGGATTCAATGTATATTTCTTACCGGCACCCTGTTGCACCCAATTACCTGCATTCTCAACATGTAGACATCTCCGTAGGGCGCAGGACAGCCGAGCAGGGCACTGTGAACCTGCAGTTCACTTTCCCGGACCTTCTGCTCCAACTGGGATATGTGTTGTCTTTGTCTGACGAAAAAACCCCACAGATAATACACTGTTCTCAAACATACACCTTGCTTTCAACACTTGTAGAGAGCAATACAACATGAACAGTGGCACCACAACTCTGAAGGTACTTTTTCGAAAAGCTTATGGAGCACTGGCATTAGGTATGAGAAGGGTTGTTTGCCAGCCCAAACTCATAAAGAATAAATTTAAAATAAAGATCTCAAAGAGCTCCCACAAAGTCCTCAAGCAAAAAGAAAATAGGTTTTACAGTCCAGATAATCACGATGTAAACATAAATCCTTATCCCTCATAAAACACAGAAAATTATAACTAAAATGGGTTTATTTGACCCTTCAGGATCACCATCCTACTTCCAAGAGGAAGGGAGGACAACTCATTAAAAAAATAGGCTGTTCTTAAAGGTCATTGTGTTGTTATTTCAACAAAAAAAAACTTCAATCAGGTAAAAAGAACTCTGAGATATGAGCTTTCCTTGGTATTTTCAAACCCCTCCCTTTCCAAAAGGAAATGCACTGGAGTCTTAAACCACATGTCGGTATCAAACTCTCACCTGTCAATGAGGAGCTCTTTCTCCTTGAGTAGTTTTTCATTGGAGTTGAGGATATTGATCCACTGGGCTGGATCAGGCGTGGGCAGAGAAGGAGAATATGGCGAGGGATGGTGGCAGGCACCTCCATTTTGTAACTGAAAGAGGAGACAAAATGAGGAGGGAGAGGTTAGAGCTCTACAGAGGTAACTGCAACATTGCTGGAGCTATTTTGCACACTGTGTGCTCATCTGCATGCCAGGACATAGCTATTTCAGTCCCCTGCCACGTCCAAAAACAAGTAACTTTGCCCAAGCACAGCTGGAGATTAAGAAATAATTTTAGATCACTCTGCTAGCTCACTAGAAACAGTTTGTCTCCATTGGGTACAGCTGGTGGGAGGTAGTAAACAAGTTGTTTCCACCTAATAAACCGCAGTTAGTTATATGCATCTTTAAGAAAAAAAAGTCTGTTTCCTAACTCTAGATACAGAATACAATTATTCTAGGAACTCTAAGAACTTCTGGACATGCTTTTTCTTTGCAGTTTCTTGCAGACAGGATATTTCACCTCTCTGCTGTGCTGTAACACAATACAGGGCTGCTCTCCACCAGCAGCATGTCAAGTGATACCTGTGACATCACACGTTGTAAAAACAGATCATTCAGAGACTTTCAGGGTAAGACAGGGAGAAGCATGAGACATTTTCCCCCTTGCTTCATAACTCTGGGATGATGATTCACGATTAAGGAGACAGGATGGGTTTCAAACTCACACAGGCACGCAAGCAGCTCCCTACCTGCATTTGCTCCAGTTGCAGCTGCACTTTCTCAAGCTGCTGTTTCCAAGCACTGAGCTCGCAGACCCTCTCATGTGGATGCAGTGTACAGGCTTCCTGCATCCATGGTTGAGATGAAGGAGCAACAGGTTTTGAAAATAAATTGTTGGCCTGGAGTCCCGCTGGCATCGGTCTGCTCCCGCTCGGCCATGTTCCATTCTGGGGCTCGCAGACTCCATTAGCCCCTGCCGCTTGCTTACTGGTCTCTGGCAGCACCTTGTAATGGTCCTTTTCTGCCTCAGCTGCCCCAGAGTTTGGATTGAACTTTTGGAACCTGTGGAGAGGGTCAGTGCACAAACTATCCAGAAAGAGAGACTGGTTAAGGGTGTGCTCAATGGCAGGGGTGTCAAACTTCCAAGTATCTTCTGTTCTCATGTGATCAGAAACAGGATGCCAGGATTGCGCAAAAGCATTTTCCCATGAAGTCCTGTAGAGACGCAAGTGTTCTTTGGATGGCACCTGAGATGACTTCCCGGCATTAAAGTTTCCATTTCTCAGGAGCCCTGCGTGTTCAGAAGCAGATCCTGGCATAGCAGTTTTTGAAGCACCCTGCGAACAGCCCTGGTCTCCTGCAGAGCATGGCTTGGAGGGCGAGGAACCCAAGGTAGAAGGCATAACATGGGCTGTTGGGATGGTCACTTGGGTTTTGATGGGCTGGAATGAACCGTTACTGGAATTGCAAAAGTCTAGGGAGAGAAGAAGAGTGATGCTCTAATTACAGCCCTGAAAATATTCTGATACAAACAGCCACTCCTCTGCTGAACTTCCTGAAAGAATTTTAAAAGCCAATTTTTTTCCCCCCAGCATGTCCTCCTAAGCAGCGGCAGCAAGACCAAGGCACACCTGTGTTCCCCTTCCCTATAAGTTTCAGGAGGCTGCTGAGATTTTCTCACCACCATAAACCACAGGGACAGTACACATTTCTAGTTCAGCACACATTTTTAATCCCTTGTTTTTAAACTACTCTAATATAATCTTAAATCAATAAGGTTATCTTTCTACAGGTTTAGAAATCAAGTCCTTTAAATGGAATAAAAAGGCTGAAACTTACTCAGCTGAACACTGAGACCTTGATTCTGTTCTGCCCGTCCCACAGCTCAGCGATTCTGAACCGTAACCAAAGCTAACTGGAGCCTTGGCTAAGCCCATGATGAGCTTCAAACACAGCTGGACACTAGATCACCGAGCAGTCGACCTTCTAACTCCTCCAGGACGTTGCAGCAAAAGAGCTTTTTCTAGAGGTTAGAGGCTCTCGCCTTATTGCCACAGGAAATGAGACAGAGTTCAGCACACGCACCCCAACGTGAGCCCGTCCTGTCACACAGCCACCAAACCTGCCTACATGGAAATACGGGGTTATTCTTAGCAACTCTCAAATTTCAATACAGCAACAGCAAGAGCTGAGAAAGGCAAACAGCAAAGTGCCTCTTCCCACTCCTTGTCCCGATACACTGTGTATCGCAGTAATTCCAGGTTTTTCGCAGATACACAATCTTGTTTTCTTCATAGGTTTGGCTAAAGGCCCATCCCCACATGATGTTTCTTTAATCCAACACTAGGACTGCAAGGTCACCCTTCCACCTGTTTCTAACCTCTAAGCATTGTTGCAAGAAGGAATAAAAAGTTACAATTTGAACAGGACCAAAACCAGATTCTGCAAAAACCCTCACCAAACTGCAGGAAAGCTATCACAATAATAACATGAGATCCTCAAAAACAAACAGGAGGGGGAGAAAATATCTTGGATATGACTTGGCTGTGCCAAGGAACTCCAGAGAACACCATGCTACCAAGAGGTCACAAGCACGCTCACCTTGGCAAACAGAGGAGACAATACCATTTCCTTTTTCAGCCCCTGAATTTACACCCCAGTATCACTATCAGGAACTCGAGTTCTCTGACCAGCACACCCTGTCCGGATGCTGCAATCGGTTCCTTGAGCGTGCTAAGGGTCATCACAACATTTCTGAGCAAGGTACTGACCTGAAAGTCAGCATTTCAGCCAGCTGGCAGTGCCGCAATTCAGCCTCTGCTCTTACAAACAAGGCTACAAACGTTCAGAAGGGCAACTTCCTAAAGGGCTATCATTATCTCCCCTGCCCTCAACATGCAACTGGATGTTTTATTATCCTGAGAGAGGCTAGTTGGGACACTGAAACATGTGCTCTAGTAATATTTCCAGCAATATTTCCACAAGCCAGACTTTCTAAAAAGCCTTCATGTCAACTTGCGCATTATTAAGATCTATGGCTCATTCAAAAGGCTCAAGGCAGCTTGTGAAACACAGGAATGCGTGAAGTGCATTGTTTTAAAGAACAACACAAACTGTCTCACTGCTGAAGGAAGAATCAGTGAATCAATAGCGGTTTATGTCACTTTCATGGATGAAAACAATACAGGTGGAAAGGATTGCTGGGACAAGCAATTTCACAGACCTGCCTCAGCTGAGGGCAAGGCTGCAGCACCCTTCAGTGAGAAGCACACGACTCTGATACTGAGGAGACTCTTACACGAAGGCACACTCATCTGAAGTCTCCAGAGGCACCCATAAATTATTTCTTAAAATAATTCCCCAACAGGCTTGCTGAAAAATCCCTTTTTGGTCAACATGAACCAGTGAATCACCAAGGTGATCCTTTTAGCGAGTAAAAAGTGCTTACTACAGTTAGAAGATAACCAGACTAGCTGAGAGAAACAGCAAGTCCCTTAATCACTTGTTTACGTGTCAGGCAGCATATCTGTGCACTGAGGCACTGGTTTTGAAATAGTCTCCAAACATCATTACAGATTCTGCTCTCTCCAAGTTTCACACTCTGGAGTTCTGTAATACCAGGCTATTTAATGCTCATCAGTCTTCTAAGAAAACAAACTCTGTGGCTGTTACTGCGTGATCTCATGCTGGCCATCACCTTCTGTGCTGTCTGAGCAGGATGTCCCAATGCCCCCATCCCCGCTGTCAGCCACGCTCGAGCACCGACTGACACGGCTCTGGAACTTCGCAGACAACATAGGTGTTTTCCAGTCAGTCTCTGAGAAATGACTCTTCTGACTGGTGCTGGGATCTGGGGAGGGAAAGCCAGGGATATTTACGTTTTAGCCAACAGACTGAAAAGCCTTTTAATACACCTAATTAAGCCATATCTAATTATCCACACTACCAAAACCCAAGTTCCTTGCTTGACTCCCCATACTGTTGCTAAAGAAATCTCTTTTGCAAAAGGAAATGGCAGCAAGCACAAAGAAGTCCAATAACATCAACAGGAGACTGAAAATCAGTTTTGTTATGGAAGTCAGAACTGCAGAAAGCAGTAAATTATATTCCCATTGATAAGCTTGGTGATATTATACCCAGCTGATGCTCTCAAATTAAAAAGAACACCAGTACTGACAAAGATACATTTCTGCATTAACCGTTAAGAACTCCTCCCAATTTATCAGTTATCACTCAAGAAATATGTTATCAAATGATCCTCTACCCTTGGATACCCATGCAATTGTTTTATTTTGCAGGAATAAGACATTGATCTTTTAATAAAAAGCTTTTGGTAAAGAACTCTTCTCAGGGCCACATGTCTCCTCAGAGAAACTGAAACAGGATCCGACAGCAGAAGGGCTTCAAAGAAAGGACTGTTCTTACCCAAGGGATTGTTCTGCTGGAGCCCCAGGTCCGGGTGTTTCTCAAGAGCAGCCATCTTATCTATCCAGTGAACTACAGGGCAATAAATAAAAATATTATTTAATATCAGCATAAACCAAACCCTGTTCCCACTAACCAAGCAAAGGCTACACATTAGCTCTCTTCATTCAGAGTAACACACTAGTTCATATTTAATTAGCATCTCCTCCCAAGAATATCTCTGTTTCATCCCCACGGGCAACAGACACAATAGTTAAAGAGCTCTTGCAGCTACTGTAGGTTTTCTTCATGCCTGAGAAATGAGGAGATTCCTGTTTGCAACATTCCCCAGGTATGCAGCAGTTCGGCAGCACCTCTCAACTGGGGCATGTGTTATCCCCATCACAGTTATTTATAGAGCACCAGTCACCATGGCACCTACGCTGACTTTATGTCTACAGAGACTAAAAATTTCCTTTTAAAAGAAGTCTTAACTCTAAACTAGTTCATTTCTGCCCTCTGTAGAGGTCACTGAGCAACTACACACAGAAATGCAGCCATTCAAAACTTAGCATTGCTGCTCCATAAATGGTCCAGAGCTTTGGTTTAATTTATCTGCTTATCTGAGTAGTTCAGACAGTGAATGTCCTGCCTCTGATGATGCAAACATAACTCACAGCTCCCAGCCTTCCCTGTGGAAATTCAAGGCCTCTCTCCACTCCACCAGTCAAATACTAAATCCTCGACTGCCAGCTCTTACAGATTTTTGCTTAGGTGATTCAAACAACCCACAGATACCTTTGATTCTTAGAAAACATACATACACAGATTTTACAACACAAGGACAGACACTGGGAATACAATAGGATAGAGAAGCAGCATTTCACTTGGACAGTGAAGAATAAAACACTTTTAGCTAAATGCAGTGCTTTTTGTATTTCATCTAGGTACATTTCAGAAATTCCTGAATTTAAATCTCAGTCTCCAGCACTACAGTCAGGCAGTTATAACAGGGAAATACAAGTGTGAGCTCTTCAAATAAAACAGCCAAAGCCAACGAAGCATTCCCACCTCAGTCAGCACCACCCCCTCACACCCCCCCCTTCCAGCGGGCACAGGGCAGACCCTGCGAATGGGGTGGGAAGGGAGAGATGGGTCACCAAGAGAGCTGGGAGCATCTTTACCTCATGGAAGGGGAGAGCTTGGTGGGTACATGATCCAGGGTGGGGGGAGCAATCCTGCACCCCCCAGAAGGGGATGGGGAGAAGAGTGATGGGGTGGGGGGGGACCACAGCTGCCTGGAAGGCGCAGCTTGAGCCGGGGGGCCTGTCCCTGAGGGACCAGGGGGAGACTGTCCCTGAGGGGACGAACCCTGAGGGGCCAGGGGCAGGTCTGTCCCTGAGGGGACTGTCCCCGAGGGGCCAGGGGCAGGTCTGTCCCTGAGGGGCCAGGGGCAGGTCTGTCCCTGAAGGGACGGTCCCTGAGGGGTCAGGAGCCCCCGAGCCGCCCGGGACAGCGGAGGAGGGATGGTTTCACCGAAGGGGTAGCACAGGAAGGGGTGCCGCCCCACACCGGAGACCCGCCCCGTGAGGCCCAGCAGCGGGACGGTTCCCGGGTGGACCCAGCCCCCCCCCTCACCTGACTCTGCCGCCGGCGCTCGCGCTTCCCCACGCGCCGCGACCGTTACAGACGAAAAGGGGCGGGGCCTCACCCGCCCTTCCCTAACCTTCAGCCTATCAGATGTGCCGAACACGCCCCTACCTTTCGACTATTGGCTCTCCTGAATGCTAATTCCCCGCCCTGCAGTTTCTCTGCGTCTGCGCAGTGCCGACGGCGGCACCGCCTCATCGTTGTCCCCACATCCCCTCCTCACACAGGCTCGAAGCCCCCCTCAGACCCCCCACTTCAGCCCCTTCACACCCCTCAGCTCACTGTGCCAGCAAGGTCAGCAATGGCGCTGGGCCCTTGGTTATGCCCGGCCACGTCCAGGCTCCTCACGTGTGGCACAGGGTCACCTTCGCTTCCTCAGGCAGCACCAGCCCCGTCTGGAGCAGCGGCAGAGCCCTCGCTGGCCATGGGGACCCTCTCCCTGGTGTGGGGGCTGGCGCTGGCCCCCACGGGCTGGGTGCTGCTGGTGGCCGCCACGGCTACCCCACAGTGGCGGGAGCTGAGGGAGCGGCCTGGCTTCCCCCGCGATCTCTTCTTCAGCGATGGCCTCTGGGAGAGCTGCGTGGAGGCCCTCATCCAGCCAGGCCCGGTCTGTCGCGCTCTCCCGGAGGACACGGCTCGTTTCTGGCTCGTGAGGGTGCTGAGAGCAGCCACCGTGGTCTCGCTGCTGCTGGGGGCCCTGGCGTACGCCCTGGCCATGCTGGGGGCACGGTGGTGGGCCCCCCCGCCACGGCCCAAGCTGGTGGGCACCGCTGGGCTCCTGCTGGTGCTGGCGGGCGTCGTGTACCTGGGTGCTGCTTTCTACATGGCTCATCGGGTGCTGGAGGACTTGGCCAACCCCCAGACCCCCCCGGCAGACCGCTTCCACCTGGGGACGTGTCTCTACCTGGGCTGGAGCGGCGGGGGGACAGAGGTGCTGGCTGGCATCTGCCTGGCCACCAGCTTCTGCAGGAAGAGGGGGTTCGTCGGGGGACCGGCTGCTGCGCCTTACGAGGTGGATTATTGACGAGCTGGGACAGACTGGTTCCTGCTGTGAGCATCACTGTGGGGCGGCAGCAGCTCCTCAGCCTCCCACCGTGGCCGTCCTGCACCCCTGGACGCCCCTTGGACTCCCACTGGGTGCAAGAGGTGGGTCCATCCCCATCTTACCTCCTCATCGGTAATTTTTCACTTATAAGCAAGCTGGTGTCGATGCTTTCTTGCTTGTTACTTGATTGTGCTTTAATCCTTAGCCTCTGCAACCAAATAAAGAGCATCCTCCTCCCCAGCCGTAGCTCGTCTGTAAGGGGCCGGGTGGCACAGGGAGGAGCAGGACCCATCTGCCATTTCCAGCCTGACCCCATCTCCCCCCCCTCCTGCCTCGCACTCTCCTCTTTTCCCTTGGGAGCTGCACAGGGCTCCCAGAGCACCCCAGCCATCTCCGGGACACCTTCCCCGCTTCATCGCCCTCCCTGGCCTCGCAAGGGTCACCATCAGAGCCTGTCCCTGTCCCCCCACCCCATCCCCAGGTGTGCAGGGATGTCACAGCCCCTTGAGGATGGTGGCACACGGCAGGGGTAGGGGCTGGCAGTCACTGCAGGGACATTTCAGCACCAAGAACCACAGCACAATCAGCCCTCGTTGACACAGTTTTATTTACAGCAGAAGAGACCCTGGCCAGGCTGGTGTGCGTGGCGGGGGCACGTTCTTCCAGGAAAATGCCCCTGGTGCAAATATGCAGCTGAGGCAAAACGTCCTTGAATAAAGTAAGACTGTCACTGTAGTGTCCCATCCCAGGGAGGAAGGATGTAGCAGAAGCCACTTATCCTGTGACAAGTCCACGCTGGGGGCTAAGCCTTCAAAAATATCCTTCATCCCCTCGCGAACCCCCCCAGCACGGGCAGAGCGCTTTGCTCCTGCAACATCGTGATTTTTATCAGCAACAATTCATGCCGGAGAGGTCCTGGTGCGGTGTCAGGGTTCGGCTGCCTCTTCGGGCGGTCCATGCTCAGCCCCCAGCCCCTCGTCACCGTCCTGGCCATGCCGCCGTGCCCCCCACTCCCGCAGCTCCTGGTACAGCTCCTGGTGCTCTTCCTTCCAGCGCGTGAACTTCTCCGAGGTGAGCGCAGCATCGCTGAGCAGCTGCTCCAGCGCCTGCAGCTCCTCCAGCTTTGCCTGCCGAGAGGAAGGACAGGTTTTGGGGTGTCAACCCATGGGAAGGGGGCTTTGGAGGGGGGAAATCAGGGGGCTGCAGGTTCCCACCTTGAGCGTGCTCTGCAGGGCTCGCACCACATGAACCTTCTCGTTGATGTGGGGGTTCTTGTTGCGCCGGATGAAGGATTTGCGGCACTGCTCCTGCGTCAGGAACCGCTGCCGCCCGATGAGGGACACCCCCCCCTGCTTCAGGCACTGCATCAGGCTCTCGAGATCCTCCCCGGCGGGGTCTGGGCGAGGAGAGGAGGCAGTGTAGCAGGGGGACAGCCCCAAAACCCCATAGAGCTGCCCCCAGGCGTGACCCTGCCCTGAGAGCATCCCAAGACAGTACGTGCTTCACACTCAAACACATCCCAACTGGAGTTACCCCCCCAGCACACACATGTGCAAAATTGTGGCCCCAACTTTGATTAAAGGGTGCACACAAGGTGACAGATGTCACCTCCCAGCACCTACCCATGGGCGAGCCGGGCCGGGGGCTGCCCTGGGGGCTGCTGGCCACGCTGCTGGGCTCGCTGCCGGCTGGGAAGAGCTGGGATTTCTCCGGGGCGTTTTGCAGCCTCTTCTTTGGCTGAGGGAGAGACGGGGCAGGGGGTGAGATGAGGATCCTCTGTCCCCTCCCTGGGATGTCCCCTAGGGCCACTCACCGAGTCATATCCATGCCTGGGGGACTCGTCATCAGGGTCTTCGGCTTCTGTCTCGCTGTAGCAGTCTGGAGGCCACGGGGAGAGGATGGTGGGAGCAGAAGGTCTCGCATTTTCCCCGAATCATGGGCAAAGCTCCCCGCGGTCCCACGCAGGGGCCACAGCTCCATCCATGGCTGCCCCACTGGGACCCCCAGCCTGCGGCTCCCCGCAGAGTCCCCATCTCCCACCCCGGGAAGGGCCCGTTACCTTCCTCTCTGTCCGGGACCAACTGGTGGGCCAGCGTGTACTTCGTTTTGGCTGTTATCAGGCGACTGACCCACCTGGGGAAAGAAAGGATGGACAGACAGACGGAGGGTCACGGCCAGCCCGTGGGACCAGCACAGACTGTCACCGGCCGGCGCATCACTCACATGCTCAGATCAGCCAGCGTCTCTGCAGCGAAGACGAAGGGCTTGTACCTCTGGTGGGAGAGCTGGAACACACTGGAGGAGGACACACCTTTGCTGCTGGGGCTGCCCAGCACCAGAACCAGCCCCAAGCCCCCGATCAGCCCCCCCAGGCTTTTCCCTGCCGTTGGAGATGCTCCAGTCCAGCCCAGTTAACCCCAGTAGCACAACACACGTCTTGCTCAAAGCGTGGGCTTGTGGCTTGCAAGCTGGGAGGTCCTGCCAGCCCCCCGGGGACCCCACCAGCCCTGCGGGGACCCCACCAGCCCCATGGGGACCCCACCATCACCACAGGGACATGCCGGTGGTACCCAGCAGGGCTCATCGCCACCTGCCCTTGGGACAGCATCCCCCCAGACGAGCCAGACCCCACTCACTATTTCTTCTTCTGCTCCCTCGTGCTCTCCAGGTCGTAGGTGGCCACGTTGATGAGCCCTGCAGCCTTCTCATCCTGCGAGGAGGACACAGTCATGTTCCACCGCTCGCCCCGGTGCTGGGGACTGCCCTGGGTGGGGACTGAGGACACCCGATGTCCCCACTCACGTTGGGGTGGTGGTACCAGTAGAGCGTGTGGCCCTTCAGCACAAACCAGCAGCGCTTCCACTTCTGGGCCATGAAGCTCGCGTGGTCCTTCTTCTTCAGGAGCCACCCATCGCAGTCCACCCGCCCCAGGTCCCGGCACGAGACCCGCCGGCGGCTCAGCCTGGTCGCCACTCCTGCTGGCCACAGCGGTAGGGGGGTCAGGAGCAGGGGAGGGGGAGCTGGAGGGGGGAGACCCCCCAGCCCCATTCGCCCCAGCAGGGTCCCGCTCACCTTTTGGTCTCCGTCCCGTCTGGGGGCTGCCCTGGATGGGGGGACAGGAACAATGACAGATTAGGGATGACACAGAGGGGTGAGGGCACCATACTGTTAGCTGAGCCCCCCCAGCAGCACCCACAGCCCCTTGGGGACCCCCAGTGTGCACCCCACAGCTGCAAGCCCAGAGGGGAACCCCCCCCCCCAGGAATGGGTGCTTTCCCTCCCCGCTCGGGCAGGGTATGAAGTCCCGCACGTCCCCCCACAGACCCCCCCCAGGCTCAGCACCCCTCTCCCCCCATCTCTCACCTCCTCGGGGAGCCGGCCAGGCTCTGCCCCCCCAGTGCCCGCGGCGGGG
>VZTO01014213.1:8599-25629 GCA_013400615.1 Syrrhaptes paradoxus
TAAAAAAAAACAACACAAAACCCTAGCCACACCAAAATAGCTCAAGCAAGGACAAGTTCCATTTTTAGCTATCTCAGTGCAAGACAACTGATACCAACTTAACAGCACCAACTTAACATGACCTCTTTTCTCCAGAATTTTTAAACTACTCTTTCCCAATCTTTTCCTCTGAACACTGCAAGCTTTGGCATCATTTAGCAGGTAGCTCAGCTTTGGCACATGGACAAACCCTAAGAGCAAAAGGATTTATCTTGTTCAGGATAGAAGTTGACAGCAACCTTGAATTTGACTTATGTTATTTGCCTTCTTATCTACTCTCTTTCTCCTTTCCATCCCTTAAGACCCTTAATCTCTTTAGAAGTCAGGATTATTTTACTTATTTTCACCAATTCTAGACATGCTCAAAAAACCTTGTTGTGTAGTTTTAATTTACTCACTCAATGTACAGTCAACAGCAATCTTTTTGATGGCCAGGACTACTAAAAAAAAGCTCTCAAATATATTATTCAAATATATTATTCTATTTGTAAGTAGCAGTACAATGCATAATTCCAGTTGCAGCACTTGCCAACAGAAGTCCTACACAAGCAGGATTGTTTGTTTTCATTCTACCTTGTGTTTTATAGGATTGCGACCCAAAAACATTGTGTACCAATATTTTTTTCCAACACACCCCTCTGGAAAATCAGCAAATTCAATATTCTGTCCAGTTTTGCCATTTTGAAATTGCCATAATCTTTAACTGTACCAGATTTTTTTTTAATAGGGAATAAACTCAAATAATACTAGTTGTATGGAAAAAAGAGAGATATATCCTCCAGTTGTACATGAGGATGCACACAATTAAGAGCTGGACCATCTTTCCTCTGGAACAGAGCAGTTCACTCAAAAGTGGCAAGAAAGATCAAAGTAGTAGGTTGGGGACAGTTGGTTTGGGGTCTCTCCATTGTATGATTTGGCTGAGTTCCCTGTCCTCTCAAAAAAACAGAGCCGGGCCAGAACTCCCAAAGACACATCTGGTTTTCTCCCACTGAAATTAAAACTAGATGCCACTTCAAAGCTTCTCTCGTGCCCTTTCTTTGTAGACTTTATTTATGTGTTCCTAAATGCTAAGGCTTTCTCATTTGCTCATTCTCAATGCGACCATCAAAGCAAAGGCTGAGTTCTACTTCACTGCAAGAATACAAACAAAATCATAAACTAGGACACAACTTTCAACAGGCCTCCATATCTTTAATTTAGACAAGTGAACACTGAAGACCACATTTCAGAAGAATGCTACACCAAGTATCTTATGACTCCTAACATTTATTCTACATTTATCTAAGATTCAGTCTGACAATTTAATCTCTATTATACAAACACGCAATCCCTATATATCACAAATTTACACTGAGCACATAGATGCATTTAATATGAGAAGCAATTTAATCTATTTTTCATACATGCTTCGTGACAAAATACTTTAAAAGATTACAGATAAGGTAAGAAGGCAAAAATTACAAGAGCAATGAAGTCGTTCTCTCTACATCAATGTTAAATCTTTGCACTGACACTTAAAGGTAAGATTAAAATGGAGACAAACATAAGACAATGCTAGGCCAACTTTATTCTGCTTCTCTGAAGCATATCAGTCCTGAACTGGGGGGGGAATAAAATCACATCAGCAGTTTTTTCCTTGTATGCTTGCTTTTTGCATCAGAATGTCTCATTTCGAATTGAAATAAAGGCAGCAACTTACAGTTTTCTAATAGAAAGTTGTCTGAATTCGGAAAAACTTTAAGTAAATGCAGTCCGTACACAACCGTAGCAAGGATGTGGTCTGTGGCTGTACCAACTCTTCTATTTTACTAAATCTGTAATGCCACACTGTACAGTAAACAGCAAATGTAAGCACTTTTTTTGTCAGTGCTATCATACCCTATAATTACGAGCCTTTTTTCAATTAAGCTTTTTGAACAACAACTTTGGAAACCACGCTCCATGACTCCACTGGAAAACATATGAGCCCAGTAACTTAACACCAGGGAGTCTGAACAAAAGAGGGTGTAAAGAGAGAGCAAGTTTCAAAGCAGACGAAGTACTGACAGACCTGTATAACATCACATACACTGCTACAAGCAAGGTGTTTATAATCCTTTGTGGGTGCACATGCTTTGGAAGGTGCATACAAAATCCTACTAATTACCTTGGCAGACAATGCAACACCTAAACTATACTTGCTGCTGCCACCATTTTTTATTTATTTTCCAAAAGATTAAGACTACTGCCCTGAAATGGCAAACCTTTCTTTCAATGGGTCCATTCTAAAACAAGACTTATGTTCCAATGAAAATATTTACATAAAAACAAACACTTTTCTTACTTGAGCAGATATGATTAACATGTTCTCATGACATATTTCCACTGTAAAACTGTAAGTTTTTGTAATTAAGTATAAATATAAAATCTATTTCAAAATGGTAAGATGAAATAGTTTCTAAAATAGCATATACTGTATTACAGATTGAGAAGCTTTTAATAAGTAACTGTTGTTTTTAATCAAGCACTACATTTTCAGAAAAAGAAAGTGTTACTGTTTCCAGTTTTCCCAAAACTTTGTGGGAGGGTGTCTTTCACTCTGCAGATAACATATCTGGGAATTTATAAGACCCTGAGATTTGGTAAAGGCCACAAAAGCCACACACCTTTAAATAGAAGTGTGACAATCCGAGAGATGTACTTGCCATGTGTCATCAATTTATGTAACGTCACATTTTAAGCCCTGGGCACAGTGTCTAACATAGTGCCTTGATAATAGCACTGCAGATTAAGAAAATTTTCAATTCTTTAAGTATTACTCTGTAGTAAAAATGACTAACACATTGTTCGCTCTTTGAGATGTTTGACAAACTAATTACGTGGGTGTTAGAAGGCAGAACTACCTGTAAACCTCAGATTTGATAGTTGAAATCCAAGCAATGGTTAACTGCCTGGAGAGATTCCAAGAACTTGAGTAACATAACACTTCTGCAGTGAAAACGCAGAACCTGTTTTCTAAAGAAAAATGGGATTTGGAATAGCACGGTTCAGCAGGTAGCTTTGCGGACCAGAAGCAGCACTGGATGCTCCCATCTGGCTGCTACTACCTCTTCCTGTTGAAGACTGACAGCGGATATCTGATAAGCTAATGCTGCCCAAAAGCTCACTTCCCTGATGCAGGAGGGATGCTGTGGCCCCTCCTGAAGAGGTGCAGAGTAAAAGCTAATTTGTAGAAAAGGCAATGAAAAGCCACAGTCAACAACTGTTCTGATATGAAGAACATGCTCTCTTTGCTGCTGAAGCTAGACCGGTCAGATTAGCAGACTGACAAATTGCTGAGTTTCATTAAGATTAGTTAATTAGGCACTATTAATTGATATTTTCTTACACATATGATGCTAAAAGTTTTTAGAGACAGAAATTAACCTGGCTTGAACTCACAAGGGACAAACGCACTTAGGCTGTGTAACTGCACATCACAATTGCACCACACTACCTGAAGCAATTAATCACACCAAGCAAATTACAGAGAATTCAGTTGTCTTAGTCACCCTCCACAACTCTAAGCATCAATTTCAGTAAAAACTCTTAGCAAATGCTTTGATAGCTGCATAACAACTGTAAATGTTTTCAAAGCTCACTAGTCAGAAAATTATCTCCAACACATATCACTAAGCTCAGTTCAGCAAGCCTCGGCCTTTGTGATTTATTACAATGTTAGAAGTGTAAGTGAAATCCGCTCTTGGGCAAGTGTTAGAAGTATGAACTCAAAAGGTAATTTTGATTTCTGCTTCCATTTCACTGTATGAAATCTGGAGACATTTTGCAAGAGAAACCTACTCTAATAACAGTTCCTTTTGCCAATTTTTGCATGGTTTTCAATGATCATGTTTTGAAAAAGAATTGCTGAAGATAACTATAAGAGAAGTGAATGTAGACAAATTAAGCAGCTTACTACCTACATATATATATTTATATTTTTAAACACATTAATATATGGCCTCTGCAAAAAAACAATCTTGCTGTCAAAAGTTTTTCCAACTGAAGCCCGACTTGGGTTAAGACTTCTCTGCAAGTTCACATGGTTTCAAGAGCCCAATATTTCTCCAGTTAACATTCCCTGAAAAAAGTCAGAGCTGTGCTTCAATGTCTTAATTTCCATTCTGCTTGAAGAGCCTGCATCACTGTCACTTTTCTGCACCTTTCAAGCACTGACAACCTTGACTGTCCTGGCATTCAGTCCAGCCCCTTCTACACTTTAAGTTCAAAAGGGATCTCAATGGATTCTGTAATCAGAGGACAGAGGAGAAGAAAAAAAACAAACAAACAAACAAAAAACTTTGGGTTTCATTCAGAAACAGCTGTGCATTTACTAACAAGAAAATAAATCCTACAAGCCCTTACCTCAGTTTTTTTCAACCAGTTTGGAGCATTCTCTGATACAGGACACACATCTCAGAACAGCCAGCAATTCCCCTTCACAAAATCTAGGTATTTAGTAAATTGCTATAGTTGCCCCCTATTTATAGTTCTCTTACTGATGATCTGTTTTGCCCCACATACATTACGTATCAAATTTCTTTTCATCCCAGTTTTCACCATATTGTGCAGGGTTTGGGTGGTCTTGTGATTTTGGGTTGGTTTTTTTTTTACTTAAGGTGTAGACAAAAGAGCACACTGAATATATATGTATAATCTAATGCATGACTCTTCCATTTTCAATATTTAGCACTTAAAAGCCTTGTCTCTGCCTCTCCCTCTCTCCTAGTTAACAAACCAGAAGACCAAGAAATTATTAACTGTGCATGTAGTTCCTTCCCCAACTTTCTATTCTTTTTTGTGCAATGATTTAAATTCTTTCGCTGTCATGACTTCTTCCTCTCCCTGCCTTCCACTCTTCAGTAATGGCACAGAATTACCTATTAGTGAAATAACCCAAATTTTGTGGATTCTTGCTCTCTCAAAACTCACATTCCACTTTGCTTACATTGTTGGTCTCCTTAGATCTCAGCTGTCGATTACATTCACTCAAGACTGCTTGCTCGTTTGTTAAAAGATATGACTCACTTAGCATTTTTTTTACTCTTGTATCATATAACTCAGAATCTTGTTTAGTTTAAGTCTCAAACTACTTAGAGCAGTGACAGCCTTTAAAGAATAATTGCATGAGTTACAGCACAAGTCAATTGTTCAATTAAACTCCTGCTGTAGAACTGCAAAGAAGTAAAGCTGCTTAATTTTATTGAGTTACAAACACAATACATATATATACAAAAACACAAAAAAAAATATACAATTTTACTACCTCAAACTGAACAGCAGACTTTCAAGAGACATTTGGTGAAATCACATTGTGTTGCTTCATAAATCTAGCTAAGCACATCAGGATCAAAATCTGATATGCATTAACAGAAGCAGTTAAATACCTTATTTCTCTCAAAGAAGTTTTCTACCTTTGGCCACATTTCTAGGTATATCTTTCCTATATCCCATCTGCTATTACTTATGATTACTCTGGTTTGAAGAGTTTTTTTGTGTTTTGTTTTGGTTTTTTTTTAAGATTATGTGAATCACAGTATTAGCATCTATAAAGCAAATCCCCTTTTTATCTTGGCCAAGGTTAGACAGAAGTGTAACAAGATAACACTCTCTACATGACTTCCATGATTTCTTGATCACTTTCCCAATGCCTTAGGAGTTGGCATACTTCTACAATCACATCTCGAGTAAAAAGCCAATTTTATTAAATAATAACACATTTCTATTAATAACCAAGTAGAACTTTTAAAAGAAAGCCATGCTTATCAAGCACTTGTATCAGAATGTACTAGGTGATAACTAGACACTTCCTCAGTCTGCTGAGAGAGGAAAATGGTCTGGCAAGCTTCTATAAAGTAAACATGCTATCATCTGGGAAATGCTTTGAAATATTTCTTCTAGCAATTTGACAGAAGAAAGCAGCTGAAATGTTGGTACATCCTCTTGAGTATCAGTTTTAATTGTGGTACCAAATTCAGACACATCCTGTATTTCAAGCTTTCCCTCACAATAGGTCCTATTTTGCAAGAAATAAGAGTAGACATTGACATTTAGGAAAATAATTATTTTATAAACGAACAGTTGTCACTAACACTTTAATCACCAGCCTTCTTAAAGCCATTGTAAGGATTTAATTGAATAATCTTGGTGGCCCACTGACAGAGCATATGCAAATATGTGCACCAGATCCCAAAGGATAATTAATTGAAGCTTACACCATGTGTGGTCCTGCATTCATCTCAGACAAAGGAGTACAAACTCTATTCAAAATATTAATTGGTTATGATGTAAAGTTCAAGTACAGAGACACATGGGGTATAAAGTGTGGCGCTGAACTGGAATGCTGAACATGTCAGCTGTCATCTCCAAAGTCTGAGGGCGCAGCTCAGCCTTGCTCTGCTCTCTTGTTTCTTTCAGTCCATCCAGGCGTAGATTCAGGAGCTGATAATTTCAGCAAAATAATAATATTGTTGCCTTAGAAGAAGAGTAGCAAGTTGTTTCAGAAGGCTCCAAAAGACTGAAACGTTAGCGACAAATAAAATTGGTTTGGGATTTGTTTGAAATCACAAGTAGATCAGAAACTATCTCAGGATTTTTTTCTGCACACATCCTTTAAAAAAACCCACATTGTTTTCTTTAAATGTCCACACTTAATGTTCATGTTTGCAGCTAGTGTTCATTTGTCCCTATTTCAGATTAAAAGTTCCTGGAGGAGATATAACATATTTTAATCTAGAGCTGTGGATACCAGTCAGGCTTGTGAGAAACCTTGAGAACTGATCTAACTGGAAAGAGGCCACATTTCCACTCTTTTCTCTGGTTTTAAATCAATCACTCCCTACTATTCATCTTGTTACCTTCAAGTATTTCTAAAAATTAGGCAGGCCTAAATGCTTCAGCAAATACTGCTTTTCAGAAAAAAAAACCAAAACCACAAAACCAAAACACTGTTATAATATCAATAAAAAAAATACCAAACAGTGTCACACTTCAATGTGGTTTTAATTTCACACCTTCATCTTAAACATCAGCACAAGTCCTTACCAGGTAGAGGATGCAAAGCCAGACGGACCCACTGTCTGATCTACAGCAATGGCTCTTATGTTCCTGTGGCAAGTTTTAACTCTGACTGCCAGAGTTCAGTGACTGCCTATGCCTAATTGATGATGCTAAAAATACCTGTTAGCAATTAGCAAAACCAGCCCTTTACAGCCTTGAATTTATCTTCCATGCTGTTTAGTGCTACTAGTCTACATACAGCATTAATTCCTTGCTTTGATGCATATGATCACAAAGCCCACAGTTTTATGCCACAAGAAAAGGGGCTGAGAAATCTGCCAAGGAAACAGGAAGAGACAAATTACAGCTGTGAACTGGAGACTGGCACCCTCCCTCTGCTACAAAGCACTAAATGGAAGAGTGGGAGCATTTAAAGGCAGTAGTGTAAAGGAAAATGTCCAAGGTTAGGTAGCAGGTGATCAATCAGATTCACATTAAAAAATGCAAAAAAACCAAGCCAGCACTCTTTCAAGTACAGTTCTGCTTGCTTTCTCTTGATCTCTTATTATATGCATCATGACAACTAACAGGAGCCCCAGATACTGGAGTATCTTTCTGTTCAGAATGCACACAGAAAAGTTAGTAATATTATGGTAGTGTTATCAAATGTCATAATCAGATACTTAAGATTCCTAGGTGTGTAGAATCTTTTACAACACTCAAACATCTTCTCCGAAATTATCTAAAAAATGTCAACTTAGTTAAAAAAGAATACTATGAAAACAGTAGTTAAAAGGATACTTCCAAATAAAGATTATTTACAGTAAAAGTTAATATGATAAAATCCATTGACATTAGAACCAGTCTACCTACAAACAGCAAAAAAAGCAAGTCAACCTGAATACATTAAGTACTATTTCCTTTACTTAGTGTTTTAGCTACTTTTCCCCATCTCAGTGCTAAGTTTCTTATAAAATAAATGAACGCCACAACTTAGACAGACTGTTGATGGAGTAGCAATATTTACGACAACTTCAGCAACACTTTTACTCATTATTAGGTAAGGAAGTGGAATAGATGAAGAGTAAATACAACACAGTTTCTCTGTAGATTACAGCAATTTAACCTTTTAAACAAAGAAAAAATATCTGCATGATGGGTAAACACAAATGAGCTATTTAAGGTATCTTTTAGGAAATGGCTGCACTACACTGAAAAAAAAATACTTTTTAGAATGTGTTTTAATGTATACAGTCAGGTATTTACAAGGTGAATTGGCCAAAATAAGTACCATTAAAACAAGGTCATTTAGGTAGTAAGCTATCTAATTATTCAATTTATCAGATTAAATTTTAGCACCCCACCTGATCAAGGGTTTCCATGTACCACCTAGTGCTTATATGGAGATTGTCAACCACTTTGATGCCTGTTGGTTTCATCTAATCAAACCATTGCCTCTAGAAGTTTGGAAATTTCCATTTGACAAAAGTATTTCTTGGCTGCCTCCCCTTGTATTTTCACATCTTCAGTTTCAACACCTACTCTGCATTATCCATTTCTTTCATAAATGCAAACTACAGTTTATTTAGAAAATGAACTGTTGCCAGATCTGATGGTTATGCAGGAAACATAAACAGCAAAAAATATTATAATTCAGTTTCTTAGTTTTACATCCTCATAACTGAATCCTTATCCCACAATACAATTGAAATAACACTCAATTTTTATTAAAAACTGTTGCTGACCCAGAAAACAGCCTTCTGAAAACAGCACATCTGGTTGTTTCTTCCAATTATAATCATACCTTAACTGCCGCAGTAGAAAAAAATGCAGGACAATACTTCCTCTTGAACCAACATGATGCCTCTGATGACCCTGCCAGCATTTTCTTCCATTAAATTCATACCTCAGTGAGAACTAGAAGCTGGAAGCTGTTTTCTTTCACAGGGTTTTTTTCCAAGCTGTGGTGAGACTCCAAGCTGCTGGAATTATGGCTGTGCCATTCAAAATCTACATGCAAGACATTTTTTGCCAACTCTGGTAGGCTGCTTTCTCACATACTGAGTAATAAAATATGAACAGCATCAGTGACAAGTTCTTGAGTTTTAATCCCAACCGCTAGAATTTTCTGATGTGAAGTGCACACACTCACACACCTGCCACGGGCCACTGAAATTAATATAACACAGGGGCAGCTGTAACACTGAAATATTTTGATGTTGCATACAAAATATAGCCTGCAACCTGCAACTGGGAAAGAAGCAGCCCAGGTTTCAGCTTCAGTGTGACAGCAAGGCAGGTACACACATGGCTGCTGCATTGAAGTGCCTATGCCCAGCCCACCCGAACAACTGAGACAGCTGTCATCTGTGCAGGTATGCTCTGCGAGCAGGTCCACATCTTCTGCTTAAAACCAGGTCTTGAAGTTATGGTCTTATACCTGCTTTGAGAAAATGTCTTGCTGCTCTAGAATGGCATGCCCACTTCACTATTTGCTCTTTGTGCTGGTACCAGTGTTCAAGCAGTCACGCATTAATCCAGTACACTCAACTGAAAATGAGTTTTCATAGCACTAACCTTCCCGCGTTGTCACAGAACAAGGCACAGTGAGGAGATATGGAACTGACCTTTTTGGCAACAGCTGACTGGTGCATTGTTGTAACTACAACCAGCCTCAAGCTGGCAAAAGTGATGTTTTTAATGTCAGAGCAGTTCATCTGTACTAGACATTTCTAAGAGTGTAACTATGGTAATGAAAAAAAAACGTGGTGAAGACTTAATTTCATAAAGAAACACCTTATGTACAAATGACAAATTAGTTTCTTTCCTTTGTGTCAGAGCAAGAGGTCAGGGACAAAGGGACACTTGGATGGCAGACATTATACTCAACGTCGAAGTAATTTCAATTGAATTTTTAAATTACAAAGGAAATCCAATACTACCTTCTGTATTGGGTGCTAAATTCTATACATTTCTTTAGGAACTTAAACAAGTTTTTTTTTATGTTGAATATGGCTTTAGAAAGAATTTTGAAGGACTAGTAAAATCATATCTAAGAAGATAAATTAACTGCTGTTTAGCATATGGAGTATTACTCATTTCTCCTTTTACCACTAGAAAACATGAACATGAGGAAGAGATTCGCGAGGCAGTGAATTTTCATACGAAAACCAGAAGTGAAAACTCCTCCTCTCATTTTTTTTCCTTTCTGGATTACACATTCTATCAGGAAAGCAGATTTTAGGCTACATTTCAAGACTATAAAACAGAGCATTTATGAAAAAATATGTTTTTACAGTATCTATCACCTTATAGAACATTTCCAGAATCAGCAATTTTAGAGATATTTCAGATCTATAAAGTAACTATGCTATGCAGAATTTTTACAGATCCCCAGCTACTCAATATATTTCTATGTGTTATGCACCTTCTGACATGAAACCGTTCCAGAAGGGTTTTCTTCTGGCATCCACAATTTCCTAGCAGTCTTTATGGGTATCCAGCCTCTATATGCATGTAGCCCTTCTCCTAGCTACCAAGTGTGAAGGTTTTGAAAGATATTTGTGGCCAGCAGGTTTATAATAGGCACTATATTTTATGATTGTTATAAAAAAAACCAAAAACAACAACAAACCTAGATCTTGCACTAAAAAGGCCCTTGGGTCTTTCCTGGCAGAAAAAAAGCATTGTTCACTTGTTTGTTTGTTTGTTTTAAACCCAGATTCCTGGCATCCACTAAAGATTCAGGCACAGTGTAGATCACAGAAGAGGTATTACAGACCAGCTCTAACTCCTTATCAGTCTTTTATTTTGTATGTCAGCTCTGATCAACCTAATAATGAAATCTCTAAAACAGGCTCCTGTCTAGAGCTGTATGTATAATAATGTTACTCCTTAATGGTGGTCATTACAATAAAAGAGTAATTTGAAGACACAGTCTTTCCATATCATGTTTAGGACTGACCATTCAATAATAATCGAGGGATCACAATGCAACACCAACTTTAAAGACAGTAACTCCAGCTACAGTGACTGCTCCCCTGTACTCGGCACTGGTGAGACCACACCTTGAATCCTGTGTTCAGTTTTGGGCCCCTCACCACAAGAAGGACATTGAGGTGCTGGAGTGGGTCCAGAGAAGGGCAACGAAGCTGGTGAAGGGTCTGGAGCACAGGTCTTAGGAGGAGCGTCTGAGGGAAATGGGGTTGTTTAGTCTGGAGAAGAGNAGTTAGGTGGTGTGGGTTGGACTTCATGATCTCTGAGGTCTTTTCCAACCTTAATGATTCTATGATTCCATAACCCGGTAGAATTAACTACTACTTGTGAATATTATTAATTGTCCTTCTATCCCATTTGAGTCTCATAAAGCAAGGGTCAGGAATTTTAACAGTGGAAGGATGAGGGGGAGGGAGAAGACAATTCACCAGCTATTTCTCATTCCACATGAAAAATGGGCACAAAAGTAAGCCTTGTTTGTTGAAAACAAAATGCCATTTGAATAACTCTTCCATGAAATAGGAATGTAGGGAGTTTGGCTGTGTTATTGCCTTAGGATGGGAAGCTTCCAGGTGTCCAAGGACTGCAGGGTGTGCTAACACTCAGTTTCCTCCTGTTCTCTGGCTGCCTCAGATAGGCAGTCTGAAAATGCTCTGCCAACAACAAGTTAACAAAAAAGCTTGCCATGCTCTCCTCCCTCTTCATGCCCTTTCCCTGGTGATAATTGAGGCAAAACCATCCAAATCAAACAATTCAACCTACTTTATGCATTTTTGAAGGAACAGAAAATGCACAAGCCAAAATATATATTGGTAGATCAACTTCGGATAGAACTTATTTTTTTCTTTTACTTGGATAGTTCCAACTCTGAAAATGATTGGCATTGCTACATACCAAGGTTTTAATGATTTAATGCTAAGCTAAAAGTTTGGTCTCATAGTATATATTTTATAGAAGCAAACACGGCCTTCACAAAAGAAGCATTTTCAGTATTTTGCAAAAAAGAACGCTCTAGAAGATGAAAACAGACCAATGTATGATCAAATAAAATGTCAAGGCCAAACAATAAATTCATCAGCTTCACCAAAAGCATGTGTGAACAAGTGGTAATTCCTTGCCATGAATGTTGTTCATACTTTTCCTCATTAGGCAGAAGGTATTTTGAGGTAAAGAATTTGTTCAATTATCATTGCTCTAAACTATTTCACTGCTCAAGTGAAATCAGAAATTTGCCCCTTCCTCTCTCCACCCCTCAAAATAAACATCACACTTTAAGCTTCTGAAAATTCCTGGCAGAATAATGGCTTTCACTTTTTTAATGAAGAAATTTTGTTTGTAAAGACAGATAAGGGAAAATGCAGATCACACTGGACGCTCACAGATTGTCTTCCTCTAGAGATCATATTATTTAGATCAAACAGCAGTCTTTTTCAATACTAGAAGAAACATATTTTACCCCTTCCCAGCCTCCCTCTCCCCCAATAAAATTGGTAGACTGATAGAACTGGATTGATTTAGATTCTTTCAATCACTTGACTTGGTGACATATACCTTTAAATACATCAATATATTCCTCTTTTAGCAGCCACACATTTCAATCAAGATATACTTTATGGTTTAAAAAACACTTCCTCATATTTAAACTGTATCCTTTTCTTCTTAAAAAAAAAAACCCTAATCCTTCAAGAGAATGGGGAACTTGTGAGCAACATTGTTCCTCCTATATGTAGGAAAAGCTAGCTGGAAAATTCCAGCCATCACCACACTAACTCAAACCAACTATGGCTCTATTCAGTTAACCAACACAACCAGAAAGTTTCGTATTAACAATTATGTAATAAAGAGAACCAATGTAATAAGTATCTTTAGATCTATATTTAAGAAAAGCCTCTCTCATTGCACTTCCCCACCGCCCNCAATAGGGTTAACATATATGAAAAAGCACAATATACTTTAAACATTTGTGAAGACAGTCTGATGTAACTGCTTCTAAAAACCTATTTCAGCTAAGCCCAAACTACACTCAAAAAAAGTGATAAAACTGGTAACAAAATTTAACTTATCAAGCTTTATTAAAAAAAGCCAAATAGGTATGGCAAACATCTCACTAAAAAAATTAAAATTTATCTAAATTCAACATTAAAATTTATTTGGAAACTAGAACGACATGGAAAATAGTTCTATTCGTGACAATATAATTTAAAAAGCATTTACCACAGCTCATTGCTTTTAGTTCTGGGTTGTAAGTCAACCACCTACATGAGGACTCAGAACTACAAAGGAACTTTAACGCTAATAGTAATCTGGCAAATCACATAAATTATAAATATTATATCAATTCTGTATCCACAATATATCATCACCACACTACTGTATCATAAAAATTGTCAGCCGATGCATTAGTGAAACTATCCTTAGCACAGGCTTCTGAAAACTGACATATTACATTCACGTAGCTACCTACAGCTCTGATTCAGACCATCTAAATTCAGTCTGGAAACTATTTCCTGCTGGAAATCAATATCTAACTTTTACCAAGATGAGTTTCACTACTCCCCAGAATCTTTAAAGAGACGAATAAGATATTTTTGCATGTATTCATCCATCAAGATTTGTCATCCGTAAAGAAAACACAAAAAGAAACCAAAACCAAATTGACACAGCAAACCCTGGACTTCCCTTGCAAAATACCTCTGTGTAGATAAGTATGATGTAATTTTCTAGCTGTAATATGGAAGATTATCAGCATATTAAAATAAAAACCCTTTCAAAACTGGAATCTGCTAAGACTTCTTAATGTCATAGTACTGCAGCACTTTTACAGTTAGACCTTTAAGTGCTAGGGAGGAGAAAAGAAGGTATGTATCTTATAATTCTCCTGTGATGAGAAAAACAGTTACCATGAAGTGGAAACTAAAGTGTATTTCAGTTATTTAAAGCTTAAGCTACAACCAGCTACAGTTTTGTGTGTTGGTTTGGCTATTTTTTCATAAATAATTTTTATGCTGACAGATTGTGCAGCTCAATATATGACATTCATATAGAAATAAACACACATCTTGGCAGATGATATGCATACAGACACATACACTGACTGGAAATGCATCTGGTTTTCCATTTGGTGTCCCCCACATGCATATACAACCCCCAAAATAACATTTGAAAGATGGTCATCTACTAACACTGCCGTATGAGCTGTATGTTAAAATAAGTTAACTTGTAAGTGTCTATCTGGAGAGCACTTCCCATTCAGTGTTGCAAGCTAATTAAAAAAAGCTCAAATTCCTGCTACATGCAATCTCTTAGATGCGTGATCTAGTAGATCAGCATGTCTGAATAAAAATCTTGGAAGTTATACACAATTACAGTAAGTGATGAATCAGTAAACACTTGATTTTTACCTGAAATTAGGTTTATATTTAAAATGTTAACTTAAATGCTATAAATATTGTATGCTACTTTACATATACTGTGAGCTATTGAATGCTGACAAAAAAAAAAAAGTGTTTTTCCAGATAAGGAGGAAATGCTTTATGTCTAAAGAAAACGGTTGTTAAAATGTGTAAGAATTACTCACCAGTCTTCAGGGAAATTCATTCTTTATCAAAAGCTTGACACACAAACAAAAAAAACCACACAAAGATGTGAGGTACAACCCTTTTCTCTTGGAAGCTGCTCCCCAATGAGTACTGCACAGCCCTGACCCAGAGAAAAAGCAGCTTAGCTGTCAGGATTGCTAGCCTCCGAGAAAGCTGATACTGGAGTGATGTCACATACTTCTGAAATGCTACTGCAGCTCCAAATTATTGACTCTCCTCTACCAATAAAATCTCTACCTCTAGATGATGAAAAACAAAACATTTAACAACAGGATTAAGTTTCAACAGGAACTAACAGTGAAGATCTTTAAGAGCGCATCACAGGGTTAAACAAAACGTTAGAGTCAGAAAAGGTGATAAAGAACACATGCTGGCTATGTCATCTAAATATGCCTTTCAAATTTACCTTCAACCTACAAAGTTTTTATTTGTTGCAGCAAAATTCATAAAACACTTCCTGAGTTGGAGGGGAAGAGCAAAGACTAGCACAGACCACCACAGCACTAGGCATCTCTCTACAAGGCTCCAGCTAATCCAGCTGAGTTCTTGACTCTGCACGGTGGCCCTCAGCCAGGCCACCTTCCTCACTCTTTTGACCTCCTCCTGCCCCAACATTTGCCCCACCATCCTTTCTCTCTTCCTGCATGCCTTGTCCCAGTCACAGCACAAGGAACTCTTAAGATCCTCAGAAAGCACTTGCCTAATTCCATTAGGAAACAAAAGGCGAGGAAACTGGATGAAAAGAAAAAATAATAATCAGCAAAAATGTAATCCTGTGTGCTAAGATCAGGAACTTTGGATGCACCCATTTTGATATCAAACTACTAATGCAAGATATGACGTTATACACACTGTGAACACCACAGAAGGGCAAGGAAAGACCGTAACAGAGGTAGTGAAGGAAATTTCTATACAGGAAAGAAAAACGATGGACTACCATTCTACTTTAAAAGTATGAAGCAAATAGGAGATGAACAACATGAATAAATTATGCAGTATGTAAAACTCACATTTGCTAAAGTAAAAGCCAGAACTGCAGTTGCAGGAATAGCTGGAGTCTTCCACAAATCCCAAAATTTAGACTAGAGTATGGAAAGAGATCTTTCATATTAAAACCATGAGCAAAGATTATCTTCATGAATATTTTCAAATTAACGTCACACATCTTTAAATATGACAGCCCACAGATTTTAAAAAGTCCTGAACCAACAGTATGCTAATTTAGAGCTGGTGAGTAATCAACAGGGACACTGCGTGGGAAAGTACTGCCTGAGGGCACTGCCAGCCTCTCAGTACAGAACAGGACTGAAATTTTTTTGACCTTATAATTACTGAAATTATCTGTGGCCTATAAAGAGAAGCATCTCGCATCAAAAGGTTCCAAACTCACAAGGTAAATAACTGCTTTTAAAAAATGATCCAGCACGCGTAAGATGTGAAATTCTAAGGAAAGGATAAAGGGACAAATCACAGAGAACATACAGGCCTTCAAAGCAAAATGATAACTTGGATACTAGAAACTCTCTTCTGACAGAAAGAATAAGGACTGGAAAAAAACCCGCCAAAACTAGCATGCAGTCCAAAAGGGGTTAAAACGTGAGTTAGCCGAGATGGGGACCAAAACGCAAGAAAAATTCTTCCTCAGTTTTCAGTGTGACCAGTATCAACCATGGGAGCTGGAAGGCAGAATGAACCAACAGAAGTAACTGCATGAGAACAAGCACCATTGGGGCAGGGAAGAAACCGGTTAAAGAGAAGCAGCCAAGTGCAAAACCCGGAACCAACTCATGCACAGAAGACTACTGCCAGAATTCAATCCTGTTCAGAGGGCTAACTGAAAAGCAGTGTTTTCATCTGTAACTAAAAAGAAAACCATATGTAATGAAGTCTTCTGGTGACAAAGCCACAGAACATCATCAGACATGAGCTATATTTGATAAAATATGAGAAATCGATGAGTGTCATACAGAAATAAATGGATAACCAAAAGGAAGGA
This sequence comes from Syrrhaptes paradoxus, assembly GCA_013400615.1. Taxonomy (NCBI): domain Eukaryota; kingdom Metazoa; phylum Chordata; class Aves; order Pterocliformes; family Pteroclidae; genus Syrrhaptes; species Syrrhaptes paradoxus. The sequence goes on from VZTO01014213.1 coordinate 25,250, forward strand.
GCAATGACTGTGGAACAAAATTCAGGAGTACAAATGTAAGGTGACACAACTAACTAACAAAGTATCTGTTAAAAAAAAGACAAGAATGGGAATGGCATCCTGGATGCACACAGATTGTTCTAATGAGATCATATAACTTTTCTGTGTCAGAAGGAGGTTAGCTCGAAAATCCACAAGTGCTAACCCTTAAGGCAAGTGACCTATTTTGAACAATTTCACCTGTCACATTCAGAATGGCAAAAGTCTGGAGTGCAAAACCTGAGCAGAGGTGTTTCCAGAAAAGTGTGCAATATGAGGTCTGAATCCAAAAATTAACAATCCAGAAATCAGGTGGAAATTGAAGAGTTTTACCATCAGTCACGTGTTAAGTGGTCAATACT
>VZTO01014214.1:0-30099 GCA_013400615.1 Syrrhaptes paradoxus
CTATGATTCTATGAATTTGTTTTCCAGTGCTTCTGAACTTTAAATATAAAGCCTTTGTTGCACGGATAGACATTAACAGAAAGGCTTCTAAACATAAATGATTGAAAGGGTGAGGAAGATAACAGATTCTCCAGTACACATCAATCACCTCTAAAGAGGCCACTGGCCTCAATGAATTGAGCATAACTATCTTATAACTTGCCCAAACAGCACTGAATATTTTAATGAATATTGTAGGTGATGTTATCTAAGGGAAAGTTCCCCTGTTCTTCAGTGGATCATTGTATACAGCATTCAGTGTTGCCATTCTCATAATGTTCCTTTAATTTACAAGCCAAAACTGAGGCAGAGCAATCCTGTTACAGTTCCTCTGGAGTATCAGTAGACCAGAAAAGTGTCTGCTCTATGGTTCCAGCTGGCAAAATGCATTGTTGGTTTTAAGGTGGTTTAGCTTGCTTCCCTGTTTATTTCTCATCCTTGGCAGCACGTTACCAGTGCAATAAACAAAGGCGATCAACACAAGGCAACGCAGGAAAAATTTGTGCTGGAAGAGGAGCAGAGGAATGCCGCCCGGGAGCGGAGAGAGAATGGCACAGAATGGAAACCGCTGCTCTTCCAGCACGACGCCACAACCAACGAGTGGCACTACAAATACGAGGAGTGAGTGGTGGGGTTGGGGGTTATGAACAGAGCTTGCTGCTTGAGTCCCCAGGCATGCACCAAGGTTACAGACCTCTATTTTGGGTCCTGCCATTCCCCAAACTGTGCCCTGGGCTTGCTCTTTCTGAGCTCCACGTCAGTATTAAAATACATATTCCTGATACAAATTGGGAATAGCTAGAAATGAGAGCTTGGCAATCAAAAATCTGCTATGCCATGGGTACAGATCCCTGTTGTGGCAATCAAGTGTGGAATCATTTAGCAGGCATTTTGTGCACTGTGCGAGCAGAGCTGACAACTGTGCTCTTCTACCCTGGCAAGAAGGGCGAAGCCTCTGGAGACTGAACCCATCTCATTTATTGCTAGGAACTGTGAATGCAGAGGGAAGTACCTGTTACTCCTTGCACTGCATCTGCAGAAACTCTCTGTTAATGTCAGGAGTGAACGTCTGCCCTGGTGCTTGTGGTATTGGTGCATTGCTCTTAACACACTGGGTGGGATTCTTGCTTTTCTGATGTTTTTTCTTTTGGTCTCAAAAGTTTAAGACCTTGGGATCCTTTGACTGACATTGCCCAATTTGAGAAGAATGGGATACTTCAGACCATGGAAAGACACTTATCCACAAGGATGTCAAACCACAAAGCGACATGCATAAACAATCAAATGACACGGCACAAGGTAAAGAGCCTGTTTTGGGGAATGAAATATTCTTTAAGACTGTTTAGATACGTAGCCCTTTTCTGCAGCATTTTCATGGAAGCACGGCATAGGCTGAAAGGTTTGTTCTGGGTAAATGTAGCTTACAACTCTAGACCTGTAATATTATACCATCAGCAGCTCCAAATAATTATAATTCTTGGTTGACGTATCCTATCCATTTTGGTATTTTTCTTCTACCCAGAGTTAGTGACAGTGACTCCTATACTGGGTTTTGCACATGGCTGAACTTAACTTTACTGTTCGGTGTTCCCAAAGCAGAAAGGTTCCCATAGTGAGGGTGTGAGCAAGGTTTCAGAGTACACAACTGAGATCCCACAACTTCAATTTTGGTCTTTGCCATCTGCCTTTACCACTTGCTTCCTCTTAGACAAGAAAACCTCTCTCCATCCTCTCCCTGAAACAGGGGTGATACTTTCTTATTTCATTGCATTCATCATTGGAGTAATACATGTCCTTCATAAAGTGCTTTGTACATGCAGAACTGCTGAACTAGCTAGATGTAACCCATATTACACTGAGGAACTCAGATCTTATTATGAATGTAGACTTTTATTTTATAATACCTGAATCTGAACGTCTCTGAAACATTGGGAAGGTTGAGGTTCATAACTGCTTTTCAGGCCCTGCAGTGAGAAGTGTTCCAATCAGTGTGTTTGGGTTACCCATTCAGGAGGCAGGGAGAAACTTTCCAAAGTGCACCAAGAAATTAGGGATAAAAGTTCTGTGATGTTTAAATCTTTCAGGCACCGTCTGAAAAATCTTCCCCAGTACATTTTATTCTAAATTTTTATTTTTTTCATCCTTTCTCTTATGTATCTGGTTGGTGGTTACACAACTCAGAACTGTAAAATTTGTCGCTAGTATGTGGCAGTTAAAGCTACAAGAATAATTTGGATAGGTGTCTTAAGGATGTTGTCATTTGAGAAAATGCTTCTGTATGGAGGATGCATGCAATATCCTTAACTAGCTGCCAGGAGTCCAGCTGCTAGGAGTTGCTGAGTTCGCAATTTCACAGATACTACCCAGCACCCTGAATCATTTTGTTTAAAGCCAATCACAAGAATCTTCAATTTGACAGTGACTGAGTCTCTTTTAATCCCCGTTTTATTCAGAGGTCTGCCAAAGAGTGCAGGCGCCGCAAAACCAGTGATCAGCCATCCAACCACAGCCAGAATACAGAGAGCAGCTGTTCAACACCAGAGTCGGTGCAGGAGCTCTCAGATGATGATGGCAAGTATTTGGATATCATTCGGTCAGGCTTTAATGTTCTTCCCTCGGCACATTTCCCAGCCCATAGGCCACAGGCAAACACAGAGAATGTTCTGCTTTTATATTTTCCTTACATACTTCTACTCCCCTGTCTGCCTTATGCTATCTATGGCAAAAAGGGCTTCACAAGTCCTGGCACAAACAAGTTGGAAAATACACTGAAATTCCAGTCGGTACAAGGTGGCATGAACATGTTGAAAAAATACACTGACATTCCAATTGACAGATAGGAAACAGGCTTCGTTTCTCATTCCCTTTTCTCAGCCTTTGTTGGAGGTGACCTGGAATGTTTCAGAGATGGGGCAGGTGTGAGCACTCCATTCCCTTCCCCTCAGCTGGGGATGATGCTGCAAAAATTGTTTCCTGAGAGCTGAGAAGGGGCCCCAGGCCAGTGTCACAAGACCTCTTCCATTGACCTGTGTCTTTGGGGTGGAAGATTCTGTCCCCTGTCTCCTTCTCCCCATGTTTCCTCCTGAGAGTGTCCCCCTGGCTGTGACAATGTGATCACAGCCAGCCACTTGCTGGGTGAACCTGATTTGTGTATCATCACCACCACCAGAGAGGGTGATGTAAAACATAATGTTGCTCAATACTGTGCTGCAGGGTTTGAAAGCCTGTGTGCTCAGTGCGGGAAAGAAATGAATCACCTGAAAGAAATCCATTCAGCCGTCTTATCCCTACAGAGAGCCCAACAAGACATACACAGGTAAACATTTTCTCTCATCAAGTCAATTCTCTTAATGGGCTAAAAATAACCTGTGGTGTTTAACTCCTCCACTGCAGCCTTTGGAGCATCCTTATCAGCTGCAGGGGTGCAGTTAATGACGTTTCAATATGTAACCTATGAACGCACCAGAAAGGCAGAGCCACCCCTACTTGAAACAGGGAAGAATCTCTTCCTCTTAAAACTCTTTTTGTGGGGCAAAAAGCATCACCTCAGCATGTTAACCATCTCTTGGTGCTCCCAACTGCAGAACAACTGCAGGAATGGGGAGGGGTGGGCCAGGTCCTAGATATAAATAAATCTCTGCCAGACAGGAAGGTGTGGGGTCTCCCTTCTCATCAAGTGTGTTATGAATTTGCTCAGTTTGCTGCGGAAATGCAGGCATGTGGTCTGAAAACCGGGGTCCATAGGTGAAAAGCACTAAATTCCTGCTTTTTGTATAAATTGCTAATTGCTGTCTGAGGGAAACAGTGAGCACACCTGCTGCTGGTGATGGGCTTTGCACCGCAGACTCCTCTGGGAGGGCAGGGGGGTATTAACGGCAACATCTGTGCTAGGGATCCTTGCTGATTCCCCTTTGCATGAGCAGTGTTATCCAGCCCTCCTGAGGCTTCAGTGGGGTGGGATCACATGAGGCGTACTGCTTCTGGATGTCAGAGCCTTTGGTGACACATGGCATGCTCTGCCTCACCCAGCAGCAGCTAGAAATGCTTGTCTTTCTGTTAAAAAGAGGGGAGCTAAAGTCTGCGGGGCACAGTGCCGTACCTGCCAGGGTATCTCTAAAGTATGGGGATCCCTCCCGGTGTGGAAGCTCTGGGTATGCGCACACGTGTGAATACTCACCTCCCTCCAACACACAAATAAACATACTGCTTTCTTTTCCAGAAACCTCAGTGCTCTGAACAAAAAGTCCTTCCACAGGAAGGTCTCTTCTGAAAGCTTCCTCCTGGACTCTCGCTGTTGGTTTCTCCTCTGCATCTTTCTTACATGTCAACTATTCATTAATTATGTCTTCAAATAAAATCACTACGTTTGGCAGCAATAATGATTATGGGCTGCAGGAGGGGGGCCACTCATGCAAGGAGCCCAGTGAGGCACCAAAGCACTTTAGAACCAATGCGGCAGAGGTGGAAGAAAGTTGAAAAAGAAGGTTAAAAAGGGACCTAGGAACCTGCAAAACTTTGTTCCTGCAGATTATGTCATTTTTGCCTTTTACATGTACATCTTCAAGGACCTCTTAACCTGTACGGGCCTTAATGCTGAAGCCAAATGTAGCTTTAAATGTGCAATTTGTTTTCTATGTCGTGTCATTTTCCAATGCAATTAATAATTACCCAGCAGTATTGGTACCCCCAAAATGGTAAACACCCCAGTGTTTTGGAAGGCTCACGCTGGCCTGGTTCATAGGTCTATGAGTGAGGGAGTGCAGCTGGGGAGATGTAAAGAACAGACGTCCGTGGTGCCTGACGGCTGCACTTAATTATGGGAGGGAGCACGCTTGGTCCAAAAAATCCACCCCCGGGATATTAAGTCATTATTTGTTTTGTCAGCACACACAGAATGGGACCTCAGGATGTGTTTTATTTTCCATTCCACGGGACTGTAAATATGCACAATTTCCTAGAGCCATTCCTCTTTAGGAAATGGCAAGTATCCAGTGAAAGCTCCTCGTTTGGTTAGGGAGCTGACTGGTGTCCTGGACCGGGCCCATTGGGTGTAACGTCAGACATGCCTGTTTGTGAGACCTGGTCACTATTATCGTTATTATTTGCTATATGGCTGTTTTATAATATCACACACTAGCGTTGTAGAGAGGAATCCACTGCCCCAGGATAGGTGAGAAGGACAAGAGTGACATAGGTGTACGTGTGTTTGGTTGTAGGCACATTTGTTGTCAAAGGTCAGGAAGGCAGAAGGGTTTTGCCACTGCATTGTTCAACTCTGTTAATAGTCTTCCTATTTTACACCATTTTTTAAAGATTTGCAATATTTTCTGTAGACTGCGGACAATACTAAGCCTTTCTTTTCTGGCCTGAAGTAGTTCCAAGTGGTAAGTACTGCTATATATACAGCCTTAAAATACTTAATGGTGGTGCCAGTCTGGGCTATCTTTCAATGTAAATGTTTCCAAATTTTTAAGTACATTCCTCGTCATATTCCCCAGTTAGGGGAAACCTGTTTGTGCTTGATATGTTGAAATAAAAACTACACACAACTTTCAGTGGCAGTCTTTCTGACAAATTATTTGTGTGTTTGCACTCGGTTTTGTGTTTTATAGCATTTTACAAGTAAACAACTCCTAGGGTATGCTTTTTAGAGGAAAAGCTACATGAAAAGTCTTCAAGAATCTCAAACATCAGCCATAAGTTAGAAGAGCAATAGCATTTTGATACACCTCTGGCTCCACTTGTCTGTGTCTTCTAATTGTAGCAACTTCCTCAAAATAGAAAGAAAGTAGTTGCCTTGATTTTCACTGTTGCACAGACCTGTCTTGGACTTAGAAAACCTTAATATTAAGGAGGTAACTTGATAATAGAGAATAGATACTTCCATGGAGAGAACCACAGTTCTCTGACCTGAACAGATGGGACAAGAGCTGGCATCTGGAGGCCAACATTCAAGAAATAGATCAAAAATAATAAAGGGTGAGAGTGACTTCATTATTAGCAAAAGTCTTCAGAAACCCAGAGGATTCATCCTTGAGGAATCGTCCTTGAAGAATGTCAACATTATCAGTCCAGATCAGGTGCCTTTTTGAAGGATGTCATCTTAGTCACTCCTTTCTGAGGAAGTCTGACCTGTGCAACATGTGTTGTAAAAGTCAGTGAGAGGCGTTCCCCCAGCCTCTGTGAAAGAATGTCCAGCCGCTAACAATGCCAGCCTGGCTATGCAAAGTCCCGTACCACCTTGAAAGCATTTGCTCCTCATACTGTACAAACACATCTACTAATTTCCTGCCTAAATCTCCCTTTGAATGCTTCAGCGAGTAAGCACAGCTCTGTCCTGTCAGCACCGCCTTCCTCATTGCCCACATCCCTTGTGGGACCACATATTACAGTTTCTGACAGGGGCCTCTCCTCTCCTGGAGGGGTATTTACATCTCCTGGGTACTAATGTATTCTGGGCTTGAGAAAAGTTACTAAAAAAACCAAATAAACCCCCAAACCCACCCGAACCAGAGAAGCAGTGCTGAACTGAAAGGCTTCAGTAGTTGTAAAGCAAATGCTTTGAATTCTTTGTATTGTTTCCATTTTACTGAACTATGCACCCACAGGGATTTCACTGGTACTTGTTACTGCAGTTAAATAAACTGAATGCTGTCGCCATGGGAGGAGTAGTTCAATGAAATAAACCATTAACCTACATAAACTAATTATGCATCAGCGGAGGAGGTGTTTCCAACATTTACTGCTGCTACCACAGGGGATTAAAAATAATCTGAAAAGGAACAATCTGTAAATCTTCGGGCTATTAATTTTAATCCAATTTCCACGTCTGGAGGTGAATGTTCCTACTTGCTTGTTACGTGCACGTGGAAGACTAAAGGTATTCTTGAGGGAAATCATGGCCAGAAACATTATTTCTCTAGGAGGAATAACTGCTGGTGAGAACGTTGTCAGCTATTTCAGGGGTTTAGAAAACCCAGTTTTGCACGCCACCTGTGCATTTTTGGAAAAAATTCCCCTTCCATCCCCTGCCCCTCCTTTTCGTGAGCAGCGAGTGTGAGCTCTGGGTGGGGAGACACGGGTCGGACCATTTCCTCACGTGGTTTCTCCTGCTCCCAGGGGGTGCAAAGGGCTGTTCGAGACATGTCCTAACACACGACGCGTGTTTCCTTGGCTCTAGCGGATGGGCAGCGTGCTACTGCCCTTCTTGTCCCGCTTCCCCTTCCGGGGGCTGTGCAGACCCGGAGCGGCGGGGGCGGAGGGCGGCCGGGTCCCGCCCCTGGGGCGGATAAAGGGGGGGCGGCACCACAGCTAGGACGTGCTGAGAGGAGCGGGAGTGCTGCGGAGAGCGGCGGGTGCTGGGATGGGACCCGGAGCGGTGCCCGGGCTGCTGCTGGTGAGTGCCGGGGCTGGGGGGGTCTCTGAGCTGGGGCTGCTGTTTGTGGGCAGGGCTCGTCCCCAACCTGTTCCTCGTGAGGGGAGGCTCGCACCTGGCTGTAGCAAGCCCCCGAATCCCTCCCTTTTGAGAGGGGAAAAAACGTTCCTCTGAGTCCAGCGTGGAGGAAACTTGTGGGGTTTTCTACCCTCCACTTCCCCAAGAGACTTTGGTAACTTCCTTTAAGTTTTTATTTTTGTGTGTTTGGAGTTTCGGGAATCCCGAGCTAACACAGCTCTCCTAAGCCTAGAAAGGATAAGGAGGCGCAGCTGTCGCGGGGGAACCCTCAGCCCCGAGCTGCGGGGAGCTGCCTGAGGGGGTGGGAGCAGGTGTCGCCTCTCCCGAATCTCTGCTCTCCTTTCTTCTCTCTCCGGAAAGAAGAAAATTATAAGTCAGTCATAAGCGCTTTAATAGCCCTCGCGTTATCTAATTGTGAAATTAGTGTTTTTTCTCAATTACGCGATTATGGGCAAGACTTTCCAGCCTCTGGGGAGAGAGTTGAAAGAGCGGAGCTGCGGGACCCGGGAAGCAGGACTCTCGGTCTCAGCTTAGAAATTGGCCGCTGATGGCAATGAGCCACGGGGGGCTCCGCGGCCGTCTCTTCTCCCTCTCCTGCCTCTTTTTTACCACTTTTTTTCGCGTGTGTGTAATAGTGAGGGATGTAGCCGGCACCCCGAACCCTGCGGCATCGGGGTCCCCACACACCTCCCTGAGCAGCGCCTGGCTTCTTACCAAAAAAACCCCAAACCGCCAAACCCTTAATGCTTCTGTGGCTACGGTGAATTATTTTTGTTAATGACTCAAGTGCTTACTTTCTGATGAAGATTACAGAGCCAGACAGAAATGTTGGATGAGGTCTCTGGGGTGTTTCCTCCATTTTGCTGGAGGAAGACTAACACTGATCCTCATGAATTAAAGAGAGGGGAGGGAGAAATTAATCCCTTGCACAAGGCAGAAAGCTCAGCCTCTGAAGTTCAATTGCAGTGAATTAGTCGAAAGAAAGTAGATGTTTAAAAGAGAGGCAGGGATCTGGCACAACTATTGCCTAAAACCTCTCAGTTGCTGTACAGGGCTGCTGTAAGCCCAGCTTTGTGATTGTAATTACCGCTGTGAGCGGCACACTCAGCAGAAATTAGTTTGGGTTTCCTTTGTGGCTTCCCATAAACTTCAGAATGTGTTTTCAAGTCTTTACAGGAACATCTCCACAAAATTGTTATCGTGTCCTGGAAGGATGAGTCACTCAAACACCTGTGTGTCTCTGCTGTAGGTTACACTACTGGTAATGCCTGGAGCTGGAGCAGAGGACTGTGGGGAGAGAGAATACTTGCATGAGGGTCGCTGCTGCTTATCTTGTCCAGCAGGTAAGATGTTGGGCAGTTATAACTGATAAGGGCCATGTTTTTTTCCCTCATGGAAATGACTGTGTCGCTATTGTTTTTACGTTGCATCTGGTGAAAGTGTAAGCCCGGTTGGAGCTGTGGTGGTTCCTTGGTGCTGCGAAGGCTGGGTTCCATTTTGAAGTGAGAGCCCCTTGCACAACAGGAGATGACTGGGAGAGGTGCCTTGACAGGAACCTGGGAAACCTCTGTCTGCTGTTGGGGGTGAAGTGTTCAAAGTTGGGTGGTGTTGGTTTTGGGTTGTTTTGCGATCGTGGTTTTTTTTGGTTTTTTAAACTGTAGTTAGCACAAAGAACAGGCCTAGGGGAATTCTTATATTTCTGTATCTGTGGGTAAAACTTTGGTTTGCCTTTGCTCTCCCCTCCTTGCTCGGAGTTAACAAGTGTTGTGCTAAGAAGCACCCTACCCTTAGAATTGGTGGGCCATCAGGTGAATTATCTTTAAATACAGACAAAGGAGAAGAAAGGTTGTTAGAAGGAAGTCTCCCTGTGCCCGCCATGCTCCTTCAGAGGAGATGGCATTGGCCATGTGGGTGACCCCAAGCTGTACAGTGAGTCATCCTTGTGACAGGTGTGTCCTGGCGGAGGCCTGGCTGCCTGCCTCGCTTGCCATCCCTCCCAGTCTGAGCAGCAAGCTGTGAATGTGGCTCCTGACCCTGCTGTGCTGCTTGGTTCACAAGGTGCACCATTCACTTGGCAGGTGGGGCTGAACTTTCACCAAAAATGGCATTGTGTTGTAACATCCTATTGCAGTCCTCTGCCTGTTAGTCCCTTGAGACTGCTGCTGCTGCCAGTTCTCCTCTTCCACAGGTACTTATGTTGCTCAGCACTGCAGTGTTCCGCATTGGAGAGGAAGATGCGTCCCTTGCACCGAAGGAGAGGGCTATACCACTCATGAGAACGGCTTGGAAGAATGCTTGCCATGCAGACAGTGCAAAGAGGGTACCAAGCACCATTCTGATGAAACCTTAAACCTTTTCCCCCCCTTTTTTTTTAATGGGGAAAGTCTGGTCCTCTGTTTTTTTTGCCCTTCCAGTAACTGAGTATGTTGAACTTATAAATAAATTGCCTTTATGGCCCAAGTACAATTTTTGCACAGTTGTAGAGTTGCAATGTTTATATTTTATTTTTAGATCAGATAACTTTGAGACCCTGTACTCTGACACATGATGCTGAATGCCAGTGCAAGCAAGGGTATTTTTGCCCTGCCGAGGGCTGTGAAATATGTCAGAGATGCAGTACAATGTAAGTTTGACCATGAATACAAGCTACTGTTTTTCTTCTAGGGAGTGTTAGAGCTGTGGCCCACTCTGGGCCAATACCTAACATGTTATTAAGCTTTAAATAACTGCCCTGAAACCAAATGGTATTATTCATGCATTTAAATTTTAGGTGCCAAAATGCATAAGGTTGAGATTTAAGAAGACACGGATTTTGGTATTGTTGTGCTTGTTGCTCATGGCTGTAAGCTTACACTTTTCATGGCTTCAGATTAGTACTTTCCCATGTACACACCTGAATGAGCTTTGTAAGAGCCAGTCCAAAATTCTGGGAGGTAGAACCACCTGTTGAAGGAACTAACTGCATGAATAATGCATCTGCTCTGTGGGTTTTTTCCTTGCTACTTAGAGGTTAATGTACATAAGCTTTATCTGCTTTGCTTTTATTTAATCTTGTAGTATTATCTTGGGTTGTTTAAAGGTGCACTTCTAACAAAGTTATCTGTTTATGCATGTTCTGTTCATGTCTCTAAGCTCTGCCTGAAAAAAAATCAGGCCTGGGCAGAGTAGCATATTGCTCTGGAAATGTTGATACAATCCTGTGTTGCTATCCACTTCAGGTGTCCAGAAGGGAAAGAAACTGTGCAGAATTGCAATGCTACTATGGACCTAGGATGTAGCTTGCCTGATCAAGGTCTGGTACACAAATGCCACACAAACATGTGGTGTGGGCTGTTGGGGTTGTGGCTTCAAGCTAATAACACCAGAGCAGTCTGTAAAAACAGTGTTTTGAATTACTGTGATGTGCTTAAGAGCTTCTGTGTTTTGGTTTGGGAATTTCTTGCTGAAGACAACTTCTCAAAGCGGGTGGTGACAAACCATCTTGAATTTCATTGAGTGGAAAGCTACATGTATTGTGAGGGCTTTCAAAGTTACAACAGTGACACCGTTGAAAGTTATGGGTAGCACAAAGATTTCTTTCATGGTTTCTATGTCTGAGAAGCTGCCTATGGAGTGGCTTTCTCTTCTGCTGGTAGATAGCCTCTGCCAAGCTACGGAAAGAAGGAACTGACATTTCCTGAAGCTTGCTGTTGCCTTTTGCATACTTGTTTCTGCCTTTTCTTAAATGTCCCTCAGAAAGCCTTGGAGAAGTTGTATTGCAGCTCTGTACAGAATCCCCCACTGCCTTTGGGATAATGATGTGCAGGGTATAAGTACTCACATGTTTGGGCCAGCTGATAGTCCCAGTGGCTGTTCAGGACAGGCTAGCTGGGTCATTGTACTAGTGCTGAGCTCAGGGTGTTCTTAGCACAGCAGGGAAGGCTTGCACTTCAGAATATCTTGCTTGGGGACTGTTTCAGTACTAATTTTATTTCTCTTTCCTTTGCAGGAAGCACAGCTCTTGTTTGCACTATTGTGATTATTTTGGTGGTGGTTAGTGGTTTGCTGCTGTTCTTTGTAATTAGAAAGCCAAAGAGGGATAAAGGTAACTGCTTGATTACTACCAATAAACTTTCCTGAATTGAGTAAAGTATGCACAAAGGCCATCCCTGGTTTTTGTGTTACCTTGCAGGACACCTGTTTAAGCTTTAGCTCATTAAGATGTGATTCAATTACATAACTCCTGTGTAATGGAGACTAGTCTTGTTCAGTAAATAAAATGCATAAATTTAACTGAGCTTTCTTTCTTTGCTGACAGTTGCCTTTGCTTCAAAGCAGGATTAGTGTGAAGCCTTTAAAAGGGTTCTTCCTGTCTACTTGCATGGTATTATCAAAGAGTGAGAAAAATTGGTGTGTGAGCTCAGACATATGGGGCAAGAAGTAGGAACTAATTAGATCATTAACTACTTTCATTCACTGCTTGGCTGTGGAGATCTTTTTTCTACAAATTGGGGCCCTTCCATCATTTGAGCCTCTTATCAACATAACAGTCATGTTAAGTCCTGCATGAGTTCAATTTAGTTTTTTAGTGAAAATGGAGATGTTTTCCTGAGAAGCTCTTCTTTCCACTACTGCATATCAAAGTGGTTTAGGAACTAATTTAGTTAGAATAATGTTGAAAATTATTCTGAATTTTAATTGTAACTTTTTGTTCAAATCATGTCTTACTGATTGTATTGCAGTAAAGAGAACTTCTCCCTTCTCTTTTGCATTGCAATTGCCCACAAAAATGTTAAGAAGTGTAAGCTGGGAGGAGGGGAGGTTGAAAGATTGGCTTAAAAGTCAGACCACATCTTGCAGTCTGTATTTTACTTAGTGGGACTCTTCATCCTCTCTGTGAAGGTACAGTGTTTGTGCTGTTGGTGGAAGCTAAGGGTAGTACTCTCATGAAACATGACCTGTCATGGAAACCAAATGGCTTGTATTAGAGCTTTGTTTTGTGTTACAAATGTTTCTACCGTATTTAAATGTTGTGTGAATCCAGCTATGTTTAAGCTGCTGCAATTCCTAAAAGTTTCTTAGACATTTATCTTGATTTCCAGCTGCTTCAACTGATAAAGATGCAGAGAAAGGTCTGGTAAGTATATGATGGACTAAGTGTTTCATCTGTTTTGTGCCGCTTAATTGTGCACTGCTTAATTGCGTGTGATACACAGCTCTCAATTTTTGTCTCACTGTAGACCTCTGGTAGGATGCTAGCAAGGGCCTGATGCATTTGTTAGCTGCATGTGTCCACTGCAGTTGGTCTTTCCTGTGCTTCCCTTGGAAACATTCCAGACCCCGTAGCCAGGATGTTTTGAAAGTGGGGGGGGAAAAAAAATTAGGCGAAGTGCAAGCTTTCACTTCAAACTGTCTCTAAGCAATGCCTTGAACCAATAAGTTCTTTGCTGCTTTGTGTGTATTTCCCAGGCAATGTCAGCTATTGCTTCCCTGTATGGTGGTGTTCCAGCTTTCCTTGCATTTTGATTACACCATTATTTGTTCATAAGACTAACTTTTCTTGATCCAGCAAAGTGACGGAGTCTTGCTGCCTTTGGGGTCATGTCACAAGTTACAGACCAGGACTTGTCAGTTTAACTTCTTGGTCCTACACAGTCCCATAAGACAAGGGGTTCAGGGTTCAGAGTACACCCTTGAAAAGGGCTTACCAAGCTAAGGCTGGCTGCTGGCACACATTCAACTTTAAAGTTAGGTTCACCCTGGCCTCCTGTAGTCAAACACTATTTCAGAACCTTACTATTACAGTTCACTAGTGTAGTTAATGATGTGCAACACCAAGTTCTAAAACAAATATTTGTCTTGATGAGGATCTAAGAAAAGCATCCAGATTCCTCCTGTAGCACACATACAGTACCTTCTCCGTGCTGGCTTTCTTGTTGCCCACCCCATGCATGTGCTACTTACCCAGTGTGAGCTCTTATCTAATCTTATTAGATATTTTGAGTAATTAAATGCATCTGAATTATGTCACATACTTGAAGACTGAAGAAACTAATTTGAAAGATCTGTAAAAACATTACCTTAAACTCTTCTCTTTTTAAGGTCCATAAATGGCTCAAATATGTGAATCACCCCTGGGTTCTTGTTGGGTTGCGTCTCCCTCTGCAGCCTGGACAGATTTGCAGTGCTTCGAATGATCATAGAAGCTGATGAAGAAATGTGACAAACCTGGTCAAAATGTTGTAGCATAGGAATAGGCAAATATTATATCTTTATTTTGAATAAAATGGTAGTAGAATAATGCAATCACAAATTGGTGCAGGGTGACACCCCTGATGTAAAAGTTGTCACGGACTTGAGTTGCCTTGTCTGCACATTTGGAGTGTTCATGCTACTGTAACAAAAAGCTTAATTGCTAAGGAGAGTTCTGTCCTTTGCAAAGTACCAGTGAATTTATACAGCTGTGGAAAAAACAAACCCAAAAAACCCTGAACAAACCATGAACCACCAAAAAAACCAACTGCTTATACTTTATTTCTTTCCAAAATGGAGCACCAGCCATTAGTCAGCCATGCTGTGTACCTGTAGTTGCTTGGTTGCCTATTTAAAAACTATTCTGTATAAATAGGATCAACTTGTTTAACCTGTTTGCACCCTTAAAGGGAAAGTGGACTCAATGAGATGAAGTACAACTACATGTGTGATGTGTGGGGTGGTCACATAGGGGTCACTGACCTTGTGCAAACAGAAATCACACTGGCTTATGCTTGGGGGGGAACTATACCTTCACAACACAAGTCTTATTGGAAAACCAGTTATTCCTTGCCCCCTTAAAAAATTCCTGAAGCTTTCCAGTTGTAGCACTAGCTAATATGCTAGATAAATGCTGGTCTGCTTTGTACTGTTCTTGATGAGTTGAAGCTATACTCCCTGGCATATCCTTGTTTAATGTATTAACAATGCTCAGCCCTCCTCACTTGCTTCCCTCTTTGTCCCCTCACAAAAGCTATGTAATCTGCACTGGTGCTCACCAGCTTCTTTCAACTGATTCTAGTTTGAGAATCTGCCAGAAAAACTAATCCAGCCAAAAGAAGCCTGATCTAGTGCACTTACATGGGGCTGATATGCTGTCATCAGCTTGGCAAAAGCTCTGAGAGCATCAGCCTTGATACAAGGAGAGGCTTGAGGCCCCTGTTGCTGCTAAGTCAGCTCAGGTGCAGTGAGGCAGTTTTAATTTCCTCCTGCCTGAGGGGGTGTGTGTACCTTCTGTACCTAGAGAGGAGCAAGCAGCAATACACACCAGTGAAAACATTAGGAATAAAGTTCCCTGTGTTTGTTGTGGAGGTAGCCTGTGAGCTTTACCCCACAGTCCAGTGGGAGCACAACAGACAGCAAAGCAGAGAGTTTAGGCTCTGAAACCATTTGAAGTCCAGGTCTATAAAGGCTGGAATTTTTGCATGTTTATAACTTTGCCAAATTAGCAGCCCTCCTATTATTTCTCTGACATCTGGTGACTTCAAGAACTGNGCCAGGATGTTTTGAAAGTGGGGGGGGAAAAAAAATTAGGCGAAGTGCAAGCTTTCACTTCAAACTGTCTCTAAGCAATGCCTTGAACCAATAAGTTCTTTGCTGCTTTGTGTGTATTTCCCAGGCAATGTCAGCTATTGCTTCCCTGTATGGTGGTGTTCCAGCTTTCCTTGCATTTTGATTACACCATTATTTGTTCATAAGACTAACTTTTCTTGATCCAGCAAAGTGACGGAGTCTTGCTGCCTTTGGGGTCATGTCACAAGTTACAGACCAGGACTTGTCAGTTTAACTTCTTGGTCCTACACAGTCCCATAAGACAAGGGGTTCAGGGTTCAGAGTACACCCTTGAAAAGGGCTTACCAAGCTAAGGCTGGCTGCTGGCACACATTCAACTTTAAAGTTAGGTTCACCCTGGCCTCCTGTAGTCAAACACTATTTCAGAACCTTACTATTACAGTTCACTAGTGTAGTTAATGATGTGCAACACCAAGTTCTAAAACAAATATTTGTCTTGATGAGGATCTAAGAAAAGCATGAGGATTCCTCCTGTAGCACACGTACAGTACCTTCTCCGTGCTGGCTTTCTTGTTGCCCACCCCATGCATGCGCTACTTACCCAGTGTGAGCTCTTATCTAATCTTATTAGATATTTTGAGTAATTAAATGCATCTGAATTATGTCACAAATACTTGAAGACTGAAGAAACTAATTTGAAAGATCTGTAAAAACATTACCTTAAACTCTTCTCTTTTTAAGGTCCATAAATGGCTCAAATATGTGAATCACCCCTGGGTTCTTGTTGGGTTGCGTCTCCCTCTGCAGCCTGGACAGATTTGCAGTGCTTCGAATGATCATAGAAGCTGATGAAGAAATGTGACAAACCTGGTCAAAATGTTGTAGCATAGGAATAGGCAAATATTATATCTTTATTTTGAATAAAATGGTAGTAGAATAATGCAATCACAAATTGGTACAGGGTGACACCCCTGATGTAAAAGTTGTCACGGACTTGAGTTGCCTTGTCTGCACATTTGGAGTGTTCATGCTACTGTAACAAAAAGCTTAATTGCTAAGGAGAGTTCTGTCCTTTGCAAAGTACCAGTGAATTTATACAGCTGTGGAAAAAACAAACCCAAAAAACCCTGAACAAACCATGAACCACCAAAAAAACCAACTGCTTATACTTTATTTCTTTCCAAAATGGAGCACCAGCCATTAGTCAGCCATGCTGTGTACCTGTAGTTGCTTGGTTGCCTATTTAAAAACTACTCTGTATAAATAGGATCAACTTGTTTAACCTGTTTGCACCCTTAAAGGGAAAGTGGACTCAATGAGATGAAGTACAACTACATGTGTGATGTGTGGGGTGGTCACATAGGGGTCACTGACCTTGTGCAAACAGAAATCACACTGGCTTATGCTTGGGGGGGAACTATACCTTCACAAACACAAGTCTTATTGTAAAACCAGTTATTCCTTGCCCCCATTTTCCACCTTAAAAAAATTCCTGAAGCTTTCCAGTTGTAGCACTAGCTAATATGCTAGATAAATGCTGGTCTGCTTCGTGCTGCTCTTGATGAGTTGAAGCTATACTCCCTGGCATATCCTTGTTTAATGTATTAACAATGCTCAGCCCTCCTCACTTGCTTCCCTCTTTGTCCCCTCACAAAAGCTATGTAATCTGCACTGGTGCTCACTGGCTTCTTTCAACTGATTCTAGTTTGGGAATCTGCCAGAAAAACTAATCCAGCCAAAAGAAGCCTGATCTAGTGCACTTACGTGGGGCTGACACACTGTCATCAGCTTGGCAAAAGCTCTGAGAGCATCAGCCTTGATACAAGGAGAGGCTTGAAGCCCCTGTTGTTGCTAAGTCAGCTCAGGTGCAGTGAGGCAGTTTTAATTTCCTCCTGCCTGAGGGGGTGTGTGTACCTTCTGTACCTAGAGAGGAGCAAGCAGCAATACACACCAGTGAAAACATTAGGAATAAAGTTCCCTGTGTTTGTTGTGGAGGTAGCCTGTGAGCTTTACCCCACAGTCCAGTGGGAGCACAACAGACAGCAAAGCAGAGAGTTTAGGCTCTGAAACCATTTGAAGTCCAGGTCTATAAAGGCTGGAATTTTTGCATGTTTATAACTTCCCCAAATTAGCAGCCCTCCTATTATTTCTCTGACATCTGGTGACTTCAAGAACTGCTTTCTTCCTCCATACTGTCCTTATCCTCTTACCTATGAAGCATCTCTTAAATATGTTCATATTTTTTACAGGAGTCTGAGCGCAGTACTGAAAGCCTCATTTTACCAGAAGTGGAGACACCTGCAAAGAACACAGATAACCCAGAGGGTACAAACTCTGCTGAGAGCCCAGAGGGCCAAGAAAAAGCCAACATTAACTTAGAAGTGAAAACCACATCACCAGAGGAAAACAGGGCCATGCTTTCCAAGTGGAACACCATCCTGCACAGGGGCTGGAGGCGGATCACTGAGTCTTCGCTACCAGCAAAAATTGTGCAGAATCCTGCTTTTCATCAGAATGTCCCATCTAAAATACCAAGTGGTAGGATGACAGCAAATCATATGGTAAGTGTGTGTGAAATTATCATTGTGTGTTCTCTGCTACACAGGTAATTTCAGTTGAGTTATTAACTATTCCTTGAGTGATAGATGCTGCTTTCAGGCAGAACAATAGAGAAGAGGAGGCTTTGTCTTAAAGGTGTAATGGAAAGTATGGGAGGCGATACCTTGGGAAAGCAAACTTCAGCCCCTTGTTAAATCTGCTCTGCCTCTCCCATCTCCCTGTTCAGTATTTGCACAGAAGCTATTATTTTGCAGCAGCAATAAATGTGTTGCCTTGTTGCCTCACTTTGGAGCTAGTAGCATAGCTGTTTCAGTGTGCAATTTTCTTTACTGAAATACTTCCATCTGTGCTGTGAAATTTGCCCCCTCCCCCTTGTTGGTGTGTGTGTGCTGTGGAAGCAAGCTATCAAGTGGCTCAGGAATGATTGTGAGTGAAGTGCTCTGATACGTTGGAGTAATGGATCAACATTGTATTACAGGTACGAGAACCAAAGACTAGAATAATTGTTAAAGATCTCTCTCAAAAAGGTAAGCATTCCATGAATTGGCATTTGGAATTTGTTTTTTTTCTTGTTGAATTTAGTCTACTTAAGGAATAGTGTAGGGAGGCTAATGAATATTGTGCAGAACAATAAGGCTTTCAGTTTATTGTAAAATATACTGAAGCTGGGTATTTGAGAGATGTAATCTCTGTGGAAAATTGTTCTACTTTAAAGCATGGCTTTTCTGCACAGGAGTATAGTGCAGTCATGTTTTTAAGAATAAGAACCATACAAATTTTTTTTTGTATGTTTTAAACAAGTCTGTGTTTGCAGCAGCATACTCAGCCCTAATGCGTGAGGTATAGGTCAGAGCAGGAGATTTTTCTGTCAAAGGTCCGCTCACGTGGAAGACCGTGTCAAATCCTATATATCTACCTGTACCCAGCAAGCTGATGTGCTGGATGTCTAAGTGACAGGTTTTGGTCATGCTGGTCTATTACTGAATCCTTACTTTACTTTAGACCTTTACTAAATCATCTCTCGTTTAAAGAGACTACTTTTGAAATATGTAGACTGATACCTTTAGCTTCTTTCAAGACCACTTGGTAGGAAACCCATTTGTCCTGCTGCTTCTGAGGTGCCAAACCTGGCCTTGTCCCTGCTATTTCGTCTGTGCATGTATTTCCTGAAAATTAATGTGAAAGCATGTACGTTAGCTATGGAAAAAAAAAATCTGTGTTTTAAAACCTAAGCTGATGTGTGTTGTGTGTGTTTTCTTTCAGAACTGAGAGCTAGCTTTGGGGCCTTTATAAATGAAGTACCACAAAAAAAATGGAAGCGGCTTATGAGAACTCATCTGCAGGAGAATGATATTGTTAAAATTATTAATGAATTTCCTAACGATATAGAAGAGCAATCTTATCAGATGCTTCTCACCTGGAAAAACACACTGGGAGAGAAACAATCTATCATTAAATTACTGGAAGAGTTAAGGTATCTAGATACCAAGGCTTATGATAACGTATTTAACACTTTAAAAAGTAATAATGTTATACATAAATTAGAAGCTACAGATTAATGTTTATGATGAACTTCAAAACCGCTCCTGTGTACGTACATTATGTCTACAACCTTCCTGTAAATGAGGACATCAACAAGCCGCTGGTAAAAGTGACGGCACGGATGTGATATCCTCCTCAGCTTCACCAGCGTGCTGGAAGCGATTGAACGCTGTCGGTGTTAACATGGGCTCCGGTTGTGGTGTTCACTAAGGGCTTTTAAGTTGTGTGATACTAAACTCAGGTGCCAGATGCCGGCTTGAGAGCGAGGAGCTCCTACCTGTGCTTCCCTTTGTGTGAGGCAGGACGGTGCCCTTCAAGGCCGGGCTGTGGGAATGAAGAGGCTGCCGCTGTTCTTAAGAGAACGGCAATGCTTTGGTTTCTAGAGCCATTGTGTTTTGGTTTGTATCGGTATGCTCACAACTGTTCCGTTGGAAGCACAGCAATAAAAGCCCACTTGAGCCAGAAGCTGGCCTTGACTCCCTGACCTTTTTCTCGGAGGGTGGGAGCTGTGAGGGGAGCCCGTTCCCGGCCGCTTTCGGGGCCGCCCGCCTGTGGTAAACCCCCCGCGCCGCCACCGCCGCTCCTGAGGAGAGCCCGGCCGCGCGACACCGCCCGCTTGGCGGGAAGGCGCCGTGAGCTGCGCTCCGCGGCTGTCGGAAGTAGCGTAGGGAGGGCGGGGCGGGGCGACGCTTCCGGGCACGCTGTTGCATCAGCTCGCGAGCGAGAGGGGAGGAGGCAGCAGGATGGCAGCGGCCGCCGCCGAGCCGGGTAGGTCGCCGACCGGCGCCGTAGAGACCTGGAGAGACGAGGCGTGGGGTCCTGGGGGGTTGTCACAGCTCGGCGGCGGGGGGTGTCATGGCTGCGCCGTTGTCACGGTGTCAGGTGGGCGCCGTGACGTCAGGCGGGGGAACCGCCGACCCGCTGTCCTGTCAGGGCGGCTGAGGCGTCGGGCGGGGAAATGGCGGCTGGAGGGCGTCGGGGCTCAAGGTGTCCCTCAGCGGCCGGCGGCGGGGTCCCCTCCCAGGCACCCTCACGGCCCTCAGGCCCGTAGAGGTGTGAGGCGAGCAGGCGACGTTGTTGGGTGGGTGCCCCTGTGAGGAGGCACCCCCTCACTTGTGTCCCTCAGTGGGGGGTGACACGTAAGCAGCAGCTGATGGCACTTCAGGGTGTATCAGGAGGGAGGAATTCACAAGTGTGGCGCATGCCGTGCATGGGGGAGGTGGGAATGTGGATCTATAGGTGCTGGTGGCGTCTCTCATATTGTTGCCAATGGATCCGAGGACCTCGGGTGGCATGTGAGACCATGGGAGGTGATGCATGTCGTGCCTTGCCTTTAATGTAAAGGTTGATGATGACACATGGTGATCTGTGGAAAAATCTCTCAGCTTTGCCGTACTGAAGTTTGGAAGCAGCTGTTCACCAGCTTGGTGGGTTCGAAGAGATGTTAGGTGGCTGCCAGACTGCTTAGTCAGTTGTGTGCTTATCGCCGTGTCACCTGCTGTGTTTTGCCTGCTTCTGTCTCCCTTACTGCTTGTCCTAGTCATCTATGTGCTCCCTTGAACTCACGCCTGAACTTTTTGACTTTTCTGGACTTTTTTTTGTGGTCATGTTTTAATGATGGGTTGTACTATGCTCTTCCGTATGGAAGGAGGGCCAGGGTAGTCCTATAATTTTTGGCACTACTGTAGCAAATGGAAACTTGGAATACCAGTCATACAAGTATGAAATACTGTTATGGTATGTAAGAGGTTGGAAATTTCTGTCATTCCAGTTAAGGATCTGTAGATTCAAAGATTTGCCCCTTTTTGTTACTGAAAGTTACTTTCCTGTTTGTTCATCACAAGTAACTTTCCTATATAAGAGAGTCCAGAAACATTTATTCTTGTCAAGGGACTGGCTTTTTCAGATGTGTTTTCATGATCTTAGTAAAGGTAGAGGGGGGAAAAAACCCACCAGAGGCTCAGTTCAGGAGCACTTTGAGAAACTTTTTAGTTAAGGTTATTAATGGGCAAGTATTATTTGCTTTTCACTTAGATTGTGATTTAGTTTCAGTTCAGGAGAAGTGGAAGTGGAACTCATAAGGCTACCGTGACTAGGACTGGCAAGTTCTTCCTTGGTGGGATACTCCAGTCTTAAAAATCCTGCTCTGCTAAAAGCCTCTTGATCCTCGTATGCGAGTCTTGAAAAGTCCTTTGTCTCTCTGTGCGTATGCTGTGTCTTGCATAGATGAGGTAGCTGCATTGCTTCAGTTCTTTTGAAATTTTTATGGAAGAGGATAATTCATCTTGGCTGAGCAGATAGTGGGACTCCTTTCCAAAGCTACCAGAGTGGCCAACTGGGATGATAAATGGCCAATTTGGAGCCGTATTAATAATGAGACATGTTACACTTAACCTTTTATGAGTTGTTTTAAATTTGTGAAAGCCAAGTTGGAAGAGAAATGACATTTTAAAATATTTAGAAACATCCAAGATTGCTTCTCAGAGCATGCCTCAGCAGAAATCCCAGAATATTTCAGTTGTCATCTAATTATGACTGACAAGGTTAGCAGGTTCAGGGAAGCCCAGGCACCCTAACTTTTCCCTGAAGCAAATTAATTGCCTGGTTTTGTGTCAGCTAGCTTACTGCCTACTTTATGACTTTTCTGTATTTACTTTGCTGCCAATACCTTCAAGGAACAGAGTTTTTGTTTTCAAGTTAATAAAAGTGAAAATTTTTATTTGATATGGTGTGGGTTTCACATCTTGATTAATCTTTAGAAGGTATTTTCTGTGCAAATAAAATGTAGAAGCAATCTTACTCTTTTGACTCTGTGTTGCTGTAGTCTTGCAGACAAATTCCCAGTGTCCTTTAGTAGTCATCGAAGCACTCCATGTGTGGAAGGAAGAATGTATGGCAATTATGTCGCCCAAAGAGATGGTACACTGGCAATTACTGTATGCAAAGTGTATTAACATCTACGGTGGAATTTTTCTGAAACAACTTTTTAATGCAGGGGGAGTGTTGCATTATTAGCGTTCATTCTTATGATTTTTCAAGGTTATTTTGCTACCTCTCCAATACTTGTCCTCAGTGCTTATTTTCTTGCTCTTGAGTGATACAATTTGATGTCTATGGATCATTCCATTCACAGGAGTTAACGTGCAGTGTTATGCAACAGCTCTGTAATACTCCTGAGTTTCTGTTGTCAAGAAGACAAGGTGCAATTGAGTAGCAGCAGCTGTAATTTTTCTGTTTTGGTCGGAGAAAAATATAGCAGTCAAAGAGAAGGATTATTTCTTAGTGTGGTTTCCACAGGGGTAAAGCATCTCAGACCTATACGTGTCCATGGGTCTTTCTCCCTCAATAATTTTTGAATCCATTGATGGGTATTAATTACATTTGACAGTGGGCTCCTCTTGCACACAGTTGGCAGACAGAGCAAAGATGGGTTGGAGCTGTAGGGAATGATGGCGATACTGAAGTGCATGTGGAGAGGCAATGAAGCACTTAGGAGGTACCAGGAAATGTTCCAGTGGGAGTGTGTGATGAATTAAAGACATTGCGAGACACTGAGGGGGAGGAACTGAGCGTGCAGGATATAAATCACAGAAAAACAAGATTCTTTAGGTTTACTACTCTTGGTTTTAGTAGTGATATAAATAAAATTGAAACAGACTTTTATGTAAAGATAGTTTTAACTGCTTTATTTTGCTTAAAATAAATGGTTTTCTGGTATACTGCCTTCCAAAAGACAATGTTATCATATTCATTGTTTCTTCCCAGGAGAGCACCCTGTGCTTCAGGCAAAGAGCTTTGGTTTTGTTAGTTCAGTCCAGTTTGGAGTTACTCACAAGAATGCCAGAAGTGAGAATGATTTTGTCCTGTATGTACTGAGATAGGATGCTCAGAGGTATTTCAGAATTGCACTGATCACGCAGCACTCTCTCAAACACAGCAAATTTGCTTGTGCCTCTGCATCCGACAGTATCAGAGAGTAGAACACCCCTCTGCTAGCTCTGAGCTTGCTGTCATGATTTGCAAAGTAGCCATCAGTCTAGAAAAGGAAGTTTGGTGCTCACACAGCCTGTGAAACCAATATGGGAAACTTGTATTGACACAGTGAGCCTGCTGGGAGCTCAAGACTGCTGTGCTGCACCCTGAGATGTCAACAGTGGCTCGGAGTGTGCGTGCTGTACTGCACTTGCTGCGGTGTGCAGTCCTGGACGTGAGTTTTGGTTGAATTTGAGTCAGTGATCAGTCTCAACATAAAGACATCCTCCTGTTAGATCCCTTGGCTAACTGGTTTATTTGATATATTACACTTTCAAGTCTGCTGTTGCTCTTGAAACTAGACATAACATCAAACTTTATAATTTCAAGTATTAATGTGCGTGCCAAGATTGTTAAAAGTACTTTTGACTGCCCTGCTTATGAGGGCTGAGCTGGTACCAACATTCATAGGCAGTATTTGCCATCTCTCCTTACCAAAATTAGCTTGTACGAGTTCTATCATCTTTGTTGTATTTGTCTGTAAGTTTGTGCAACTTCTCTTTTAGATTGGTTTACAGATGTGGTTGGAAAGTACTTATATTGTTTCAGATAGACTGACTTGCTTCCCATTAGCAGCCCGGTGTGTGAATAATGGTCATAATAACCCTAATAATACTTTGCAAATTGAGTGGTGTTTTGCTTGCAATGGATCTTTAAAGATCTTTTCTTTGAGATACAGTTTCATTTCTACACAGATCATTCCTGTAATATTTTTTTTTGGCCTTCCCCCTCATGTGATTCATTCAAGGAAGACTTATGTCTTAGGTTCCCATAGTTAATGAACATAACTATTTCAGACTATTTCATGTGTGTAAACATGTGAAGTTCTATGATGATAAACATCAGTAAATATTTATGAGCCTGAAAAGTTTATAGTAAAATTACCTATATGAGCCAAAGCTGAATCTCATTCAGTTGGGTAAGGCAAGCCCATAAGGTCGAGGTCTGAACCATTATTTACTTGTTTTTCCTTATTTATACTGAACAATTACATGGATAGCCCTTGAGAAGGATTGAGACTTTCTATGAATCTGACTTTGCTTTGTGTATGAATTTTAAATATATTTTGTGACCTTTGATTTTATTTTGTTGTTGTTGTTTTTTTTAATCACTGATCTTTTTTATTAGTTCTGCTGTTGTGCCACTATGTCTCATTTACACCCAAAAGAGTCAAGCACAAACGTACTTGGTATCTAGCTGCCATTTCTCTGTCATCCTGAGTTCCTGTAGAATATTTAAAGAATTGATTTCCGTATAGGAAATGAGCTGCTCACAAAGTCTTAACTGATAGTATTTGGAAAAACTTTTCAATTCTGCAGTTCCTTGCATCCTCTCCTAGCCATTGCTTATCCCTCTCTTTTCATCTTTCCCCTTCCAAGAGCGTTGATCTGTGAGCAGTGCTCCAGTGCTTTGGGAGCTACTCATGCAGAAGATGTTTGTACTCATGTAAGAAGCAGCACCTGTGGCAGCAGTCTCTCAGGGTTTGGGAACAGGGACACGTGTTCTCATACTGCCTGTCTCACTTTATCGTGATCTGACCTTGGCCACATCTTAAATTATTAGCTTCTTGGCTGACTACCTAGGCAGGATATCTGCTTAATATTTGTACAGTACTTTGATCACAAACGGAGTTACAAACATTGAATCATTGTAGGAAAATATGAATGCTAGGGTTACCTAATGTCAGTGCTAGCCTGGGTGCCATTACCTCTGCAGTGCTTTGTACTCACTGACTTGGACGGGGCTTGCTGTCATTGTGGGTATCCCCAGCACGTCACAGAAACCTTCCGCTGCTTCCTCCTGTGTTTGTAAAGATGAGACATGAACCTGCTTTGCCTGTATACCAAATAAATAATGGAATTAAAAAAAATTGAGGGAGGAGCATGACCTAATATCCTTTCTGTTCCTTTGTGTAGATCTTACTAATTTTAAATATTATTCATATGTCTGAAGAGAGAACATGGTATAGGAGAAGTGTGGGAACTTAAGCAACAGCTTAAGTTTTGATTTGTTAGAGCAAATAGGAGTAACAGCATCATACTGGGAGCTTGCATGTGGGCACCAGTCCTGCAAAGATTTAAGGATACGCTCAATTTCAGTAGATGTATTCACAACCTATCCACATTGTGTAAAATTAATAATATTAAATATTTGAAGGATGAGTGTTTTAGCAGTGTGGAAAAGAGCCACCGATTAGGTTTGTGGTGTCTGAAGAATTTTCTCCAATTTCAAGTAGATCATATTTCTTCATGGGAAGGACCTGTGCTTTTGTCCTTATTACTCTTTGTAAAGATGTCTCCAAAAAACCTACCACAGTGTGGATATAATCCTATTAGTAGGAAATATTAAGTAGCTTGTATTAAATATGTTTTTCTCAAATTTCTTGTCAGTTGACAAAGGTAATTTAGAGGGGGAGATGTGTATTATAAGGATATATTTTGGTCATGAGAACTCCTTCTTCTTTTAATGCTGACCAAATCTCCTGTGCCTCTCTTTACAGCTTCCAGCTACAGTTTTATTCTGAGCATTAGTGAAGAGGAAGCCAGGGTGAAGGCTTTGAACGAGTACCTGAGCACTCGTAGTTATATCCAGGGGTTCACATTTTCACATGCAGATGTGGAGGTATTCAGAAAGTTTTCGGGGCCACCTGTGGACCAGTATATCCATGTTGTCCGGTGGTACAGACACATAGAAGCAATCTATGATGGCAGCAGTGAAAAAAATGAGCCTTGTAAACTTCAAACAAGTGAGTAATACGAAACTGGTGGGCAGGTTATAGACTAGCTGACATTGTATTGGTTTTTGTTGCTGAGAAATCCTAGAAGTTCCCTTTCATACTCTCTTGCACATTTTAAAATTTATTGTATCAACTTGTATTCAAAGTCATGAAATTCTTCTTGCATATAGTTACTGTGTAATTGATAGATCCTGACCTATTTAAATGTTAAAAGCTCTGTTTCTACATTTCTTTGGTTTTAAAATTCCTCAGTATACAGAATTCAATTATGTGTATTTTCTTTAAAAAAACTAGTTACTGAATTGTAAAAGAGTATGTGGGGTTTGGCTTGTTCCCTAAAATATCAGGGTTTGCTCAGTCCACTTTTTTTTCCCCTGCAAGGGTAACTAAATAGTTGTAAAAGATAAAATTTCATAATAAAGTAAACTGAATACTCCCTCTTACAATTGTTATTAATACTGAATTTTAAAAATAATTTTTTACCCTGGTAATTCAGGCATTGCTGATGATTTGAGGAAATACTAACCGGTTAATCTAGGCCATTGTGTGAGCATGGGCGCTGGCATTTTTGGGAGCTGCATCACTCTGCTGAGTTGTTTTCCAATGAGCTAGTCTATTTTAATTGCTTTATAGTGAGATCCTTGCTTAGGGAGTCATGAAATAATTCATCGTAATAACACAGAGCTGTTGTATAGTGCTTGCAATACCTACAAATGACTGCATAATGTCTGTTGGTTTTGCTGATGGTTGTTGACTAATATTACTCCAATGCTGTCTTCTCGCAACCTCTCATCATACGTGTTCTCAGTTCCTAGCAGACCAGCCGTTAATATCAGACTGCTACATATAGATTCTGTATATGTGTGTGAGCACCTGCATGCATTTGTGCTGGTTATTGATTTCCTTTCAGCAGTGAAGGGATCTCGGCTATACTGCTGGATCAGATAGCTGATTTAATGTCACTAACTACAATTTGTCTGCAGAATTTCATGGATTAGAGTGGAGCAATAAGAGAAAAGGTTTCTGTCTTCCTGTCCATTAAATCTTTAATGTTGTCTCCCTTTTTAAAGGGTTATGTCTTGTTATCTTCATGACCTGTGCATGTATGTATCAAAAGTCTTGAAATGGTGTTCTGCAGTGCTCACTATGAAAACGACACATGAATCTGCCACACTGCTTAGACCTTGGATATTTTTTCAGTGTTTTTTTGGTATATCAGAGAGCTCTAGGGGTGGATAAGAGCAAACGAACTTCAGTTCAACCAGGGGAAACACTATAGCTGGCAGAGATGTATTTGAACAGACTAAACTATGCCTTTTGCTTTGTCCTTGGTGTCCGTGTAGTGGATATAACGTGACAACCAGCTCGCAAGCTGAGAACTTTAGGGTGCAGTATCTGGGTTTTTTTCTTATGTTTAGTGTGGTTGTACATAAAGAAAGCTTTACAGGTTTATCTTTTATTAGACTAACCCACATAGGCTTCCCTCCCTGAGGGAAATGTTAGCCGCAATTAAGCATGCCAGCACAATCTTGTTAAATCAAAGAGTAAACAAATCCATACCTTAGTATATGGTCTGTGTTACGGATATACTGCTCTTGAACTTAATATGTTCTTTTCAGGAGTACCTTATACAATGAAATTTGTAGAATAAACAAATATTTCTGTGGATCTGTAACATGGAGTCCATTTATGAGACAAGAGTACTACAGTTAAGATTTTTTTTTCTTATTTAGGCAATTATTCAAAAAAGGAAGATGAGAAAGAGATTAATTTTCTCATACCATGAAGATTTACGTTACTTGAAGGTTTTCAGCCAAAATATTCGTACAAAAATACCAGGGAAACAGAGTTAATGAAGAATACCCTGAGACACAGGATCAGAAAGGCAATTTTGTTGTCAAAACAAATAGTTTGTGTAATATTTTAATTGCAGTTAAATGCATACCATGAGAATTCCTAAAGACAGTGCTGCATGAGTTAAGGTGGCAACTTTGCTGTATTTTTGAATTTCCTGGTTTGCTTTCATTCCCAGTTAACGCAATAATTAGTTTAACGTCATTACAGCTGTAAGCAGCCCTGTGCATAGCAAACTGCAGCTCTTTGACGGATGACACACTTTTGTGTGAAAAAATAATGAGTTTAACAACTGTGTTGCTTCTTAAAAATTTAAAAGAAAACAAATGCAAGAATATTGTCACTAATATTACCTGGGTTTTATCTACTCTCTTTAATGGCAAAATTTAGCCTTTTGCTGAATTGGAGCATATTTGCGGTAAATAAGTGTGTTCAAAAATGCCTTGTGTACGTAGCAACAATATATGATAAAAAGCTGAGGTTCTTTCTAAACCTTTGTGTCTTCCCTACCTCTAACCCCGAGTACACATGCTCTGTCAATATTGGCTTTAGAAACTAACTGGTCTCTGGAGAGATTTTTTGCAAATTCTGTATGGGATCTGTGATATGCCATCGCAGTACAATCAGTGCCATTGCAGAAAGCCCAGGACTGCCATAACACTTATTTAATAATTCATTAAACTCCAAAGCTCTTGTTAATGCTTGAACTGAATAGCATGTTCTTTCAAACTCTCTTCCTTCCTGTTACTTGGATCAAAAGTTAATAGGAATGGCAAGTCAGAGTAGAATATAAACTATATTGAAATAATTTACTTTTGGTTTCAGTGGCTTTGTAGGGAGTTCTAACAAAAGTAGTTGGCTTATGAGGATTGAAGCTGCTTTGTCGAATTATCTGGGTTTTTTTCTTCTGAAATAACTTAATGATGTGATAAGAAGAGAATATTGCAGATTTGTTTGTGGAATGTGTCTTTTCAGTTTTCTTTAAACCATTTTTCTCCTAGGTAAAGGCAAGCGTGTGCAGCCCCCCTGGTCTCCCCCTGAAGGGACAAAGCATTCTAGGCTCTGCCTGTACAACAGCCTGACTCGCAATAAGGTGATTAAATGAAAGAAATGTGTAGATTTCCACAGAAATACAAATAGAGAAGTCATCAAATGTTTGTTTCTTAAGCATTTGCCTTATCAGTAGACAGATTTCTGGGTTGTATTTTGCAGAAAGTTAACAAGCATGTGTCAGACATGCTGTGTTAGTCAAGAGTCACTTGCTGGGCAAGTGTTTTAATATACACAGTAAATAAATATATATACTACAAGTGTGTGTATGTATGTGTATATTGCATAAGATATAGTTCCCAAATGCAAGTTATCATCATGCAAAATAGCAGGGGTTCAGCTGTGATACACGTAAGTATAGGCAATGGGAACAGAATAAAATCAGTTTCTTTCTTCAGACTGTTGTCTGTGTAAAAAAGTCTTGCCAATTGTATTATTGTAATATAAACTAGTGAAACTTCTTGTGGTCTTGTTTCAAGGTCCTTTAGGAAAGAGAGGAAATATTAAGAATGCTAGTGTTGTACAAGATGTAGTATCCAAGTATGTGTGAAATGGTTAATATTCTATAACCTTTTTCAGTATAAAAGAAAGCCTGATGTTCTCTTTTACAAATGCAGCTTGAATAATGCCCTGCCTAGTCCAAATCTTTCAGTCTGATATCTTGATTGATAAGAGTGCAGATAGCATAAGCAGCCACACCATGTTATTTCTCTTACATGATAAAGCTGGTAGTGATATTTTCTTACTGTAAAACTGGGAGGGGAATAACTATTCCTTTTTTGTAATTATAATCCATGTGTTTGCGTTCTGTTCTCCAAGTGTGTTGTTACTGGCCTGAGATCATGTCTTCAATTTCTGCTGATCACTTTACTTTCCCTTTCAATTAAGGAAATATTTCAGCCTCAGAATGGAAAAAAGGTCTTGTGGTATTGCTGTGGTCCAACCGTTTATGATGCTTCTCACATGGGACATGCCAGGTATTGCAGTTCCTTATTTTGAGATAGGTAATAACAGTGCCGAAAGATTAATAGAAAGAGGTACTTTATTTATATGAGTGTATTACTAGAAGGTCTTGTTAGAGTCAATATTTGAAATTTAACATTAAAAGCATGTTATATTATGTCATTATGCAATTAAAAACTTAGTAGTAGATGAGGGAAAATTAGAACTGCTGTAAAATTATTGATTCTGAGATTAAAATAGTTTGTGCATAGCATAGAAATAAACTTCAGGTCTTCAGTAAAAACACCCCCTATATCTTCTGTGTTTTTAGGTCATACATCTCATTTGATATCCTGAGAAGAATCTT
>VZTO01014215.1:1954-34094 GCA_013400615.1 Syrrhaptes paradoxus
GTGAGGGTGACAGAGCACTGGAACAGGCTGCCCAGAGAGGTTGTGGAGTTTTCTTCTCTGGAGACATTCAAAGCCCTCCTGGATGTGTTCCTGTGCGATCTGATCTAGGTGTTCCTGCTCCGGTAGGGGGATTGGACTAGATGATCTTTCGAGGTCCCTTCCAATCCCTAACATTCTGTGATTCTGCGATTCTGTGATTCATATTCTGTGTGAATTCTATACAGTTATAGCTGTATGAGATATATTTCTTCTGTAGTATTTAATGTCTTATAGTGTCCATAAGTCTGTTTTGTTTTCCTTCCTAAACCATAACTTTTTCATTGTAGAGCCTGTGTTGGGGAGATACTATACTAACCATTTCGAATGCTGCGTCTCGAGTGTGATAACAGTGATAAAACTAGAAAAAAAGGGGGGGAAGTGTCGTAGTTCATCATGAACAATGTTTATAGACTTACAGGCACCAGCACATCTTTTTCTTAATTAAGCTATCAACTGACTGGCCCTATGATTCTGCTTAATGAAATAGGAGGCAGCTGGATGATGGAGCTAACTGTGGTGTTGGGTCAGCATGTAGGTTGTAGAGACGGTGGTGTTTTCCGGGGTCTAGATTAATGTTTCTCAGTGCTAGGAGAGAGAGAAAAGATTTTGCTAACAAGTCTTAGCAAAGCATGAAAAGGTTCAGAGAAACCCTGAGACGTTTGGAGCCTTTGGGCATGAACCATATCCCGGAGAAGGCAATGGAGAGAGTTTTGAAAGGTGTTTATACTTACAAGCCTGTGTCATTTTAGGTCACCTTTGTCTTTCTCACCCTCTCATAAACTGTACTCAACCTGTGACTCCCTTGTGGTTTGCATGTTGCTAGTTTTAAAAATTTATTTCCACATCATTGCTTTTTGTTGTTTTATTGGGAATTTGCTCGCTCTGCTTTTATGCTGCATTTCTCAAAGCATCTTTTCTCTGGCTCTGACCTCAGCCTGTTCCTAGGTGGTCTATGTAACCTTTGCATCTTTTTGTCTCTGCCTTTTGCTTGTCTCATTATATTACAACCCCAGCTTTGCAAGAAAGGCATGATTAGCCATTTAAATAGTCTACATCTACTAGCCGGTGTTAGTCTGTGGAGCTAACTCATTTCATAACGTGCTCAAAGTGCTCCAAGGTAGAGATAATTTTGCACAGTGGAGTTTTCTTTTTTGCAGAGTGAGAGCAGTGTATTAAACAGATCAAATGACGTATTAACAATGAAAAAGCAAGAGGATTGGCCATCTGCTGGGCTAGAAATTGCCTTGGGGTGTTAAAAACCGGTATGACGCTATTATACCTGATCTTTGACCACCTGCGCTTGTGCTGTACAAGCAGGCTTTCAGGCTGTGCTGATGGGGCTTTGTTTTTATTCATGATTGCAGCTGCAGTGCTTTCAGTGTGCTTGTAGTGAAATTGTTTTCATCATTCCTGTCGCTTTCGCACATGTCCTTCAGTATTTATTTATGTGTCTAAGTAGTTAAAGGTGAAGGAGGTTTTATAAGTTGGCCATCCTTCAGGGGTTGTGTCTCATTTCTTGCATAGGGTCTAATGAGGCTGATGGACCGTTGCTGACTCCAAAAGGCTTGGATAAGGTCCCAGAGATTCCTCTTCTCTTCCTTTACTCCTTTCGTTGACAAGTGTGCATGTCTCAAAATGCTACTGCTGGGCTAATTGTGCCCTAATTGAGAAAAATTTTGGAGCGACTCCACTGAAGTCAGACATGACATCAGTGGCATTGCTCAGGCAGCGAGTGTTTGGTCCATTGTTCCTGTCCCACAACACACTTCCCCGGTCCCAAATCGGGGCAGGGTATGTACATCAAATACATAGCATCTTTCAATAGGTGATGCAGCTTCAGCACTTTAGGCACAGCATGGGGATTTGGATGCGGTCAGTGTTTGCACTGGCAGATTTTTGTTGGTTTTGGTAATTCTGTTGTCTAACCAGCATGTTCAGTGTAAGATCCCAGCATTAGATAAGGCATTATTCTTTGCTGGCAAGCAGATCACTTGTCATAACATGTTCAGGGTGCACTGTTGGTGTGTAATATACCAATCCATCATCCCTTAAATTTACAAGGATAAGTGCAATCTCTCAAGCTAAGCTGATATATATCATCTCAAAAGTACATTTGCCTGGGATATATATCAGGGTGATATTGAAGTAATCTTTGTTAGGTTTAGATAACTTCATCCCAGCGAATGTCTTGGTTTGACAATGATGCAGAAGGATAATAAGTCCACTTTTATCAAGTGATGACAGCTTCACTTTCCAGACAATTCTTACCACATTTGATTTATGTAGTGTGTTCCTGCATGCTGAAAGAAACAGGAATTTCATTTCAGGCTCTCTGGGAGTGGCATCAGACTCTTTTGTTTGAAAGCTGTTTTTTCTTCGATGGCATCTGTTTCTAGAGCGTGTCAGGGTTTTCAGTGTTTCACCAGCTCTGAGCTCTTTGTTTCTACGGGCATTTTAATGTCTGCTTCTGGCTGTTTTCCCTTGGTCTTTTTATAGGTTTCCCTGTCTCCCATTGAGCTCAGGAGGCACGGGTTTTATGCAGTGCTTTTTTGCTCAGTCACATTAAAGGTACAGCATACTTAGGCGGACTGCTCCTCACCATGGGTGAGCTTGAATCTGGGATCAGCAATTCAAGGGTTATGAGGACTGCTTGCTCACTAACATTCCCTGTTTATACCCTGTCTATCAGAAATGTGCATATGATTTGCATCAGTGACAGCCTTAATCCAGCAAAATCCACTTTTAAAGGTGTTTTAAGTTTGCACACAGTTTCTGCGTCTGGTTTGCAGAGAACTGCAAGACTCTGCAAGGAAGCCCATTATCTCTCAAGTATCTGAGCATGTCTTACTGGCCTTCCTCCTCATTACTTTTTCATCAACAGCCACCATGCGCGTGCTGAGTGGCTTGTCCCTGGCTGTCACAGCATCTGTTATTCAGGACAGCAGTGTTTTGTTTCAGAGCATGATTTCCTCCTGGTGTGTCTGTGCATGGAGTAGGACAGCTGGGTCCTAATCACTGACCAATCTTGGCTCCTTCTTGCTCTGATTTTCTTAGTCCAGTGCTCTTCTGGGGCTGTCCCTGCCCAGTGTCCTTGGAGTTTAAGCCACATATTTTTTGTTCTTTGTGTTTTCTTTAATATGTTTGTGATTTGGAGAGCATGGGTGGGCAAGGACAAGAAGTGAAGGTTTGATTTTTGATCAGAACCTGTGTTCATCATTCTTCAGGGAATCTATGTCTTTCTGATGCTTCTGGTTATAAACCATTAATATATCATGAACATTATTTTGATTGTAGCTGTGTTGAGAGGATTTCTAGAACCTGGATTATTATCACCTTTCACAGTATAGGAATCCATAACTTATTTATTTTGTTACAAACAGCTCCCATGCCTTGGTGGTGGCGATGCAGCTTCTGGATAGCTCTGGGGTACATTTTCCAGAATAATAATTTATTCATTGAAAAATACAATTCACTGCATTTTGGAAGGTGCAAAAATGGTTTAAAAGTTCTTCTCAAGATAGCAGTAGTTTATTCCATAAAAAAAATGAGTTCATTTTGGCATTTTCTAAATGGTCTGCAAAAAGGATAACTGAAAGTCCAGAAGCAAACAGCAAAAAAATAAAAGTTCCAAGTATAAACACAAAAAAGGATGGCAGTCGGGAGATCTCAGGTCAAGAAATGATTTTGTATTGCAAAACATGATAAGATCCCTCTCTGGGGTGTATTGAAGATGCATCCATGATATTCAGGATAACAAATGCAAAGAGAGTCTGTTCTACTGGCTTGAGTAAAAATAGAAGAATAAAATGAAAATTTTATTATTTTCTTTCCAAGGCAAGAAAAATATTTTTCCTGTTAAGCAGTGTTAGGAGGGGCTTGGTTATGGTTTTCTCCTTTTCTTGCTATCCCTTTTTAAAAATTATTTTTTTAAAAAATTGTTATTTTTAATTTTATTTATTGAAGAGATCCTTAACCAGATACCCTTAAAGAAGCAGACAGTCTCCCTCCACATACCCTTACATTTCCTGGTTTTCGTCTGATTTGTCTAGGAATTAAAAAGCAATTTTAAAAATAAATACCCTGTAATATCATATCCTTATATAAATGTTGAAGCAGAAAAAGCTTTTTAAAAATTGTTTTTTCAAGTTTTTAGTGAAGGAGTATATAAGAACCAGATGGATGTATATTAAGGGAGAGAGGAGCAGAGGCAGGGTAGAAAGATTTATGCAATTGTTCCAGCAACACCGGAAAAAAAAAAGAGGTAGCAGCTGAAAACAGTAGATTGGAGTAGAAAGAGGAAATAATATTTTATGCTAAGATAACCAAAGGTCCTGGCAGAAACATCTTGAAGACTAACATAAGGGAAAAGGATGTTAGAGGAAGTACATGCCAGAAATCAGTGCTTTCTACCAAGAATGAAAATCTTTTTGTACCTATAAGCACAAAATGCATGCTAGCCTCCAGGATCCTCAGGTTTTTCTCTGCCTTGATGAATCCATCCACATTTAGTACCAAGTGCAGGTGGCATTCATATGTGCTTAATCCTGTCTTTCAGATCATATCTCCTGTCTTCGCCCATTAGACTCTTTCACTGCTTCATCACAGCAGGAAGTTGAAAAATCCTCTGAGGAGAGCATCCTGCGATCTCCAGCACATGGAGAGTGATTTAAAAATGTTAGCAATCTTGTTTTTATCCTCTTCTGGTACTCTGCAAGAAGTATAATAGATTGCAGCTGAGCTCAGATTCATTGCCCAGAAACAGCCAAATGGGAGCTGGGCACAATCCTTGCTAAGAAACTGAGCTGATGATGTGTAAGACATAAGAAAACTCAGATTATTCTCTGTCTTTCTTGGCTTCTCAAAACTAACAGGAAGAAAAAGTAGTAAAAAGTTACTTTTTTTCCTTAAAGAGAGTAGTTATACTTAGAAAAATAAGCAATTGTTGTTTCTGTTTGTTTGGATTTTTTTTTTTTTTTTTNTTTGGGGGGGGTGGGGTGCAAAACATTTATTTTTAAGCCAATACATTTTTGTCTTTACATTTCATATCAGCAAATGCACTTGCCTCTAAAAGGAAAGGCATGTTATTCCTTCCCACATGAATCTACCCAGCTAAGTTAGACACATTCAGACTTGAAGACTGAGTTTCTGTATCATGTATAGGTTTTGGGGAAAAGTTGAATGATTGAAATTAGTTATGACTATTTTATTTGGGTAACATAGCAAATGATACAGACTGCTTTTGTACTAAGTTTGGTCATTCTCTTTTTAAGGATGTTTGTTTTAATCAGCTTTTCATAGCGGTTTTCCACCATCTGGTCTGGAATATATTACAGGCAAGAACTTCCACAGAATTAGTTAAATGAGAGATGTGCCACTCTGATACTTAATTTCTGCTCCCTGCCTTCTTGCTTTTTTTTTTTCTTTATCAGTGATGCTTTTTGAATTTCAGATTTGAGAGAGTAAATAGTGAAAGCACAGTGATTTTCAAGATGCATGGGGCACTTTGATAGGTTAAAGTTGATCAGCTGGAATTTTTTACCTCTGTTTCATCATTTTTTACACAATAGCTGGTTTGTTGGAAGAGGAAACAGAAACCGTCCAAAAGCTGTCGTTGTGCTGAGAGAGAACCAAACGGTACTTCCGAAAGATAACATGCAGGATGGAGAAAATCAAGCTGTCACTATGTATAGTGCAATTTAACAAGACAGGGAATAATGCAGTTTTCATGGAGGAAAAATTGCCTCAGAATGAATTAAAAGTAGAATTTAAATCTATGTGTTTTGTTTTAATAGCAGTTTCAAGTGACTCTGAAAATAGAGAGAGATGAAAAAATAGATTGAATACATTTTTATTTACTTCTGTAGCCAATTCCTGGCATGTGGGTCACAGGGAGAATTTTATATATATTAGCTGAAAAACCTTAGCAAAATTCTC
Source organism: Syrrhaptes paradoxus (assembly GCA_013400615.1). Lineage (NCBI taxonomy): Eukaryota > Metazoa > Chordata > Aves > Pterocliformes > Pteroclidae > Syrrhaptes > Syrrhaptes paradoxus. The sequence continues at coordinate 7,928 of VZTO01014215.1, forward strand.
TCTTCAGCTTTAATTGATTTCTTAGTTAATGTGTACTTCACTAACAACAGTCGCTTGTCTTCCATCAAACACACAAATAACAATGCAGATGCTTAAAAGTTGTATGACACTGAAATATGAGGAGTTGTGGAAGGGAAATGAGAAAGTAACTTCTTCCATTATGGTTGTAATAAGCTATTCTTATGTATTAGATTTCTTGGTAACTTACACTTTATCTGTGAATGCTCAAGGCTAATGTTAGAGAAATGTAAATAGGGAGCTTTCTAATACAAATACATTTTTTAAAGTTGTTTGGGAGCCTGATTTATAATATTGTTGTATATTTAGAAGTGTAAAACTAGTAACAGAACTTTTTAAATTGTGAGTTTGTGAGTTTGAGTATTGTGATCCTAGAATTTTATTCTTTATCATCATTGGTTTTCAAACATGACAAAAAAAATTTTAATGTGGTTTTTCTGTGGAAGGTGTGGGCTGCTAGTCTATCACATTTATATCAGAAAATGTATCATGCTGTGAAGATTCAGAATATTGTTGAAGAAAGTTGAGGGTTTTTTTCATGATTCAGGACAGCAAATCAGAAGGTGGCTACTTGAACCTTGCAGGAACTTTCCCAAAGAAAATTAAATTCGGGAAGATGATAAGCAGGATATTTTAAGTGGGAGATTGTACACCCTGTTGTTTTTTTGTAAGATTTCTGACTGGGTTGCCTTATATAGGCATCACTAAGACACACATAGGTTGTTTCTGGCTAGTAAAGACATGCAGCCTAAAGACAGGTCTGCTGGCTGCCCCCCTGTGCTGCCTGAGGCTCCCCGTTGTAGTCCAAGAGATGGCTTGTGACAATGGCAACATGTGGCTTTGTCCTTGTCTCTCTTGCACTGCTCTGGTGCACTTCCCTGATCTGATGTGCAGTGGAGATGTAGTTACACTGGTAAATAGAGAGGGCTGGGCACCAATCAATGGCTCCAAAGCACAGACTGGCTTATGAGGACATTGATTGAGTCCCTGTAGCCTATTTGTCTTGGAGAGAACTAGCTGGAGCACCTGGAACAGAGACAAAGGGCAAGCTAACATTATTCAGCTATGTGAGCAGTCGGGAATCCAGCACTTCTGCTGGCTTTGAGGTCCTTTTTAATTTAACAGGGACAATAAATTTCTCCACACTATTACCGCACTGTGTCACCAGCAGTTATAAGGTATGGTTGTACAAAACTGTCATCCTGAAAATGGATACTTGCACAAGTTCTTGGAGTTCTCTCAGGTAGGAGAATTTTCAGAACAAGGCTTAGACAGTGAAGATGGTATGGCTGCACTCAGTTGCCTGTACATTTGTCTTTGGTTGTCTCAATTTGTGCAGGTCTGAACCATCCAGTCTTGCAAACTGAGTCCACTGAGTTTGGAACCATGTTGGGTGGGGTTTGAGAGCTGGAGCTTGGGCATCCTGAGCTGGGAAGGAGAAACAGTTTAAAGAAAGTGTTGGGAGAAAACTGGTATGTGCATCTGGGCTGAGCAAGAAGTTTTTTTTCTCCATGTCACTGCTGTGAACTGTAGGTCTGCTCATAAAGTTTGCTGTACAATCCACAGATTGCTTTTTAAGATAATTGTGAGCTTTTTTAATAGCAAATGTCATTATAGTTTAGAGGCAAGAGGGCAGTGGCAATGTCCCTGTTTTTTTCTGCTTTATTTTGAACATCTGACAGTTGCGGCACTTCATTCTTTATTACAGGTTTCATGTTAGTTACAGGATATTAGGAAGCATTTCAGGGCTACGGGGAGCTCCTGAAGAGCTTCTGAAATCAACTGACACTGCAGGATTTCTAACAAGCTCTTTGCTTTACCTCTTTTCCATTCCTTCTTGGGTTCCCTTCTGGCACCTCAGGTCTGCCAGAATGTCTGCAGCATGTCCCTGACCCAGCTGCCATAAAGCCTGGTGATGCCTCTGGTCCTTTGCACCTGTGCCTTTGTTCCCCTGTCTATTGGTGAAATTTGTACATGTTGCTACATACAAATGAGTTGTTCACGAACAGTTGAAGTTGGATTGTGCTGAAAAAGATACCACTGCTGGGCTATCCCAAGGGACCTGGTGGTTGGTATACTGTAGCTGAACTAGGTCACGCATCTGCCTTGTGTGTACCTAGTACTCAGCACTTGGGACTGCAGAGAAGGCATTTAGAAAAATAAACCAGAGAACTAGTTGACGTGTGTTGTCTGAACTGTTTTTGTTGACTGGCTTTCTGAAAGGGAATTCATTAGGCACACCCTCGTGCAAATTGTTTATGGTTTTGACTCTGTGCTTCTAGGTCCATTAAGCTTGAAATGGAACTGGGTACGGCTGCTGGAACAGAACATGTGGGACTTCTCTGACAGACCACTGGTGCAGTGTATTGTCTTAGGTTTTTTTTCTCACTTCATGCTCCAGCACAGTTGCTGCCATCCCTCACTTCTGGTACACTAAACATCCAAGGTTCAGGAATGCAAATGATTATGCTGAATGAATCATCTCCACAGCCTTGTGCCTTCAGCTAACATAATTGTCTTTAGTTGTACATTCACAGCATGCTTCTTGAACATTGCAGTGTACTGGTGGTTTGTGATACTTTAAATACCTGGCATATGATACCATGAAGACTGACCTATATATTAATTTGATGAAAGTTAGTGTAAATCTGTTAGTGTCAGGGGAATTGTGTCAATTTAAAGCATCAAGACAGGACCTTAATGATTGTATTTCTACTGCATTTCAAGGTATATTCAAAATAGAGGAATCTTTTAAAATGCAACATTCCTTAGGCTGTTCTTTTTAACATAAAAAATACAGATGTGGGAGGAGGTAGAAGAAATGGTCTAATTTTTATAACAAGCGGGACGAGTCTGAAGAGGACTTGGTATTACAAGCGAAGTGCTAGATTTGCTGGAGCATGTAAGGTTCCTGACTCTAGCTTGGCAAAGCAAAGCAGCACTGTGCGCTGTGGCTTACTAGAGGAGTGGATTAGGGAAGGGAAATTTTGGCCTTGATTGCCTCAAGGCAAAAATAAAAATACATTGCTTGTTAAAAAGTGTGTTTGTTTTCCAAGTAATTATCTAGATAAAGCCTCTGGATAAAATCCTCAGCAATAGCTCCAGGGTGTTGCACATCACCCTACAAACTATTCTGGCACCTGTCTGTAAATCAAGAGGCTGAATTTCAGGACTTGTACTGTTTGATTAGCTGTTTTGGAAATAGGTGTGCTGAGCTGCTAGGAACGTTAAGGTCTATTAGCCAAAGCAACTGATCAGTGAATGACCCTGCAGACATTTGGAAATCTTCTGGGAGTGTAACCACCTCCTCAAGGGGAAGCTTATGGCTGTGGCTGTTGTTTCTGCCCTGTGATTCATGGCCCACCTCAGCTTCCTCAGAGCTGCTGACGGACTTGACATTTACAGGTACTTTCAAACCTATGATTTGGCCTTACCTGGAAAATACCTTGGCCTTATCAAATGGATGCCCTTAAGGTGTTTTGTTTTCCTGTTTCTGAGTTGTGCTGTAGACACCAGACCATACCTTCCTCCTCACTGCAAAATACCCTTTAGTCTGATTGTTAGGTCTAAATCTAAATTTTTTTTAGTTAATGCATTACTGCTGCTTCATGGAGACAAACCACTAATGGTAGCTTTTGCTCCTGTTTGATTATTCAGTAATACTTAAAAATAATGGCTTAATCTGAGTTCGTATCTTTGGTGTTTATTGTAATCGCATGAAGCATGTGGAAGTTATTTAGTATTAGTGTAATTGTCAGAAGTCCTTTGATAGAATTTCTACTGTAATTCAGTATTAATTACTCTGTGCATTAGAGAAAATGAGCTTATTTTTTGTGCTGCCTGAATCTGAAATAAATCTTGATTCTGTCAGAGATGGCAACTTGCTTTCCTTAATCATTTGAATGTGAACATCTGTAAAAGCTGATGTTCTTTGAGTTTCAGAGAGAAAAGGTAGCTCAAAGAGTACAGACCCAGGAGTTTATACTTTGACCATATTTTCACATACAGCACTTGTTGGTAAGCTGCTTACCATCTCCTCCACAGCTCATGATGTCAGTGGGTCCCCTCAGTCTAACTCCTGTTGTAGTAATGAAGCTAGGGCTGGATGTATTTTTCTGAAGACTAAAAGTTCCAGATATTACAGTTTAAGTTGTTCCTGAGCAATTTACAAACCAGGCTGAGTAGTTTCAGTTGAACAACATAGAAAAAACATGGTTCAGAAAACCAGCCAAGGCAGATGCCATATTTTATGAGAAGCAAGTAGTCACTTCAGTTATTGAAGCTGTGGTAAACCCAAATTCAGTTCCCTTTTCTGTGTGAGGGGATTTAAATCTCTCTCTCATCTAGTAGGACGCAATCCTAACCATCAGCAAAGGGGCATGCTGGGCTGGTGCTGTCAGCATCATCTTCGGATATTGTTCCAGTTTGTGTGAATATACAGGGGGGGCCTGAAGGCTGGGTGACTCCACCACCAGTTTAGATGGTCACCCTCTTCTTGTCTTCCTCTCTGATTTAATCAGTATTGCATGTCCAGTAAGATTAGCTTTTAAAGACAGGGATTGAAAGACCCTTCTTCACTCGTTGCTGATATCTGAGATTGTATTGCCCACTTGAATATCCTGCCAACTTTTGTCTTCTGCAGTCAAACTCCATCCAATGACAATTCATTGTTATTGACTGTTCGCTGAGATAAGGAGCAAAAGAAAGAGAGGTTTTCTTGCCTGGTATTTCAGAAGGTGAGAAGGTGGGACCACACTTGAGTTATGGTGTAGTGTATAAAACAAGAGGCATAGCACCTCTAGGTGTGTGATGTGGAAAGAACACTAACTACAGTTATGAAGCTGTTCTTATATCATACAGTATCAATGCCACTGACCCTTCCCTGGCATTTGGAAACTAATAAAAATAGGGAATTAAGTGTTTTGCTCTACTTTCCCCAGCTAGTGCATAGAGGGCTGTAAAGTACTCAGTGACATGCACTGCCTTTCAAAAAGTATTACTTTGTCTGAGCAAATAGCATTTGTTTCCTGCTACCTTAAAAGAAAAAAAAAACGGTTAGTTTTTTGCTTCTTTTTGACTGTATCTCCTTTCAGTGAAGTTAATGATGGGAAAAGAGGTAAAGGAACTCTAGCACTTTCACAGGTATCAAAATAGTTGAAGAGATTAGCAAAACTTCCGTTATATTTCAGCTATCCGTATTTCTATGTGTTTTTTTAGTCGAGAGTGTTCTAGCTATAGAAATTTAAATTGGGTACAGGCTGTACTAACAGTTGAGGAGAAGCTGAAAAGAAGTTTAAGTGGCATTCTCAGCATTAAACACCATACATCTTGGTAAATATATCTGGATGATCTACTCAAAATAGTGGACTCTCCTAAGGGTACCATACTGGAAACACAGTGCTGGGACCATCTATCAAGCCTTAAGAAAAGGTAAAAGGAAGTTGCCATCATTAAAGGGCAGAGAAATGGGAGATTCATGGAAACAGAGAAACATTTTACCCCATTTAAAATGTTGTAGATTCACCACATATTCCTATGGGCTCTGAACAACTGTTTTTATTATCAAGCTTTTAGTTGACAATGTTGTTTAATAGGCATCTGCGCTCCAGCTGCAGGCCATGTGGCATGATCTCAGAGATCACCAGCAACACATGTACTATAGTTTAAAAAAGATGCTCATATGCTTAAAAAAGAGCCTATCCTAGTTACAGCTGTAAATAAACAGTTACTGTTTTAAATAATGTAGTCTAAATTTTTGTAGCACAGAGCATCCTTAAAAAGAAAACACATTCAACTCAAAATTGCTGTTTTCTCTCTATATCCAGTTCTCTTTGGAAAGAGCTCCAAGAGACTGAAGAGAAGATATGATTGAATGTCACCTTCACTGACATTTGCAAACTGTTAGTATGTGAAGGATGTCATGATGTTAAAGAGAAAACTGAAAAGACTTAACAAAAGTCTTCTCAGCTATGAATAGGGCTTTCATGGCTGCAGTCATTTGGTATGTTTTATATTTGGGTTACAAAGCATGTAAGACCAGCATGAACAGACAGCGAAAGCATAATGTTATTAGCTTTGTGTTTGCTGCAGTGCTATTTAAGGCAGTGATCTACAGAGACTTGTGCTTGAACAAAAATTCAGTAAAAGACCTAGACGTGCAGGAGATACTGCACTGCTCTATTCCTGTTTGGTTGCTGTCCCAATGACACAGCAGACTGTCTTAAGGAACCTGTGTAATCAAAAGTAAATCTGAAGACTATAGCTGGGTTTTGTTGCAGTTCTTTTTCCCATTAAAATCTGAGAAGATGTGTGATTTGGTTGTGTTTCCTCTCACAGGCTTGCTCTGGCATGCAGTCCAGTGAAATTAAATGCTAAAGACATCAGACTTAATTCTGTGTTGCTGTTTTTTTTTTTTTTTTTTCCTAGACTATTTTGTTGGTTCTCTATTTTCTCATCCTCCAGATTTTCAGCTGTAAGAGCTATGAAGTATTCAGAAGATTTAGAAATACTAGGCAGCAATTTCATTTTGACAATAAAAGTAGTTTACAGCCATGCCGTTCTGCCTGTCCTTTTATATTATTTCTGCTTGTGTGTGACTTTAGCAGCCACAATCTTCAAAAAGTCAAACTAAGATGAACAGCTCATCTTCTGAAAGCTAAGATTCAAGCTGTCACAGAACAGAAAGGATTGATGTTTAACTCTGCTGGTTTTGGAAAGAGTAGCTATTAAAAGCACATTCTAATTTGAGTTGGCAGAATAAGGATCACACACAGTCCCAAAATACCAGTGAACACTGATTTTAATGTTTCATTGCTTTGGTGTATAGGATAGCTCTGTGTTCCGTTGAAAAACAGAGAGTCAGCTTTCCCTTGGCACTATATATAGTACTCCCAGTGCAACAGCATAAGAGCGGTAATGGGTGGAGGTTTAAAAAAACCTGTAATTAATACTGAATTCAGTCATAAGAGGAGGCTACCTCTTCATGGGGATTAGAGCCTACCTCTGCAATGTCTAACTGGGCTTTCTGAGTGCATCAAATTATTCTGAAGGTCATGTGCTAGTAACACTGTGTCATTAGGAAACAGGCTGGTGGATAAAGATATAGCTTGTAGTCACTGTGGGAAGAGTGTATTTCCTTGCTTTTGGGTCTTTGCAGCTGATGGTGGGAGCAACCAGAATCCTTGAACTGGAAAAAGCCATTGAAAAGGTTTATAGAAAGGAGAACAAGGCTCATTTGTCTTTAATCTTTGGGACCAGAGACAAGAGAAAAGCAAAGGCTCTTTGAGGTTGGAAGCCCCCATTCATAAGAAAGAGGAGGCTGTGTGGGGTCTCAGCAGGCTGCAGGCTATGCATATGCGGTGAGCTGAAGTGAGTTTTGGGGTCAGTCATGTCTTGTGAGCGTCTCTGCTGAGAGTCTGAGTAGGAAGATTTGCTGTCTTTGGGTCCATAAAGGGCAGTCAGGTGGGAACGGATGAGGGCAAAGGGAAGAGAAAAGATGGGAATAACCACCCCACCCATGCCACGAGCTCTTGAGTGGGTGCTTGTGGAGGGACCTGCATTGAGAACAGGGGAGAATCCCTTGTGCTGAAGCTGTTTGAAATGAGATTAGACAGAGCATTGGGGATCTACCATGTTGTTGGAGATTGTTTAGCATCTGCAATTTTATTGGTTTAATAATCAGACTTTATGATTGCTCGTGTTACTCCATACCTTTTCTGATCACTCTGAAATTTATTGTGGGTATGAATTTTTTTGCCTGAGGCTCTGAGCATACTTCCAGTGAGATCAGAGCTGGTTTTGCCGTTGACTTTAATAGGATTATAATTTAATCTGAAGTCAGGTAGAAATCCTTAGGCTAAGTAAACAGTGGCTTCTGTAGTTAGGGAAGCTGGGATAACACAAGAAAGGGGGTCAATTTATAGTACTTTGAGTGCTTATTTCTGGCTCGCTGTGTGAACAAGTAGAATAGTCTACCTTGCATCTAATGCATGGTAAAAGAGCCTGTGTGGAGAATGAGCGCATGGAAATTAGTATGCTGTTAATAGAGATTCAGCCTGTGTTTTAGTAAGATTGGCTACACAAGCCCCAAAGGGGCAGATAATCCAGAAATGTGTGATATGAATAAGAACACAGGGCATTAAGGAGGGCACCACTATTTGAAAGCATAAAAGCACTCTGAGAAATGAGTGCTGTAAAACTCCTCTGTCACAGCAGACTTGTTGTGACCCCAGCTGTAAGCATATTCCAACAGCTGCAGCAAATTGCTAATTCATTCTTGGCTAACACTGACATCAAATTATCTAAATTTTTGTAAGGTTATCCTTTGCCATAGGGACAAATACATAAGTCTTTATATGCCAGTGTCCAGTTCTGGGCCCCTCAGTACAAGAGGGACAGGGAACTGCTGGAAAGAGTCCAGCGCAGAGCCACNAGCCCGCCTGGATGAATTCCTGTGTGATCTGATCTAGGTGTTCCTGCTCCGGCAGGGGGATTGGACTAGATGATCTTTCGAGGTCCCTTCCAATCTCTAACGTTCTGTGATTCTGTACCTTCTGCTCTATTCCCTTGAGCTCTATTTGTCTTGATTTTAAAATAATACACTATTTCATTGGCATCTGAGCTGTTCCCCTCATTACTCCATTTTTTTTTCCACTAGTAAGTCGACTTACAATTAATCCAGAATGCTGAACTTGTGACTTTGCAGATGCAAACACAGTAAGTCACTGGGAAATCATCACAGGCACAAGCTAGGGACTCTCCTGGGAGATCAAAAAGAAACCAAGATGCAAGAAAATGCTGCCATTATTATCTGCAAGTGGGTTAGCTCAATGTCACTGCAGAAAATTCTTTGTGGTTACTGGAAGTCATCTCTCAGTAGTGGAGAGCTGTCCTGTCCCCTGAATAGGTGCTCAAGAATATAAATAAGAACATTAAATACAGATTAAAACAAAACCCCAAACCACTTCATGCTCTTAAGTCTTTGATTGTACTGTCATGACAATGTACTGTGGCAGTTTTCTCTTGGATGCATCTTTCTCTCTGGAAAAGTAGAGCAGAGCATTTGGGGTAACTCTACAGCTGATATCAGGGAAATTATTTGTCTGATGTCTGTGCAGCTGTGCCTACATGTGCCCCTTGGAAATTGTGCTTTTTATGTTGATCTGTCATATGGACCTGACAGCAAAAATGTGTTGCTGATGATTTTATTTGCTTGCTATCCATTAATAAGTGTAGTGGAAGTAAAGTGCCTAGGCTGAATGCACCATGATCTGCTTTCACCAGCGTTCACAGTTGTCGGCATCTCTCCAGGCTGCTGCCAAGCTGCTGGGACACATCACTGCAAATTACCGAGCCGCTCTCATAGTCTTCAGGTGCTGCTCAGGGCTCGGGAGATTCCAGGTCAGGTTTTATCTAAACGCTGGCAACCTGCCATGTGTTTGTGTGAGCTTGACTGCAGACGGTCAAAGAAAGGCATTCTTCTGTTTCTTACTAGAGCTGAGCTGGGGAGATAACGTGGCCCGAGATGTGCTATTGCATGAGGGGCAGGATCATTTGATGGGTTTTGTTTGAAGCCCTGTGAGTGGGGAGGAGCTGCAGAGCTTCTGAGCTGTGCCACTGAGAGTACTGAGTGTTGAAAGCATGTCAGGTAGAGGCAAGCACTAACGAGGAACCAGAAGCTCTTCGTTTGAAGAAGGCTGGGCAAGTATCAGCACGAGGGAAGGCTTTTCTGCCCAGCTGGATGCAAGGACTGCACCGGGCTGGCCGCATCCATGCCAGGACAAGCAGGAGGGAACCATATTGTCATGCTCACACGTGTGCTACAGAGTTGGTCAGCTGCAGGGGAAAAGCCCTCCTGGTCACTCTGACAGGCATGAGTAGTCTCCTCGCTGTCTGCTGGGGTGGATGAGGTATAGTACCCCAAAGCCACTGCTGGAATGGGGTTGCCTGCAGGACTTCTTTTCTGGATTGGGAGCTAAAGGAAAATACACTTTGAGCTTCCAGTATCATTTCTAGAAACTTGCTTATGCACAGCATTTTTCTCCACATTTCTCAGCCTCTAACCAGCCTGTGAAATGTCAGTCAGAAAGCTGTACAGGGCTCCTATTTTTACAAATGGGGAACAGAAAATTTCATTTGCTTCAAATATCTCCCATCATGAGGAGCACAAGATGGGCAGCAGCTTTTTGGCTGTGTTAGGCACTCAGACCAGCCATCATCAGCATGTTTTATGTTTCTACATGGGCCACCTGTATAATGTCCATCTGTTGAACAGGGTGTGACGCCTACCTACACTGCTATCCAGGTCATTTGAATGAGGCACAGGTTTCCAGAAGGTGGTGATGTTCCCAAAGGACAGTTTGCAGCAGCATGGCAAATGCTGTCCCTTCTGCATGAAGTCCCTCCCATGGACCGCTCTCATGGCAGTGCTGTTCACTTCCCGTTACTTTAAGGCATTTGGAGAGATTAATCTAAAAGAAATGAAAACACGTTGTGGCAATGATGGCAGATGAATATTCAGAGGCAGTCCCCGTCCCTCTGTGACTGTATCAGAGCAATTTTGATATATTCATCTTAGAGCTGCACAGTGCTTTTCTGTGAATGGTAAATTTGCTGAAAAATGTGGTTTTGGAATAACCACACCTATTTGCCATCTGAAGTGAAATGTGTTAACCAAGTGTAAGTGGGAAAGGATATGGTGAAACTGGATTCCAGGAGTGACAGAGGATGTGTTTCTGCCTTCCCCTCAGCTGTGTGCTCAAGTTCCTCTGCTGCAAAAGGAAGTTTGAACCTGCATCTCCCACCTCCCATTGGATGTCCCAAGTTATGGGGAGGGGGATAGTCTAAAAATCTGCTGCTGGTCTTATTCTACCTTTTATAAGCAATTAGGGTTATTAAAACAGGGTTTGGATACTGAGGCTCTGAGCACCTAGGTGAATATTGAAAGTATTAAGCTAGGTAAGCTAGGGACTTGCTTATTAAGCTAGGTAAGCTAAGGACTTGCTTTTTTTTTTTTATTTTTTTTTTTTACACTTAGTACTGGGTCCTGATGGAAATGGAACAAGTCTGATAGGATGGATCCAGCTCCTGTACCTGATAATCTGACAGGTTGTCTTGCTGCTCCTTAGGAAGAGAGGATGGCAGTGCCTGTTTTGGGGAACACTCGGTTAAAGGTCTGATAGTAATAGAGTGAGAGGGCCCATGTGAGATGGTACAGCCAGACCATGAATTTCTGTCAGGGCACCTTGGTCTTGGCTGGCCTTCTTTATTTGTCTGCATCTTGGCTATTTCTACAGAAAAGAATGCCAAATGCAATAAGTTGTGAATTTATTGCTTTGTTGTGTATGATTGGGTTGAATTGATTTCTTGCTTGGAAGACAATGGCTTTGGCTACATTAGCAAACAGCGCCATGCAGTAGGAGCAAAACAGTAATGAAGGCCCAGGCACATTTCAGGAGGTTTACTTTGTTTTAATCCCACTTGAAGGAAATTTTGAAAGAAACTTGTAGCAAATTAGGAGATGAAATATTGCATGTTGAAAATGTCAACAAAACCTTTTAACTGAATAGGAATATTTCAAGTTTTCTGCCAAAACAAAGACTTCAAAAAATCTGGCACATGTTCATGAGACATTTCAGTGCTGTCGAAGCTGTATATTTTGTTGGCAGTTGTTTCAGATGAGATTTTATCTGGTGCTTCTTGGGGTCACTTGGCATCCTACTTAAGCCTGGGTGTCTTGCTGTGTATGTGATTCTTGCAGTTGTTTCAAAGAGGTCTATACACAAAACTCTTCACAACCCTTTAAAAAGGTATTCTTGTACCTATCTCTGCCTGCACCCCAGAAAAGAAAAATATCCAGCGCTGCTGTCTCTAGTTTTTTGTTCTGACTCCTCTGCTGCATGACTATGAAATCATTTGTGACACATTTGCTTTAGCTGCAGGAAACCGAGAGAGAGAGGAGACAGCAACAGGGCAAGATGGACACTTGGGAGCTGAGAAAAAATTAGGGATCACATGCAGGAGAGCAAACCAGCTGCAATGAAAGGAGTGCATGTGAGGCTTGTACAAAAAGTGGCTTTTAATGGAGTAAACTTTTGCATGCATGCTGAAGTCTGTAGATACTGTCACATGGTAAGGACAGGGAGGGCTTATTGATGCTCTGAAGATTATGCAGACCCCGGAAAGAAAGCAGGTTGTCAAGAGTAAATCATAGAGACTTTCTCATGCAAAGGTATCCTCCAATGCAGTCAACACCCCAGGAGAGCAAGTGTTCCTGTTACTTAGCAAGTTTGTGGTTTAGGTATTGGATTTTATCCATGGCCTTGCCTGATCTCCATATCAGTTGCATCCAATGATACTTATTTGGGATACTTTAATATTTTACTGAAATGCGATTTGTTTAGTGTCAGATGTCAAGACAGGCCAAACATCAGTGCAGGTTTTGGTGTGTGTGAATGACCTAGGATTTTCTGCCAGATGTCTCATTCATATTGGTATACCCAGAAGCATATGGCAAGGAAAGGTTATACTCTTGACAAGACACTGGTTTTGGAGGAGAATATAAGTCTAAGGTCAGGGATAAAATAAACATCACCAAATAGCTAATGGCAATTTAACAAATTGTAACCTGCTGTAGTTTTTATATAAAGAGATGAGAAGACTACCACATTAGAGAGATCATCTATACATATACATTGCCCTCCTCGTAGTTGCCAACTAGTCTCTCTTTTAACTTGCATGCTACAAATACCAGCTGCTTTTAAACCTGCTCAGTGTGTAAATCATGCCATCGTAAACACCAAATCTGAATATTGTTTGGTGCCTGTCCCGGGTCAGGACCACCACCACGTGGTTGCAACCCCCATCCCCCTCCCCTCCATCTTCTACCACATAGTTGCATCCCCCTTCTCCCTCCCCTCTCGGTAAGATGGGGAAGGATAAGAAAAAGTGGAACCTCGTGAGTTGAGATAACGACAGATTTTTAATAATACCACACGAGGAAAGCAAAAGAAAAGAGAATATAACAATAAGACAAGATATAGAATACAATGGAAACACTGATACAATGAATGTCTCACCACTGAGGGCTTCACAAAAGGGCGAGCCCCCTCCGGCCAGCTTCCCCTTATATCCTGGGCATGAAGTCAGCATGGTATGGAATGTTCCTTTGGCTATGCCCACCTCCCAGCTTCTGTGAGGAATTAACCCTATCCCGGCTGGACCCAGGACAGTGCCTGTTGCTAAATTTTGGTGGTGCCTCTTGCCCTAAAGAATTCATTGATTATGTTTTATTGTTTGTAATAAAGTGTGTTCTTTGAGATCTCTTTCAGTTACAGAATGAGAATTAACTATCCGTGGTAGAGCAAAGTAAATCACTATACAGGCATAATAAAAACAATTCCTACAAGTCTTAGAAGTTTTACAAGTCAAAAGTTTCTGTTTAAGTATTTCTTGCTCAATCATGCAACTTGGATACTTTTGAAGTATGCCTTTAAGAAGCAAGAACAACACAGACTTTAAAATTTCTTTTAAAGATTCCTGTGCCTGAGAAAAATAAGTTGTGTTTTGGACAAAAATAAAAATGTCACTAAAAATTATAGATTTGCAGGGAAAACTGTTGGTGTTCACTCAGGTTTTTTGAAAAGATGAAGTCAGAAATGTTTTGCTTTCTGGAACTAGCAGGGTACCAGTTAGTTTTCAACTGTCTATTCAGGTTTGTTTTTAGAAGAGAGGCAGTGTCAGACAGTCAGAAGTTTGTCTGGACTTTCTCTGGGCTTGAGAAGGGTGTGCAGGTAATTGTAAATATGTGTATGAAGAGCAGCTTTCAGCTGGGTATTGAAATGACTGGAAAAAACTATATGTGATCAACTTGTTTTTCTCTGTTGTTTTACAGGTTCCAGAATCTGCTGTGGTCTCGAAAAGCATTTGTGGACAGCGTGAAGGTGTATAACCACAGCTACATCTACATGCCAGCCTTCTCGATGAAGACAGGGACGGGACCCTCGCTACGTGTCTATTACACCCTCGAGGACTTCGGTGCCAAGCAGGCAGTCCTTTTTGCCAACCCCAATTTCCTGCGTGACATTGGCAAGTTCTGGAAGAGCAAAGGTATCCATGCCAAACGGCTTTCCACAGGACTTTTCCTAGTCAGTGCCGCCCTTGGTCTGTGTGAAGAAGTAACAATTTATGGCTTCTGGCCATTCTCGGTGGACCTGCAGGGGAAGTTTATTAGCCATCATTACTATGACAATGTCTTGCCTGATTCTGGATTCCATGCCATGCCAGAGGAATTTCTACAGCTCTGGTTTCTTCATAAAAGTGGTGTACTAAGAATGCAGCTAGAACCGTGTGAGGACCCTTTAATCCAGTCTTCTGCCTGAGGATCACAGGAGTTGGTTTGGGAGATCCAATAGTTTTTAATTTACATGCTCTCCAGCAGAGACTTCTGTTGATTCTTTTTAAAGGGAAAATAATCGTGGATCAGCATGGACCATAAAATGCTACTTGAAGGCCAAATGGAATACGTCCTTAATGTATAGTGCTTTATGGAACTGGAGTTGGGGGGGAGTGAATCTCTCCAATGAGTCCATTCAGCAGCATTGTCAAAATTATGTCAGAAGCCCCACAGCTGAACTTTCCGGGGGACGTTTTTAAATGACTGATGTAAAAAGGGCATTAAGGCTCAGAAAGACACAGGGCCACCCACAGGCTTTTGCTGACAGTGCCGAATATGACTCTGTTCAAAAATCCATTTCATTCCAGATTGGCAACTCATACAACTTTCCTTTTTCTTTTTTTTTTTTTCTTTCCTCTGTGTGGGGGTGTATGTGTAGGAGAGCATGTCTGTGTTGTTGACTTTGTTTCTTTCCTTTTTCCTTGTATTTCCTATTTTTATTTTTATTCCCCCCCCATGGAAGGAAAAGGAAAGGCTTAAAAACCCCAGGAGCTGAGTACCATCAGCTCCTCCAAAGACTCTTGGGAAGGGTGCTAAGAATCTGGTTAGAAGAATGTCCTAGGAATGCATTGATATTGAGTATGGGTGGACCTACCCGTTGTAGGTTTTATCATGATGGTTTAGGTCATCGCTCTTACAGGTCTGCTAATGCTATGCTGTAGGCAGGAGGTGGTTAAGGGAAATTGGTCTGAAAATAAAATGTATGTTACAAAACCAGTAGTGAAGTGCAGCCTGGTTTCAGCTGACCTGCTGCAAGATTTCCACGGTGACTTTTGTAGCAGGGATCGTTCCTGACTGGTTTTGCTGTCCAGCCTTGGGGTAATTCTGTATTCATTTGTACTCCAGATGTTCACTGGGGATTTGAGGTGTTCAGTGGAATGCAGAATGAGGTTCTTCATTTGCTTATAGCAGAAAAACTGCAGAAATGAATGTGTCATTTGAAATGAGTTGAAGCTTTGAAAATCCTTTCTCTTTGTGTAACTAGCTCTTCTGCTTTGATTGTAACGTTAGCCTTAAAGACTTGTACTTTTCTTGCAAGATTGTCTCTGGTTAAAGATAGTCTGAAAAATAAAACAGCCTTTGGGAGCACTGAAAAACTGCGTAGCCAGCAAGAAAAAAAGGAAGAAAAGAAAACCGCAGGCCCTTACATAAGTGGGTGAATTATGTCACTGTGCGCATGGCACACGTGCTGCTCCGGCCAGC
This sequence comes from Syrrhaptes paradoxus, assembly GCA_013400615.1. Classification (NCBI taxonomy): domain Eukaryota; kingdom Metazoa; phylum Chordata; class Aves; order Pterocliformes; family Pteroclidae; genus Syrrhaptes; species Syrrhaptes paradoxus. The sequence continues at coordinate 23,601 of VZTO01014215.1, forward strand.
GCAGCGCCTGAAGGACTGTTTTATTTTGGGTTATTACTTGGGCAGCAGATGGTCCTATCACCATGTAAATGAGAAATCTTTTTGTTTGTTTGCTTTGGTTTAGTTTAGCACGGTAGGACAAGAAGAAAATACCAGCTCAGTCCATAGTGCAAGTTCAGCTGCAAGATGTTGCCATCTATTAACTTTAAAATCCAGACCAGTGTTCTCTTTCTTATCCTTCCATTATTAGTAGCTGAAATTCCAGTCAAAGTGTTGAAACAACAAAACTGATATCAGGTTTTAACAACAATTTCCTGTGCTACCTGTTTTAGCTCCAAAGTGCTAGTATTTTGAGGGATGTGTCCTATTATATGTTGACGTCTCTTTGTAGACTACCAGCTGCAACTTATATAGATGTAATTTTTTTTTAAAAAAGGGAAAAGCCATTAATAATTATTAATAATTATTAATAATTATTAATAATTATTAATAATTCAACTATTAGGACACTGGAAAAATGTTTCGCTTTTTAAAACCTATGTTTCATAATAGACTCTTCTTTCTAAATTTTGGATTAAATATAATTCTAGAGATTGTTCTGATAAAATCTGAATGTGCTTCTATAACCCATTTTATCTTTGTCCATGTTTTTGTTAAAAGTATAGTGATGAAACTGATGGAACATCACTTGATAATTTGTTCCCTTTTGTTATGTTTGTTTTATCTGTGATGTGAATACTCAGTGAGGAAGCGTTTGAAAGTAAAAGATTTTTTTTTACTGCTTGTTATGGCAGAATTTTACTGAACTGCCTTTCTTGGAGAAGAAAAGGTGCCTCTATGGTTTTTATTGTATGTGTCAGGTTTTGCACTTTTAGTGCTTTTAAAGATGACATTATCTGTGAGAACAACACTTGAAATATGGTGTGCTAAAATGGTACTTCAGCAGGGTGCCAGAATTTCCTTGGGAGTGCAAGGGAATGAGGAGAGTAGGGAGGTGCTGCCTCTTTGCTTGTAATTTTTTTGTATTTTTACCAGTGCTTGGGAATTTAGTTCTGGACCTCTCTGATGGCTCTCCAACTCTTTGGTAATCCTCTTTTCTATGTCTTGGGAAAATAATCGGATTAGGAGAACAAGAGAAAAACACGTATTTTTGTAGGAAAGCTCAATTCAGTATTTCATAATGTCTGGCTTGTTTGTGCTCTGCTAGTGCCCTGCGTATCTGGAGATGTTCTATTCCCCACCTCTGTAAGAATGAGGCAGACTGAACCTGTGCCCAGTGGTCTTTGTGAGTCCCTTCTGATGTCTGTAGTCCTGACATTTGGAAGGAGATAGCTTCCAAAAAAATTATGGAGGTAGGAGAGGCCCAGGCTGTGTGTGATGTGTGACTGGTGTGGGAAAAATTTATAATTCTGGCTCTATTCACATTTATGTGTGGTGAATATAACTGCATCTTACGAAAACAACCACATCTGATGGGGAAGAAAAGGCTTCAAGGATAAATAGTTTTCTATAACTTCCAGAAAACTGGCAGCTGAGGAAAGAAGAGAAATGAAAATAAATGCCCCTCTTGAGAAAACAAAATCTGTTTTACCTTGCTGACTTGTCAGTCCGTGGAGACATGCTGGCAGGTGATCAGCCTTTTGCCCAGAAAGTAAAAACGGATGCAGGAGGGTGTTGTAAGTGTTTTGTGGCAAGAGCAGTCACAAAAAAAAAAGAAAAGGCAAAACACCCCCAAAAAAACCCCACGAAAACCAACCAAACAAACAAACAAAAAAAGGAAAAGCAGCTGGAAACATGAGAGTAGCAGGTGCCTGTCAGAAATCTTGGAGTAACTAAGCTCTGTCCATGCTGCTGCTCAGCGTGAGGCTTACCTTGTCTAAATCTGGGGGTGGCGGCATCCATGTATAGGGTCATTGATGTGACGTATGGGACTGCATGCAAGGGACTGAAGTTGTATCCTTCTTCAAGAAGGAGGTCACACCATGGAATAGGACCATGCTTCTGCTTAAAGACAGGCACAGTCAAACTGAGGAGGCTAACTGTAAGTGTTAACCATGAGAAATCAGCATCACACAGTCATGGTAAACTTTGGTCAGAATGATTATGTCCATCCAACATACCTATTGTTTGATTTCAGTCCACTGATGGCAGTGCCTTTAATCCAATCTCATTGGTTGTGTTGCTATATTTTTCTTAAAGTGAATTGAAATTTTAATGTTTATTTTTTAGTGAAGTTTCCTACTCTAGCTTCTCTGTTTCCACTGCCAGTCCCTAAATATCTCTGATGGTGTATCTAAAGCTGCACAAGTCTTTGCCAAGTTGAAAGCTACTGCAATTCATCTTCAATAAAACCTAGTTCAGCCTGGCCAAATGATTTGTTAATGTTCCTAGTTACTAATTTTATCATAGAGGTGACAAGGTACAGAAGCACTTGGAATCATTACTCTGCATAGGAAGCATTGCCCCATGTTTGTAAGTAGAATAAATTAAATTCCTTTACAAGACGTGCATTGAAGATATTCAGTGCTGACATTGTTCTAGATAGAACCTTTTGTGAGTGTATGTGCTTTTGAGTAAATCAAGACCAAGTTTTGAACTTGCACCAAAACTATGTAAAACTTCTCCTTCCTATTGCCTTCGGAGCCTCTTCTAAACCAGATAAGCAAAAGAGAAGCCAGCAAACTAAAATCATAGAGAAGGGATGCATGTGTTCATGAGAATAAAAACATTTTATAATTTTGGTACAGACCTTGCTATAATATTAAGGACTTTCATTCATGAACATTGTATTTTTATGTTTTTGCTGAAGTGAAGATATCAAGTGTGGAGTGAGCCAGCTACAAAAGTCAAAGGTCCAAGCCTCTGTTACAGCTTAACTTTTGCGAATATAGAAATACTGGCCATTTTGTTGACTCGACTACATTCACTTTTTTGTTAGCTTCATCAAAATGGTGTCATAACATACCCTGCTGAGTTTGCACCTCTGTGGGAGCTGAAACTAAGCAAAGCATCTGCTTTTTTAAACTGAATGTCTGATCTGTGGGAGTTACGTAAAACCCTTCTTCCGTACATCATGGAAACTGGTTTAATATCTGGCTCGCCCTTGCCTGTCATTCTCAATAAGGAGAACAGGAGTGAGGAAACTTCTGAGCTTGAAGTGAGGATAATGAAGGAGGTGATGCTGTGTCATCATTTGCTGCCTGCTTTTGTTCTTTTCTTCAGCTCAGTAGATTCATAAGTATTGGGAGACATCCAGGTTATATGAAGGACAGGCAGTTCTTGAAGAGTTGGATGATGCTGGAAAAAAGGAAGATCAAATCAGTGGTGTAACAAATTGAAGTGTAGCAATTCTTGATAAAAATCCCCACTTCTAAGCAGCTGTAGGACATTTTCATCTGGTAGTCACTGTGAAAAATGGACTATCTATGACCTAACGAGGGTTTTCTGCAGGATGGCAGCAAAGCAAAATGCTATGTGGAGGGGGAACTCTGATCAGACAGGAAGGGAAATACAATGGAACAAAGAATGATAATGAAAAATCTGTCTTTCCCTTCTTTTCTGCCACTCCTCCAAAACACATATATAAAGATGGACTAACCAGCTATTATGCTGTCGCCATCTCCTTCATGAAATGATATGGTGGGCTTTCCATTAGCTAATACTTCCTAGTAAATAAAATTCATCAGACCTTGTCCAGAAATGCCTATTCCCCAGCTCCATGGCTCTTTGGCAGATATTCTGGGTGCTGTGGCTGTTCTGGTGTGCTGGGACCTCCCTAACAGGACCTGCTCCTGATGTTATATGGTCCCATCAGATCTCCCACTGGGACTATCTGGACTTGTATTTGTGCCCCAAGAAGTCATAATAAAGGATCTCTCTGCTCTGTCCTTCCTAATGACCTTCCTCCTTGGGGTTAGAAGTGTGATTTAAAAAATCAGCCATAAAGTAGCTGATATGCTTTGTCAGTTTAAACCTTCTTTTCTCCTAAAGTGTTGATATATCCAGCAAGAGTTAGCTCTGAATCGAAAATATGACTTCAGTGATGTGTTGGTAGTTCCATTACTGGAGAAGGGAAAGAGGATGGAAGAAGGCTGCATTTTTCAAAGCCATTGTTGTAAAATAACTTCTGTTTCCTTGAATTCCCAGATTTTGTCACTTGGAATCTATCAGATATTTGACTTTTTGTAGTTTTTGAGCAGAACAATTAGTAAAAGACTTACTGGCCTTTTTATTGAATATTAGCAAACTCATTTTCCTTATTGTGACACAAATGCCCAACGGGAGGCTTGTCTTCCTTAGCTGGTATTTCTTTGGCAGTGATGACAACTTAAACAGCTACTTATTCTTCCCTATTTATTCATTTTCTTCAGTTTTTGTTACAGCAGGTTGAGCCCCAGTGTATTGAGGGTCTTCAGCTTAATGCATATACTTAAAAATGAATCTTGCTCTGTCTTTTCAGCTGTAAAAATAAGAAAAAAAGAATGTTAATTGCAAATAGTTACATAGGTTCTCTCTACAATCAGGAGAGACAGGCACCTCCAGGTGGTGATTCATGCTATTTCTGAACATGGGTTTCATTGGGAATTCAGCAGGATCCGCAGGACTACAAAAACACTTCAGCTGTGTCAGTAAGGCTAAGCTGTGCAGGGCAGAGTAGAAGCTGAAGTGTATTCCCTAGTGGTGTAGAGTTTGCTTGTGAGCACGCTGCTGTGGCTCTGTCAGGTGCCCACCAAAGCTGCCCTAACTGGTGCTCGGGCATTGCACGGTGCGGGGGATGCAGCTTGGTGACCTGCTCCTGGCGGGCAGACCAGGTCTGAGATAATTACCTGTGGCAAAGTTATCACTCTCCTGCTTCACAGTCAGAATTGCTGGGCTTCCTGGAAACGATGGCAGGTCATCCCTTTGGAGACCAGCCTTGTTCTTGCCCTGAAACACTTTTGACCCCTGGCAAGTCTCAGAAGGGCCTATTAAAACTGCATCTTAAAATATCTACATGTACTCCCTGCTGCTATTGTGTTGGTTGGCTTTCTAGTGAGCTGAGCATTTATCCTGTTTGGGTCTCTATAAGGCAAATGAACCTTTATCACTTGGACCACTTGGAATTTATTGTGTTATTTGATGTCTTTACCTTCCCAGTTAAACCCTTTTTTCTTTTAGGCTGGGTTTAACTATTGTGAGTGGATCCAAAGTGAGTATAAGAAAGGAACACCGCAAGTAATTGTCCTCTGTGTTTATGAATAAGCTGGTGTTCAATAAAACACTAAAATACCTCGATTAGTTCCTGTTGATTTCTAATTGTATGTTCAATGAATTGTTTTGCTCAGATGGGGCCCATAGCAAAGACTGTAATAAAATACAATAAAGTTGTGTAATTTTATGTTTATTGGAAGGGAGCAATTACAGATGCATAATGTATTTTAAGCTAAATTCTTACCAAGAAATTAGGGAATCTGCATATTCTGTGAGGAGATTTGTTATTGTGCGATTATCTTGGTAATAAAGGAAACATTTTCCCTGAAGATAGGTGCACAGAGGAAAAGAGATTTTGATTAGAACAGTATAATCTGGAGCACCGAGACCCAGATTTGAGTCTCTGTTCAGATGTCTTTGACCAGAATCTTGGTGTGCTGCGAGAATGCCATGATCACAACTTCCATTTTGGCTCTGCATGTGTTATTTTTTTTAGGAAATGCTTGAACACTTTTTTTTGTGATCCCTACATGCACTGAAAATAAGCACTCCTTTTTTTTCAAGAGTGAAAATTTTCTTGTTAGATACACATAGCTTTTAGTATGTGGAGCAAAACTGACAGAAGATGTCCATTTTTCAGGAGAAAGCTGCTTCGGAGCAGTCTGGCAGGGCTCCTGCAAACGCATGAGTTGATTGCTGCCTCTTGAGCTGTAATGTTTCAGCAGATGATACAGAGTGTGCTGCACTGACAATTAAAAAAAAGAAGATATTTTAGCCACAGCTCTGCCTGATTGGTGTCTCCCGTATCCTGAGTGTTTTTTTTTTATTTCTCAGTTCTGCAAGGGCTCTTTAAGCATGGATGTTGATTCTGAAGATCATACATTGACTAATTTAAAGGATTGGACTTTGAATGTACTAAAAACTGAAATGAGCATTGAAAAGACTGGAAGTAAGTGTATCATTTGGTCATTCTTGGCCGGTTACAAAACAGGCCTGTCCGTATCCGAAAGTCATTTTATCTGAGTATGAGACTTGTATACATGAGGATGTCACTGGGAGGTGAATGCCTGGTGCTGCATAGGACTTCCAAAAAACACTGTGTTTCTGTTTATATAAATAATGAAATCCCCACTAAGAGACTATTGGATTAGGTCAGCATTTAGTGCTCTTAAAACTCCTGCCCCTTCAGCATCCTCAAGAATTATCCCATGCACAGGCAGAAACAGTGGATTTTTATTTTGTTCATGCTCTTCGCCTTGCATTGAAAAAGGAATGAAGTGTAAATCAGAATGCTTATTTACCCTTTTTAGACATCTCTGTAGACTACCTACATAATATATAGGCACAGAATTATATAAATATAAACAAAATAGCTCATGGCCTGAAGTTTATAGCTCAAACACCGATTAGTATCTTGAAGAATTACTTTAAATCCATTTAGTGAGAAAAAAGATGCCGCAAATTTTACATGTGAAAAAATATCCCTTCTTTTTTTCTCCTAAAATACACTAGTAATTGAACAAACTCTATGTTAGAGATATGCGAGTGTTTTCCCTGGTTTCCAGGTCATTCTGCACTTCTAGCTTTGTATTCAAGTCCATAGTTCTGCAAAGTTTCCAATTTTAGACTACTCCATGTGGTGTCCTTAGATAAAAAATTAAATGTTATACTCCAAATGTAGTCAAAAAAGAAAGAAAACCAAACTCAGGACAGAGGTTCAGATCTTCTGAAGCCTGTTCTTGTTTTTGTACTGCCATTTAGTTGTGATGTCTAAAGAACTAGACAAAGATCAGAAAGGAGATAAATATGCAAGAAGACACGGTCTTCCTTGTAGAGATAAAGGGATGCAAACATGCATTCAAATGCACGGCTGAATTGGGACCCAAAGTTATTAACAGATGTTAGGTCTTTATTCTTTTGCTTCTCTTTCCTTCAGTTCTTGTACTGGGGTGAAACCTGCTGCATTCACAAGTTGCTCAAAATCTCTTCTGCACTACAGTGAACTTTCCTCTGGGCTCTAAACCTAAAAACATAACAGAGAGACATAAACCACTTCAATTTCTTTATTAATACTGAGTGCAAGCAAGCTTGTATGCAGTATTTCATGTCTTCCTTGTACTAATTAGTTTGAGCTCAGAATTAAAATGCTTTCTTATTTCTGATACCATTTATCCCAGAACATTTGAAATCTTTCTTTCTCTGGTGATCTCTCTGTCAGGTGAATGGAGATTATATTTAGGTTAGATGTTTTGAGAGTCAGTTAACTCATGCTTGGGAAGTAAAGTGAAAAACAAAATTTTATAAAATATGGATGTTTATCTGTTTTGAATGGTAAAACCAAGCAAATCAACAAACTTTAATCTGACTGAATTTATGCTTCTGTGTTAAAATCCACTGTCATTATTAGTAAGTCAGAAGGGGGGTGGTCAGTAGGTCAAGAGAGGTTCTCCTCCCCCTCCACTCTGCCCTGGTGAGACCGCATCTGGAATATTGTGTCCAGTTCTGGGCCCTTCAGTTCAAGAGGGACAGGGAACTGCTGGAGAGAGTCCAGCGCAGAGCCACAAAGATGATGGAGGGAATGGAGCATCTCCCTTCTGAGGAAAGGCTGAGGGAGCTGGGTCTCTTTAGCTTGGAAAAGAGGAGACTNGGATTGGACTAGATGATCTTTCGAGGTCCCTTCCAATCCCTAACATTCTGTGATTCTGCAATAAGGACCTTACCTTCAGATAATGGATAGATTGTAGGAAAGTGAAGAGCCATGGATTTTAATGAGAAAAGGTTTTCTTCTCTCTGCCCTGCCCTTCCGTTTATAAGCCAAATTCTCTGCTCTGTTTTACTGTTCTGACTCGTATCGAATCAATAGAATTGCCTAGATTCTAACCAGCTGTCTGTTCTCAAACCTGAGGGAATTATCTAATGAAAATTTTGAACTAAGATATTTTAAAGCAATGCCAGATCATGCTGCTTCGTTAAAGATTCCTATTCTGTAAGCTACTGATTTTTTTTTCCACAAGTGTAGATCGTGAGTAATTTATGCTATTTGTTGGTTGTTTTTTGAAAGCAGATATTTTACTGCATTTCAAACCTCTGCTGTGCTAAGGTGTCACAGTCTGAAATCAAATCACTATCTAAGTAATGCCTTTGCTTCAGCAAGTTCCATAGAACTGATCCATATGCTGCTCTTTCAAGTATTGTATGAGTCAAGTGAAAATGAAAAAAGGATTTTTCTACAGTGTGAAGCCTCACCATTGACTGGCTGTATCTAGGAATTAGATATCCTCAAATAATTTATTGCTCATGATGGATCTGATGTCTGCTAATGTTTCCACTCATTGTCAAATAATTTTGTTAGACTTTATTGATGTAATGATATGATCTTTCCTCCCTGCTTTTTGATTGCGTTTTTTCTTTTCTGAGAGTTTTTTTGCAGGGAAGAAATCTTTCTTTATTCTCATTTTTTTTCTAAATGACAATTTATAGTTAAGGCTCAATTCTAGTCTCAGATGCTGTTTGTCTTCAAAATGTTGGTTTTATGCTTTTCTTCTGTGTTGTGCACAGTATCTTTTCATTGTTTATGATGGTAAACAATGAAGTCTCGACAAATTATCTTTCTCTTAACCATTAAAACTCTGAGAACTGAAAATTCTTCTGGCTTTCATAGAATTCAGTCTTGGCTGTAAGTGTCTTTGGGTTTTAGCCTAAATTACATGCAGCCAAATCTTGAATCTTTGCAATATCTTAGTGCACTTATAGTCAGTCAGGCATCTATAAAATATAAATTCAATTCCAAAATTGCTTTCAACCTCAGTGAAAAACAAGGAGTCTTTAATAAACCTTCTTAATAATGGTATGTAGCTACCATGGTGATAAAAATATTTTTTATTTTCATTTTGTGTCTCATGGAAGTTACGAGCTCAGGCAAGGATATAAACAACTTGAATCAGTATTAGTCTAGTTGTCCTCTGGTTTTGGTACATGTATTGTTTCCATTGACTTTATTATTCTTCTTTGTTTTCTTTTGTTTGCATCGCAGTGAATATCTCTCAAATTCTCATCCAATGCTTAAATTATTACAACGTGAAGGAATTGCACTTAGTAAGGTTTCTGTTCCACTGGAGAGTTTACTGGTAGTCTGCCTTTTTAACGAAGGGGGTTTTATCCTCTTCTTGAGAAAGAATTGTTTGGGTGAGGAATTAAGGCATTAAAAAGCACTGCTTGTGCTGAATACCTGTGCTGGGAGTGGAGGGCAACCCAAAGCTTTGGGAGATGCTCAGTGGTGCTGCTGGGGCTGTGCCTTGTGCTGAGCAGTGGAGCCAGGCTGGCAGAGGGGTTTGGGGTAGTATCAGGGCTGCTGGGTGCTCACAGTGCAGCCAGGCAAGAGGAGACCCAGTGGGGCAGTGAGAGGTGTTATGAGCCCCAAGATAAAACGTGCAACATGGTCCCAGCTCTTGCGTGGTGGGGGCTGAGCAGGAGCCGCTGCCATCTGCTTCTTGCCGCATGCTCCCTCCCCGGGACGTGGCATGGGGCACCCGGTGCTCAGACTCAGCCAGCCTTGCTGACCCTGCTGGGAAGAATAGTTGTGTACCTGAGAAGTAGTCTCCCACTTGGAATCTTGTGGAGCATGGTTATGTCGTCCCCTGCCCTCCTCTTCCTGGTCCTGAGCAGCTCATCAGCAGAGCTGGGTGCTGGGAGCATCCCTTGGCCAAGTGGCTCTGCACTGCAGCCTCCTGGTGCCTCAGCGTAGCCAAGACGTCTGCTCAGGGGTGAACCAGCAAGCTTTGGGCCCTCCTGAAAGCAGAAGAAACTTCAAGTGTAACAGCTAAAGCAGTCAAACAAGGCTCCTTTTCCTTTGTTGTGGAAGGGAAGACAGTGCAAAGTGTGTTCACGCTGTGCTTGAGCTACTTACAGGTCAAAAGCAAGAAATTTGAATGTGGAAATAGTTTGCTGTAAATTCTGATATTTCATCAGATAGAAATGTCACCTATTTTTATTTAGAAACAGTTTTTTTTAAAAAAATGATGTATTTCAGGACAATTATGAGTATCTAAGTAACTGAAATTTGTAGAATCATTTTAATCATAGAATCATAGAATCATTAAGGTTGGAAAAGACCTCAAGGATCATCAAGTCCAACCCAACATCACCTAACTCACTAAACCATGTCCCTAAGCACCACATCTACACGTTTCTTGAACACCTCCAGGGATGGTGACTCCACCACCTCCCTGGGCAGCCTGTTCCAATGCCTGATCACTCAGTGAAGAATTTTTTTCTAATATCCAGCCTAAACCTCCCCTGGTGCAACTTGAGGCCATTTCCTCTTGT
>VZTO01014215.1:34303-55719 GCA_013400615.1 Syrrhaptes paradoxus
CTTGGCTTTATTGAACCTCATACAATTGGCCTCAGCCCATCGGTCCAGCCTGTCCAGATCCCTCTGCAAAGCCTCCCTATCCTCAAGGAGATCAACACACCCACTCAATTTGGTGTCATCAGCAAACTTACTGAGGGAACACTCAATCCCCTCATCCAGGTCATTGGTAAAGATGTTAAACAGGACAGGCCCCAAAACCGATCCCTGGGGAACACCACGGGTGACCGGCTTCTCCAGCTCTGGCAGTTCAAGGACACAGCAATCCTGCCTTCATGGTGGGAGTCTTTTAAGGACTTCTAAACCTTTCTGTTTCTTACACATACCAGACACTTTGCTTTAACCTGCATCAGTGCTGGTTCTATCTGGCTATTTCTGAAAGCTCAAGAGAAAAGCAAACAGAGATATGAAGGAAAGTAAAGGTGCCTCACTGTGATATTTTTCTAGTCTGATACATTGCCTTGATAATGAACTGTGAAACGTAGCATGTGGCTGATGATGAATGTGAAAGGCTGCATGTGTTTTTATTTTAATGTTGTGTCGATGAGTTGGATTATTAGTATGAGCTCTGTAGTGTAAAAATACTGAAAAGAGTAGTGAAGTGGAAAGAAGGCATTTCTAGAAGTTTTTGCAATGACCCACGTCCTTTTTCATCGATCTCCCTTCTCAGAATCAGACTCAGATTCCCATAAGGTGATGTTTTACCATTAGGATGATAGCAAACAAACTGCTCCCTCCCTGAAGTTCAATACGCTTCCTTGCGGCATTGTAAGGGAAAACCTATTTGCATTTCCAGCAGATCAGACTCCTTCCCAGGCACGGGATCATAGGGCTGCACTGTCTGTGAGATCAGTCGGGCTCACTGGTTATGCTGTACCATGTGTTTCCTGCCCACAGAATCAAATTTTCTGTTCCTGTGACAGGAAATAAGTGACTGTGGTTTGGTATGGTTTGGTGCTTGCTTATGGCTGGAAGCTGAAGTACAAGCTAAAATGCTGTGAGCTCCCTTCCATTTCTTATAAGCACAGACACGCATGCAACTCGAGGGAGGAGTCTTGCCTGGCCCATTTCTGTCTTGACTGGACAGAAATGGGCCAGGCAAAGTTTTTTCAAAATTATTAATTTTGCATGTACTTAGCTGAGGTATTCATCTGAATTCAGTGGTTTCAGGAGGGACTGACACTTGTTCCCTTACCCGCGAGTTGCAGGCATCCTGAAATACCTGCCCAGCCACAGGGACCCAGGAAACCCACAGCTGGCTCTTCTCTGGGGTTGTCCCAACTCCCTGGTGTTTTGGTTTGGGAACAAAATAGGTTATTTGAAGGCAAGCAGCTCAGGAAGCATTGCGTGAAGGATCGTGACTGGCTTCTGCTTGCCTCCACCTGTAGTTGCAAGGTCCCTTCTTTCACTTTCCCTGTCATTGCATCTGCACATCTCAGACCTCCAGCTTTGTAGCTGACTCCCTCTGCAAGGCTGGCTGTGAGAGAGGGCAAGCCTTCCTCCTGGTGGAATGCTTAAGCAAGTGGTGCTTGAGTCAATGGTGAAACATACTATACCATAAACATATGTTTGGAGGGAGCTCAGTGTTTGGTTAAAACAAGCTGACTTGGGATCAGTCTGTGGTTTATAGTAATGTTGGTATACAACAGCCCTGGCAGGACAGAGGCAAGTTGTCTCCTGTCTCTTTAGGGACTGGGCAGAATTGCCATTTTTGCTCTTTCACACAGTATTTCCAAAGGACCAATGTGATGTGGGACATCAGTGTTAGCTGGTGAATTTTACCCTTGTGTAATTCTAGTACTTTGATTTTCGTTCCTTCTTATCTTGCCCAGTTTATTGAAAAATGTGATGGTAATGTGGTAGTTCAATGTCTTGAGATGGCTTTAAAGTAGATAAGCAAACCATTATGCCTCTGAGGTTGCATAATTCTATGGAACTGTCTTACCTGCGGTGACTGGCATGTAATATTTATTGTATCGTTTATGATGTAAGTGCTACAGGCTGGATGTTGTGTCAAAATGACGTGAGCACTTAACGTCTCCTTGAATCACCATCATTTTGGCACACTCAGGGGCAAAGGTACTTGTGTGGAGTGTGTTAAACATCACGAAGCGTGTTGTTGTTTAGAGTCTTGTGATTAGGGCTTCGATCTAATTCTCTCCAATGTAGCAAATGTTTGCTGTCGGCTAACACTGTTAGAAGGACTAAGGGTTTATCTTTCTTTGCCCGGCAATAATGTATTTTCTATTACACCAGTATATTTGTTCATTTTTTTGAGTAGCGTGCAGTGGTCCTTTGAAGAATGTCTCTTTTTCGGGTGGTTTCATGGTGACTGTACTCAGAATGTCTAGATGTCTCTCAATAGCAAAAATTGCTTTGTTGTTGAATGTATCATTTGTTAACAGTATCTTCTTGTCTTTTTCTAGTCGCATTTTACAAAATATGCCACAAGCATCTCATGTGATTTTTATAAGGAAATTCTTATTTATAATATTCATGCAAGTGGATGGAAACAAATCTCAATTTTATAGTAGTTCATGCTTTTTTCATAGCTGAAGAGTCTTAATGAGCATGATCAGAAGGGACAGGCTCACTGTTTTGTTTAATTTTGATGGAATTTTTCAAAGGTAACTATAATGTTATTTATAATTTGGATTTAACTATCTTAACAAATAAATATCTCCATTTTAAGAAATGAAAATAGTATTTGTGAGGCTTCTTTTTCTTCTCTTTTCCCCATTCTTTAACTCAGTACATCCAAACAATCAAGGTAATTTCCTCTTCCTCTTTATGTTGTCCTGGATCATGTATTGGCATATCCAGATTGACATCTACTGTCCTCCTCTGATATTTCTGTTTGTTCTGCTTACTCAATTCCTTTTCTTTGTAGCTTAGTCAGTGAGACAAATTTATCTACAGTGTTAGTCTGAGAATTAACCTGGGGCTGAACCTGTACATTTTTGCCTTCCCAGAACAACCCAGAAACACAACTTTGGGTGCATGTAGGAATGCCAAAGAGACACAGGCATTTTGTCAAAGAGGTTCGCATTCTGCGTTCGAATCAGTATAACCGCATCACACTTGTTTGGACTGTGTGTTCCAGTACTCAGCCTAATACCCACATAAAAGGCCTAGAGTACATTTTCTAAAGCAAATGATGATGCTAGTATCTGAATATCTGATTGACCTAGCTTAGTTGTCTTTAGATTTTCAAGCCAGATTTTCCAAGTGCAGATTTTATGTGTGCAAGCCTCTTCAAGAGAGCTGGAGTTTGACACTGAGTTCCTTTTGAGATTATGACACTGTCTTCTCTCACTTTAAATTTCCCCACCCCCCCTTTAAAACTAATGAAAGATACAGGATTAAATGGTCCTGGCCATTCCAGGGAGAGTTGGAGTAGGGTTCCTCAGCCTGGTAGATACGAAAAGCAAGCAACTCTGTCTATCTTCATTTTAATGCAAGAATTTTCCATAGCAAAGGCGTTTTTTGCTAAGGGAAGAGGGGAAGACAGCAGCTCCCTTCCCTTTAGCTATGATTGTTCTTTTTCAAAAAAACGCCAACTGCAGATGACTGAGAGACCATTTAACCTCCAGTTTACTCAGGTGGGGGCAGATATAAATTGCTGAGGCCAGTTGAGGATGAGGTCCCAGTGATTATGTTTATGCTAGAAATCCTCACATGCTGCCTTAACTTTCCTTGGCTCTCTAGACTGTTTTTTTCCTTTCCCTAAATGCATTTTCCTAACAAGTGAGTAGATGAGATTTCCTTGTTCTTCCCATTTAATATTTCTTTGTTTTCAGAATATGCCATGTCCATCTAGGTCACTCACTAGATTTCTTCCTATTGCAAGGAGGGACAAATGTCAATGGCGGCTCACAAAATGGGAACTTCCTGCCTCCGGGGACTTCTTCCAGGTAAGTTGTCAATGGGTGGAAGCTTCTGCATAGGGTCTCTCTGTCTGTTGTGTGCTTGCTTGTATAGTGCACATTGGAAATATTGCCCTGGATGGTGGGAAACCTAGGCCAAATCTCCAAGTCCTCAAAGCTACATTTCACTTTCAGCTGGTGAAGTGCTCCTTGAAAGCTATGTCTTGCAGCTGCTATTAGGTTTATCCCTTCAGAAGGGAATTATACCTTAGCTGTACCACTGAACCCGGGCTTTTTTTTTAGCCTTATGCGTCTTTTTCCTAGACCATTAACTTTGGTAAGCTAATGTTCATTCCTTGTATGAAAATTTTCTCCACCTGGCTTTGACAGGAGATGCCCAAATGTCGTAGGGAAGGTCATTGCTGGGACAAGAGAAACATACCCAATGCAGGAAATTCTCATGGTATCTCACTTTAAATCTTGATGATTTCTGCTACATATTGCTTCCTTACCCTCTCCAAATGATTAACCACTTTGCGTCAAATTGCTGCTGTCTATCAACAAAGACTAATTCTTCCCAGTCTCACAGATGTTAAGGTAAAATATTTTTAATGTATTTTGAAAAACGCTAGCAGAGAGAATGAGTCTTGCAAGAAATGAGCTGTACTGCCTACGGAAGTTCATCCAGTTGAATGCTAGTCATAGGTCACCATGACATTTTGCTTTGCCATAGCTGGTTAGAAAATATTTTAGGTGTACCACAACCATGAGAGGTTGCATTATGTCCATCTTGATTAAACTGGCACTTCATAAAGCCTCTTCCTGTATTGCCCACTCAGTGTCATAATTAACTTCCCATCATGAAGTGCATCTTTTTTCCACTTACCAAGCCAAAGGCCTTGAATCTTCTCTCCCCCACACTGAGACTCCCTAGCCTGTTTAGTTGTTGTTTTCAATGAAAGCCGTCCAGTAACTGTGATTATCCCTGTTCCTATTCCCTGCAGTCTTTCTGGTCCTACTTCTTCCTTTTTGAGACAGAAGGTCTAGAATCCTATGGATATTAAATTATGAGGCTTCTTTTCACTATTTTCCATGGTTGTCAAATCAGACCTTACTCATCACCAGCTTTTAGCCTCTTCCCTGGCAACCTGAAGATCTGCAAGTCTGGAGGGGTTAACAAGTGAAACTAAAATTTAGAATTAGAATATTTTTGTCTTTGTGTTTTCTTTAATGTAAAAGCTCTATTTAATTTCTGTATACATTCTGGGTTTTGATGAGAAGACTTAAGATACCTTAAAGTAGACTTCTGACTAAGGAGAGATTTAAATGGAAACCCTATCCATTTGGATATTTTTTAGAAACAATTTTAGGACGCAGTTACTTTCTGTGAAAAGATCCGCATGGGCTTCTTTTCTAAAGAAGAATTAATTAATTAATTAATTTCCTTACCTTGGAAGATACTGTGAGATGGAATCATTGGCTCTGGTCCACTCTGCTATAGGCTCCTTTTATTTTGTAGGCATTTAACAGGAATAAGACTGTAATGTGTTTTAGTCCCTGTCGACCCAATTTGGTCAGTTCTGAAAAAGATCACTGTAGTACTTTCAATATTTTGATCTATCAGTTTATCTACTATGTACTTTTCCTTTATTGTGTACCATAAACGAGTGAAAAACTAGGGTTTTCTTAATCAGTACCAGCAATGTATACAGCTTGCAAAATGGTTAAAAAATAGTCAAGCACATGTATATACTGCCAAAAAAAATTTCAGTACTTCAAAAAAAATTCCAGATAATTTTCAGGCAGGATATATGCATAGATTTTTTGTAACTTTGTATTCACTATTTAGAATTAAAACTGGTGATACTTACAGATGTACCTGTTGAAATTAATGTATACCCATGTGATTATATAAAAATATTTCATAGCACATAGAGTACTTTGCCAAGAAAGGGAACATTATTTTACTGTGCTATGCAGGCTTACTACAAGAAAAACATTATAGATGATGAAGAATAGCTATTCAGAATCCCTGTTTTAGAAATGATCTGTCATGATACCAAAAATAAAATACAACTGTGTATGCCAAATCATCATCAGACTCTGTGTGTGGTGTTTAAATTTAAAGAGAAGTATTTTAAAATAAAACAATGTACTTGAAAATCAAGTGAGTGTAACATTTTCCAGTAAGAAGATGAGACTGAAAGTATGCATGGGAGAGACAACACAAAGTTCAAAACAGTTCAGTCACAATCTCTCTTACAATCCTATGCCTCAACTGAGCATTTTTATCTTGGGTTAATGTGTTTTTCAGAATCCCTTTTAGAATCTAGATCTCTCAGAAATGGTTTCATTCAGGTTATTAAAAACAAGTTTTAATTTGGAGGCTTCAACAGTTTGAACATGTAGTCTCAGCAGAAGCAATTTAAAAGATCTGATAACCCATCCATGGTAGTCTGGGCACTTTGCCATTCACTGTTAACCACTTGCTTTCCTCACGTTCCCCATCTCCAAATCTACTTTTCATTGCCATTTCAAACAATTGCTGGCTACTGACAAATGCTCAATGAGAGAAACCACCTTTGGCGACACATCACATGTGTCTGGGGACAGGGAAAGAGTGACAAAAACATGACAACAAAAGGAAATGGTGAGTGACAGGAGTATGGCCTTAGGTTCACTGAGTGACATGGCACTTCTGGCTTACATTGCATGTGGCCTGTCAAATGTGGTTTAGCTCTTGGAATTATTAGCTGTCTAGGTGAATGATTGTTAGAGATATTGTCCAACAGCAAAGTTCATGGCTGATAGAAAAAGACAAGTGAAAAGCTTTTAATGTGGGACAGACTCCAGCAGGCTAGAGTACAGTCTTTGTAGCAAGAGGGCCTGAGCTCTATTAACAGCATAGGATCATACAATTGTTTGGGTTGGAAAGGACCTTAAAGAGCATCAAGTTCCAACCCCTCTGCCATGGGCAAGGACATCTTCCACTAGCCCAGGTTGCTCAAAGCCTCATCCAGCCTGGCCTTGAACACCTCCAGGGATGGGGCGTCCACAGCTTCTGTGTGCAACCTGTTCTAGTGCCTCACCACCCTCATAGTGAAGAATTTCTTCCTTATATCTAATCTACGTCTACCCTCTTTCAGTTTAAAGCCATTACCCCTTGTCCTATCACTACATGCCCTTGTAAAAAGCCCCTCCCCAGCTTTCTTGCAGGTCCCCTCTAGTACTGGAAGGCTGCTATAAAGTCCCCCCAGAGCCTTCTCTTCTCCAGGCTGAACAACCCCAAGTCTCTCAGCCTGTCCTCATAGCGGAGGTCTTCCAGCCCTCTGATCATCTTTGTGACCCTCTTCTGGACTCGCATCAACAGGTACATGTTCTCCTTATGTCGGGGAGCTGAATGCAGTACTCTGTGGTGGGCTTGCAATAATAACCAGCAACCACGCAATGTAGCCAGGAGGCCAAGGTAGGGGATTTTTCCCATGTAAGGTAATTGTGAGTCTGCATCTGGAGTACTACATCTATTGGTGGATTCCCTTGGACATCAGAGATTCTGAAAAACTGGAGTGACTCCAGAGCAAGGTGGTATGGCCATGGGGTGGGAGCCTAGGACATCCAAATAGAATGGGGGCAGCTGCCTTTTTGTTCAGCTTTAACAAAAAAAGTCTACAGCAGCAGCTCATGATACTCTTCAGCTTCCTGTTGGGAGGATGAGAAACAGCAGAGCCCTGCTCTTCTCAAAGGTAAACAGTGAAAGGATAAGAGGCAGCAGCCACAGGTTGCAGAAAAGGAAGCTCCTGTTAGGTATAAGGAAAAAATGTTGCTGTGAGGGTTGTTGGACACTAGACCAGGCACCTGGGCAGGCTGTGGGGTCTCCAGCCTTGAGATCTCCACCCAGAATGAGACTGGATGAGGACTGAGCAACCTGCCCAAACCTTGAATTTAGCTCTGAGCTCCAGATATCCCTTCCAACCTGAATTGTGCTGTGAGTAGTAGGGATGTCAATAATACTGCTGTGTGACAAGGTGGGTCCTGAAGGGTCAATCCTTAAACTTGTCTGAATGTAGGATACTATTGCAAGATCTGAAGCTCTGTCCCTTTGCCCCTGTGACATGGGACTGTGGAGAGAAGGGCTTGCATTTCCTTTTCCATGAACTGCAGGAGAGTAGAGCAATTACATCGTACCAGTATCATTACAAATGAGGGCAGAATGTCTTCCTAAATCTCTTTTCCATTCCAGATGGACTCGTGCAAGAGCATTTCCTTTGATACTGTTGGCCTGCCTAATTGGAAACAAATTACCTAATGGGACTGCTGCTATTTCTTCAGCTGTTCAAAAGCCTACGGGACTTCGCTGTTCCCTTTTGCAAGTCAAATTTTCTTTTGCTCGAGACTGACATGGAGAAGGACAACCAGGTGGTGTACAGGTGTGAACCTCCTCTGTGGGCAGTGGACAGTACAGGCTGGTGGGACAGAGCCAGGGTGTCTGGGACTGGGAGACGGAGCACCTTCCTTCAGGTTTCTGTAGTGTTGGTGCCCCGGTGGTGAGGGCTGGTTTTCCCTTTGCCTTCCAGATCCCTTCCTGCTGCTATCTGCTCTGGCCAACCTCTCTCAGACCTTTCATCTTTCCCATTTTTTTGAGTATGCCACATTTCACCTTCTTTTCCTCCATTTCATCACCTACCTCTTCCTCCCTCCCACTTCTTTCTGGTCTCCAACCTTCTGCCTCCCTTGTGGGCCCTGCCCTGTGCCATGCTCCCTGCCCGCTCCCACTGCTCCGGTCACAGGCTTCGCATCCTCTCATCTCCCCGCTTGTTTCCACTCAGATCCCTACAGCAGTGTTGATAAAACTGCTGCTCTGCATTACAGATATTTGACAGACTGAGGCAGATGCTGTAGGGCAAAGTGCCACTAAGTAGCCTGGAGGAAGCAAATACTTTTTCATCAGTGCATATTTTGATGGTGTGAACTCTAGAAAGCTCAGGGCAACTGCACTGAATAAAAAATAAATATAAATAACTATTTATTCAGTGTACAAAGAAGAGATTCCTGTTTGGAAAAAAAAACCCCAACTGTATGTAACTCACAGTGCAGGCACATGAGGGATGTGGAAGGAGCCAGGAGCTGAACGTTGCACAGACAAACAATTGTATTTTCTAACTCTGAAGTGGTTAGCCTCATGATTTACTGTGCTTTGTTTGTAGTTCTTTTGAATATAATTTTATGTATATTTCCTCAGACATTTATATTAGTAATTTTAAATATTTGTTGGTGAGGGAGGAAGAATAACTAAAAAGCCCGAGTACAGGCATAACCTTAGCTTGATGTAATCCACTGACTGTATCTAGACAAACTTTCACAGGTACTTCTACAGGTACACACCTGTAAGCATGTCCTGAACCTAATCTAAGTGTTACTATCAAAGCTTAGCAGCATTTTGTCAGGGTGCTCTGCTCTGACACAGCCTGTACTCAGGTCTTCAGACAGAAATAGGAGAGACAGAGAGAGCAAACTGGAGCAGCAGGCAGCCACAAGCATAAGAGGCCACTAAGGACATAAAGGCAAAGAAGACTGATTTTGATCCTCATGCTGCATTTTGAGTTTGCCTGGGTTTGGAGCAGCCTTGTCAGCTCACCAGATCCTGCTGTGGCCCCTGAGACTGCCCAGTTGGAGTCAGTGAGGAGAAACAGGCATCTCTTGGGTGCAGTGAATGTCCTAAACTAGATGAGCTATGCCCTTGAAGTGCTTATTCCTTTCTTTATTACCAGGGCACCTCTTTGGCCTTTAGAAGGTCCATGTTGAATTCTTACTGCTAGTGCCTCAGATGTCGCTTTGTGCCTCTGTTTCCTTTCTGTAAAATTATTCTCTTCCCCTAGATTTAGCCTGATAGTGTTACAACTTCATCCAGAATCTGTAGGTGAAACCACAATACAAATAGTATTGAATAATACAAACAAACCCACCATAATGTAGCATAACATAATGGGTGAACTTGTCCCTTTAGTTTTCTTCCTTTCACACTTCTACTGCTTCTTAAAGCAGTTTATCCATTTAAAGTACAGAAATAATTTTCAGCATTGCACAGTATAGTGCATCAAAATTAACATTTAGAGTGCTCCCATTGCATACACACTAGTGCCTTATCTTCTCATACTTGATTCAAATTCATACGATTGAAAATGAGTGCTCATCCAATGAAAAGCTGCACTGGAATTGCCAGAAATTGCCATCAGTAGAAATGGAATATATTGAAGTATTAGTGGTCATGGAGTGTCACGCTAGCTGCTGTGATGCCATCCCCAGTGTAAAGTTAGCAGAAAGCCAACCCTGGGTTGAACTGACTTTAATTTGACATGTTAGGACCCTTGGGATTGAAGACAAATGGATATCTAAAGTAATTCTCTTTGTCTGTTCTCTCTATTAGTGATGCTCTTCTAAGCACCCAAGGGCTGGCATATTGAGAACTATTGTTCCAAGATTTTGATGGATGTGCTGGACAGACTTTGGTCCTTGTCTTTTGGAAACTGAGCCCTGTGACACTGGTATGTGTGGGGTGACACAGTGTCCTGTGCATGTCAAAGGAGTTGGCAAGTCTGGACTCCCCTGCCCCACAACAGCCAGTGTGCACTTTATCTTTCCTGAGATAGAGATTCCTTAGGAAGTTGAGAGCTGTTTCCCCTTTTTCTGCAAGCAGTGAACACAAGGAGGCAAAAAATCATGACAAAATGGAAAGACTTTGTTTTCTTAGTGTGATCTTCCTTATTTTAAAAGGATACACCTGAAATCCTGCCTCTCTGAACACAGTAGAAACAACCTCAGCCAACAGTTCCTTCCTCAAAAACTCCTCATGTGTTGCTCCAGGTGGCTTTGTGTTTAAGCTGCTCTTTTTCTTCAATCTTCTTGGCAACACGGGAATGGGGTGGGAAAGCAGCTGCTGCTGCTGAAGGCGTGGTGTTCTCAGACCCTGGCGTCTGATCTCCAGCACAAAGATTCAGATGTCTTCTTTCTCGTGCATGGACAAACCAGAGATTTAGACAGAGAAATACTGTTCCTTGATGGCTTTGTAGAACTCTTCTGCATTTGTATGCCTCATTGCAAAATCTCCAAAATAATTTTAAATTAATGCCCCCATATAAAGCATGCAAGAAATGGCCATAAAAGAGAGAAGCAACACAGTTACTGATTTACCACTGCCCTATGTCTATGCTACACTGTGTGTTGCCCCACTTTATGCTAGCCCTCTGTAACTTCAAATATCGGCAGCCCTGAGTAAGTCAAAGATGTGTCATGTACGCCACTGTACTGTGCAGTGGGGAGAGAAAGAGGAATACAGAAAACCAGTACTATTAAAAGGGTGCTTTTGTAGATGATGACAATGTTACACTTCTGACAAATACTAGTATCCATCCATCCAAATGGATATTATCTACTGCATAAACCTGTTATGAAACCTAATCTTTATGAAAGCGTGTGCAATTCTGAGTTCATAGATCCCCTGGGCTTAATTCTGCAAACCCTGCTGGCACCAGGCAGAGCTCAGAACAGATATATTTAGAAAGTGGAAACAAACATTATGCAACCTTTTCCACAAATGCCTGGCACAGGCTGGCCATCTCCAGTATTTGCTAACAGCAATACAAACCCATTGAACGGGATGGGATATCTGATCTAAAATACTTGTTGTGGTTTTGACCCACTCGGCTAGCAGTAAACAAATACCAAACAGCAGCTCGCTCACTCTCCCCCACCCTCCCAGGGATGGGGGACAGAATTAAAAGGGTAAAGAGAAAACGGACTTGTGGGTTGAGATAAGAACAATTTAATAACTAAACTACAATAAAATTGAAAATAATAAAGATAATGATAATAGTGATAGTAATACATACAAATATACAAATGAGTGATACACGGTGATACTGCTCACCACCTGATGACTAAGGCTCAGCCTGTTCCCAGCTAAAGATCCTGGAGCAGGGAGTCCTGAAACTGCAGTACTGCAAATGAGATAAGAGCTTGAGTGTCTGAGGGCTGACCAAGAGAGAGAGGGGTAACCCCAAGAGAGATTACCCGGAGAAAGAGAACTTCCAGACTGACCCTCACCTATATACTGGTCATGATGTGCATGATAATGGAATATACCATTGGCCAGTTTGGGTCTAATCCTAAACCTAAGGTCAAATCCTAAACCAGTAATTGGGGCTGTACTCCCTCCCAGCTTCTCCCACACTTGCAGACTCTGGCACAGCAGAGAAGCTGAAAAGTCTTTGACTGTCCTGGCAACAACTATAAACACCAATATGTGATCAGCCTTCTTCTCAGCACAAATCCAAAATGTAGCCTCTTACTAGCTACCGTGAAGAAAGTTAACTCTGTCCCACCTGAAACCAGAACAGTACTCTGTGTGCAAAGCAGCAGAAAGAAGCTTTGTAAATAAAAATTATTTTGAACTGGTGATTGCCCTCTGCTAGGACACCCCCAAGGCAGTGTATCTGGCAGAGATGTCACAGGCTCCCTCACTGGCACAGCTGCACCGTTTCCCTGATGCCCAACTACTCTGGGAACCATGTCAAAATCCAGGGGTGTGCCCCTTTGTGCTGTACTACAAGGCACAGCAACAACCTAATACAAATAGGGTATTAACATTCCCTTTCATGAGTAGGGAGTTTTTATTCTCTGGGCTTAACAGGGAAGAGGGAAGAGTGCCATAAACTGTGTGGAGAAAAGTGAGGGTATATCCCAGCCCTGAGTTTTGCTCACCATGCAGCTGTGCAAGTGCTTTTCCAGGGAGGGATGGAAAGTCAAGGCCACAGTGGGACCAGTGGGGTTCTGCACAGTGTGATTGGACCAGACTGTGCAGAGCACAGCACGGCACAAGGATGGCAGTATGAAGCCTGGAAGAATCAATGCATGTTGCTTTAATAGCAGGTGGTATGCCCAGGAATTACAGTGTTGCCTTCACCAAGACGGAGATCTATCTCTGCTATTCTCCCTGTTTCAAGGCCAGTGCTATTAGCATTTCAAGTAGATGCTATGTACACAAGGATAGTTCAGAAAGCAACCTTGGATAAGACCCAGCAGTCTCAATGTGTGTTTTTGAGTCCAACCTTGTTGAACCAGTGATATTTTTATAACACTATTAGCCTTCAAGGGATGGATCTCTCTTTTCTGTCTTCTATTGGAGATTGTTATTGACTCTCACTGGTGCTACTGCTCCAGCAAAGAGACTGTGGGTTCATAAGGGCTGGAAAGGGTCAAGAAAAAGGGGAATCCCATGAGAGATGAGATTTCCTGACCACAGGAGTGTCCTGTGTGTGCATGTAGGAATGATATATATCATAATACCCTTGGAAAACTTCAGTGGGCAGGGATATGGGGAGGGGGAACCTGAAAAGAAGTAGAGCAGATCTCTTCCTTTTGTCTTGTGTACCTCAAGAAAAACCTCAACATTTCGATCACCATTCAGCTAAGTAAACTGCAAAGCCCTTGGGTAAAAGGGCATCATCCAATCATACTGTAGACTCCAAGAAGAAATAATTCTTAGTCTCTGGAGCCATCAGGGCAATGTCTGGAGGATAATTAAGATGAAGGTTATGAAGGGTGTTAAATAAACGATCATCTCCAACATGAAATTGGTAGCAGAATAGATTTGATTAGTAGGCAAATTTTGGGAAGGTATCTGCACTGCAGAGAGTTGAGTCAGAGGGGACATAAATAAAAAGGAGTTCTGCAAGTCCAGTAACCAAAGCTCTTCTATCTATTTTTTATCTCAACTAGCTGATTTTCTGGCCTAAAATACTTTTTGCTTGGTTCAGGTTCAAAACAAATAGTAATTTCTCTTTCAACTGTTGAAATATTCAGTACCCAAAAACTGACGGTAATTTCTTGGGAAGTTTCCCATCACTGGCCCACTCCACACAGCAAAAACCTCATGTTGACACTGCCTCAGCAATGCTCTGGCAGTATGGAAACAGCTTGGGCAAGATTGTAAGATCTTTGTTCCTTTTCTTCTTTTCTTTTTGTTTTTCCTTGTACCCCTTTTCCAAATACATATTATCAAATTGCCCTGCTATCTATGTGTGGATGTGCACATGCATTTAGCCTTACTCATGGACTAGACCAGGACCAACTACATTCTGCCTCAGTCTCACTTCTGTGTTGACAGGACTGGATTTTCAAGGCTCTCACTTGGCTCCTGTCCCCAAAATGCCTTTTGTGTACATTCCCAGATGTGTCTCTGTCTTGAAAATGCTGAGTTTGAGTCCAGTTAAAGCTAAAATTTCAGCAAACAAAGCTTCTGGAGGAAAAGGTGGAAATTTTCCTCACATGAAGGAATAGGTGGACCTCTTTTTGCAGCTTGCTTAGGGAGCAGGGCGTTTACGATTTCATAACTTGCCAGAGCAATGTTTTCTTCTTCCCTTCTGCTTCTGGATTATTGAAGTCTGTCTCAAGAGATAATGCAATTAGAAGGATTTTTTTTCATATTTTAATTCATTTCCAGTAGTTCATAAGCCTTTTGCCATGCAATTAATGAAACAGCATATGCACCAGACTTTTCTGATTTCAGATTGATTGTGAACCATATAACTCTGATGTGTAAAGGGAAAAGTTCACTTCTGTGTTAAAGAAACTTGGGGACAGATGTTTTGGATTTAAAGAGAAGCGTAGTGGGACTTCTGGAAAAATTACACAGGATTAATAGAAATGCAAGCAGAGTTCAAACTCAGTTCACCAAAAATCTGAAGGCAAAAGAATTAGAAACTCCACTTCAGGTTGATTTGAAAAGAGCAGAAATGTAACTACCCAGAAATATAAGTTGGAAAACCTTGCTAGCAATTTACATTTCTGTTAAAATTGTTGGGAATAATCAACATCCCTGTAAACCTTTAATATTGCTGTCAGGTTCAGATTATTGTTTGTAAAGGGTTAGTATACATTTACCCATTCAAACACAGGCTTTCAGAGGAAGATTAAACTGTACTCACGTGCTACCTAAGCAGTGTTGAAGAAGCACATATCTAGTAGAAATCATTAGCAGAGTTTAGAGACAAGTCTCTCAACCTGCCCCTTTTCAGATATGAGAATCTGAATGCTAAATACCTAATTTTAATGTTTTGTTATGACAACAAAAGTTAAGGTCTGAATTTTCAAAAGGATCCAGTAGTGGTTTAGCTAAATTCTGGGCAGTTTCCAAATTCTAGCTGGGGCATTGATGGGACGTGGTTTTCGGCTGCTGTCTGCTTTACTCTTTCAAAGAACAGTGTTGTGTTGCTCTTGGACAGGTTCTTCCTCTTAAACTTGCAAAAACTTCCAAAATCCCTGAAAATACATCTGTCTACAGGCATGATTTTTTGCTTTGTTTTCCTGAAAGTAGTAAATATCCCTTACAGAGATCTCCTATCATTCTGCAAGAGAAAGGTATATTAGCAAACGCAGGGGTCTAGGAGGGCGAATCCCATGTAACTGATTAATGTAACCACTATCCCCAGCTATTGACACTGGATGCCATCTGAATACTGGGGTGAGTTTGTATAACACTTAGATGGCCATGCAAAAAGCTTTTTGTCAAAATCCATGCAAGGCTGTTTGGTGGCTAAATAATGACTTGATTGTAGCGGTAAATGCCAGAGTAAGAACATTAATTTCAATAGGGGGAGATGGGTCTAAATGTAGTGTAACAGAGTGGCTCCTGGTGTTTTGGGTTGTCCTCAGTGGATTCCCATGCTGGAGAAATCAGGATGAGTTATAAGCCACTGTTTGTCACTGCAAGAGACTTTATGGCTGCATCTCTGCTAGAAAGCTCCATGGTGCCTGGGCTGGCTCCCAGGCACAGGAACACAATCGTTTATACGGGTAAGCTGTCAGCATGATCCCACACCTTTGCCTGCTGGGGGTCTCCAAAACATTTACTGGGCACAGTTCAGGAATCGGGACAATCCAGGGACCATTCCCAAAAGCGCTCTGTATGCCAGTCTCTTGGTTTGGACAGGAGTTTAGTAATTATGGATGTGGGCAAGACTGGCACAGGGCCCAAGGAAATCACAGGGCATAATTTGTTGGTGTAGGTGTAGTCTCTGGGTCCATCTGTCGAAAGGTTTTGGAAATGGATAATGCCTTTTGTTTCTGCTTTGCAAATGTGAAAAAAATTGTTGCCAGTAGTTATGGTAGACAAAAGTGAACCTGAATCATCTGCAAAGCTCTCATACTCTTCTGGATCTGAATTTGGGAACTGGGCCATTTATAAAATGAGGTGAAGTAGTTTGGGGTCTGTGTGGGAGGAAAAAGCTGTAGATTGGCTGGGGTTTTCTTATTTTTAGTTTCCTTACATCCTCGTGATACGATGTGGAGTGCCACAATATCAGCCACGAAGGCTGACTCAGTATTTGCCCAGGTTGGAAGCCCAGGCTCCAAAACATGGGGTCTCACAGCTCATGGGCTTTGTCTGTATGGATCTAAGACACAGTAAGGTAGCACTGGGAGTCTGCGAGCAGATTAGGCTGTGCAGTCATGTCTACAGTGTCTAACTACCTCAAATTAGGAACACACTGTAGCTGTGGTATGTGGTATATTGGCAGGTATCTCACTGGTGGCATTTGAGCTGACAAAATGCAGAAGAGTGCCTTCCTAAATCCTGGGTGCACTACACCGAGCGCAGCCTTTTGCCTGCCCATGCACATCAGCTGGTTGGTAGCACTGGGGGAGTTAGAGAGAAGGTGGTGAGATCACAGAATCATAGAATGGCCTGGGTTGAAAAGGACCTTAGAGATCATCTGTTTTCAACCCCTCTGCTGGGGGCAGGGTTGCCAACCACTAGAGCAGGCTGTCCAGGGCCCCATCCAGCCTGGTCTTGAACACCTCCAGGGATGGGGCACCCACAGCTTCTCTGGGCAACCTGTTCCAGTGCCTCACCACCCTCTGTGTGAAAAATTTCTTCCTAATATCCAACCTAAATCTCCCCTCTCTTAGTTTAAAACCATTGCCCCCAGTGCAGAGTGGAAGCACTTCCTGCGTTTCTCTCTCGGACAAGCATGTAGACAACAAGGTTGTGCATGAAGCACAACACCCTGTTCACCTAGTTCAAACTGGGTCAGTGCAGAGCTTATCCACATCCCCCTGCCTTACCTGTGTCAGCAAACAAGAGACTTTATCAGCTTTTAGATTTCCTGCTTGAAACCCCTGCCAAAGGGGTTTCAAGGCAGGGCATAGGATATAAAGCTTTTTGAAAAATGCACATTAGCCACTGACTCTAGTGTGTAAACAAGTCATTAAAAAGGAACTGTCACAAGAGAGAAGCTCTTTTTGCAGCAATTAAGATGACCTCTGCAGAGCAATTAGATATGCAAGGATTACATAGGCATTCATCTAATGCGCCCTAATAGATGAAGGTAACCTCTTGCAGTGTGCAGTTGTTAAAACTGGTAGTCTGTTTTGATGTAGTGGGGATATTGTGGGTTTTCCAGAGCAGTTGTGCTGTTCACATTCACAGTAGCAGCCAGGAAGCAGCTCCTACGATCCTATGATTTGGAGACATGGAAATAACTAACTTTGAAAGAAGTGAAGGAAGAGCTGAAAACTCCCTGCACTAGTTTTCTCTCTTTAAGTCAGGCTCCTGTGGAGCCAAAATGATCTATCTTGAACTGTCTTTGATTTAATCTGACACTTTGCAGTTTATTTTTTATGTAGATACTGTCTCTTTCATTTTTGTTTTACCATTTTCTTCCTTTTTATTTTTTTGTTTGTTTTGTCTTTGTCCACTTTAGGTGTGGCTTATATTTTGAAATATTTTTTTACCCCCTTCTGTAAAAATACCAGAACAGCAGCCCTGGAGTGCTGGTTGAAAGGCAGCAGAAAAGCTGAAGCTGTACACTGTGCTGACAACCTGAATATCTTGGCAGGACCACAGCCAGTCCTTGGCTTTGCTGCCAAGACAGCAAACTCGTGCTGTTGGCAGCTTCTCCCATGACATTTAACAGGATGGACAGCTGCTTGCTGGGAACTGTGCTGGAGCCTCCAGTTCAGTTCATAGCCGTTCTCCAGAAACCTCATCTGGCAACAACAGCTTTTGGTTAGAACCATCTCGCAGCCTGCCACTGCAGTCAACCTCCATGTGCATCTGCAGCTGGTGCTGGGAAGGGCTGCAAGTACACCGACCCACAGAGGCCACCAAGGCAACAGCACAGGTTTGCACTAGAAACAGCAGACCCTGTGGTTTCTGACACCAGTAGGTTCTCTTCTGCAACTGTTCCACCATGTCTGGTTTTCAGATTCCTGGGTATTTCTGATCCTATTCTTATCTCGATGCATCTGATGCAATTGTTGCTCTCCACTTTTAGAATGTTTTCTTTTTACTATCACTGATTTTAATTTCCTTTTTCCCATATCTAAGGCTTTTCAACGTGAATTGCTTTTTCAGTTTTATTTTACTTGCCTATGGATTTTTTGGAGGTTATTCATATTTATATTTTACTTATCCCATTCTACAGTAAGCCTGTTCTGCTTGTAACATCCATTTGCAGCTTGTCATGACTAGTCAGCTGTGAGTAGTACTGGAATGATTTATTGTGTGACCAGAACTGCAATTTGCCTTCTTCCAGTTCCTAAATTAGCTGCCACCTTTAATGAAGTCAAATGTTTCTTGGTGGAAAAATAAAATATCTCCACATCTACTCACCTCAGGGTTACCCACAGCTTGGTTTCCCCACAGCCTCTCTCCTGGCCATGATGCTCCCAAGGAACCACTGCCCTGCAGTGTTGCAGGTGGGATGAGTTTTGCTGGTCTGAGTCCAAATTCGGCAGTTGTGCTCAGCCAGGTAATTTTTTTTTTTTAATTTTTTTTTTTTTATTCAGGTGTTCTTAGCACAGACGTTGACTTGGTGAAAATTGCAAAAAAGCTGGCAAGCCCTGTTGTGGCTCTTGTTGTGTGCCAGCTGCCGGTACCCCTGCCAGAGCCCTGTTCCCTTGCAGAGTGGCGGAGATCATTGCCAAGGAGAAAACTGCTTTCTGTGGAGCATTTGCCAACATGAGCATCTTCTGCCAGCAAGAAGCACTTTACATGGGACTGTGTCAGGACCAGAAAGAGGTGAATCGGAGCAACCTGTCTGTGCTCTGAGAGAGTCCTTAAATGCAGAGATGTGAGTGATGGGGTTTCATTCTTTGAAAGGGCAACTAAATCTTTGTGTTTTCTTTCTTGGTTCCGTTGGGCTGACAGAAGTGGAGAAAACAGTAGTAAAAGAGCTGTATTAGTGTAACCTCAGTACAGCCTAGTGAAATCAAAGCTACCCCTGGGTCCAGATTTCTTTTGGTTACTGTAGGCTATTGCAAGGTTATTCTGCTGAGACTGAAATCTTATTCCTCTCATAGGAGCAGTGCAACAGAAGTCACACAGCAGTGACTCTCTGCAGCATTTATTCTATTCTCCTCTCCAAAAGGCAAATCTGCATATGTGAAAGTGGCTATAGAGAAGCCTCAGGAAGGAAGTGGCAATTAGGGCTTTCTGTCAACATGGGGACATTCAGTGCCATCCTCATGTTGCACGAGTGTGGTAAGCATAACATCCAGGTGAAGAGGAGTGGTCTTTACTGAGGGTGGTGGCATAGGAGCAATCTGGATGCTACCCCAAAACCTACCACAGTCACTACCTGCATCTCAATGCTGAGCCCCAGAGGTAGTTGGTTTGGTCAAGGCAAGGTGATGGTGCCCACCACCATGTTGGTCGTGTCTTGCAGCAAGTTGGGCTGGATTGGGAAAAACTGAGCATCCAGACAGCTGTGGAGGGCAGCCTGAAACCACCCCCAGACCTGCTTCTGCTTGCTGTGGCTGCCTGTGCATGTGTGCCTGCCAGTGGAGGCAGCTATCTATCACCAAAACAAAGTGCTCTCTGAGCTCTTCTGTAGACATCCCCTACTCAGAAAAAGTCATTCATTCCTTTATAGATACTAGCACCTCTGTGGAAGAATGTGCTGCTTCCAGAAGGGCTGGTGGCCCAGTGAGACCCCACCCATGCTGTATTTTGGGTGCTGCAGGGTACTTTGAGACTGTAGAAACAATTTAGAAAGGAAAGTCATTATTGCTTTCAAGACATTGTGAGTAGAAGGAGAGAAGCACCAGGTTCTTAGTTGCTAACAAACAGTGATATATATTGCAGGCTAGATAGTTTCACATGCTCTGTTCTGTAGCCAAGGGACAACTTTCAGCAGAATAAATTTTTACATCTCCCCGGAGTCTCGCATTTTATGTCTTTTCTTTTTTTGTCCCCCCTCTCATTCCTCACTCCTTTTCTTATGTCTCAAGACCTACCTAAGACAGAAAGGAAGTTTTGCTGGTTTCCTTTCCAGAATAAGCTGACACATACGTTTAGTCTTGTATAGCAAGTGCTTGAACCTCTTCTTGTTCATTGTGCATTGTTTGGAAAGAGGTCTGAAGTAAAGTAAAATAGTCCCCTGACTCTTGTCCTGAAATACGGATGCTGGCATAGGGGTTTTTCACCAGTACACCCAGACCATCTCTACTGAAGTCTGGATTCCCTTTTTGCTCATTAAAGCAATTCACAATGAAATAGCTACCTTAGCCATGTCAAGTGATATTTTTGAGCCTCAGAATTTGTTCTGCAGGTAGGTGGGATCTTCCCCTGTTCCACCACCAGCGCTGAAAACCTCTGCTCTCAGCCTGCATGCTCCTGTGTGGCTACACCAGCAGGTCCCACTGCGGGCAAGAAGGGACAGCCATCCCCAGTCTTCCTGCCTGCTTCTGCACACCCTCCAGAGAGGTAATTTTTGATTTGGTAAAGTATTACATTTTTTCAGACTCAGAGATCTACAAAGAAATTGGACTGTCAGCAGGTAATTTTATAGCTCCTGGGTTTCTTTGCTGTAGCTGAAATAGCAGAAGAGGTAGATTTCTGTCCTGTCTGAGGATTTCTGAATGCTAAAGTGATAGAAGTTGAGGTTGTAAATCCTGCCTGTATGCATTGTAAAGTAATAGTGAAAAACAGATCAAGCTGATACATTGCAATTAAATGAGAACTCTAATAAGCAGAGGCCTGTGTACAAAATATGTGGGTGTAGATTAACTAGGCAAGCTTGCAGAAATTTTTACTTTTTATAACTGTAGTGATAGGATGACTTGGGAGTGAGGTTTACTAAAACAAAATATGGAATATTTTCCATATTCACAAAATATGTGAAGGTTGAGTNAGAACTCTAATAAGCAGAGGCCTGTGTACAAAATATGTGGGTGTAGATTAACTAGGCAAGCTTGCAGAAATTTTTACTTTTTATAACTGTAGTGATAGGATGACTTGGGAGTGAGGTTTACTAAAACAAAATATGGAATATTTTCCATATTCACAAAATATGTGAAGGTTGAGTTTCAGGAGGATGGAGCCAGGCTCTCCTCTTGCTAGAGGGGTCAAGGATAATAGAAAGGGCTTCTTCAAATACATTGCAGATAAGGCTAACACCAGAGGCAATGTAGGCCCACTGATGAATGAGGTGGGTGCTCTGGTGACAGAGGATACAGAGAAGGTAGAGTTACTGAATGCCTTCTTTGTCTCTGTCT
>VZTO01014215.1:56671-66811 GCA_013400615.1 Syrrhaptes paradoxus
CAGTGAGGGTGACAGAGCACTGGAACAGGCTGCCCAGAGAGGTTGTGGAGTCTCCTTCTCTGGAGACATTCAAAGCCCACCTGGATGTGTTCCTGTGTGATCTGATCTAGGTGTTCCTGCTCCGGCAGGGGGCTTGGACTAGATGATCTTTCGAAGTCCCTTTCAATCCCTAACATTCTGTGATTCTGTGAATCTTCTAAATGTTCTCTCACAGAACTATAAATCAACCAGTGTATCAACCTAACCCGTTTTTGACAACCCAACTCACAAGTTAAAAACTCAGTCACCTTGCTCCCCTTTTAATAGAGAAATAAATATTTTAAGAGATCTTGGAAAGGGTTGACTGATTTTAATGTGTTGCTTTTGGAGGTCACCTCCTCCACACACAAAAGCAATGGGACTCTGGCTCCATGTTCATTTGATACATCATCTCTAGTTTTCCTTTTGTGCCTGTTAACAGACAAGTACAAAAAGTGCTGACCTGAGAGTGGACAATATCTGATGTGATGAAAGAGCAAGGACGGGGCAGGTCTGCACAGTCTTTTGAGGTAGAGAAGACATCTGGAGGAGAAAAACCACATCAGGAGAATCACAAGAAGCTCTTGTGCACAAGGGGAAGGTGGTGGCCACATCAGTCTCATGCATGACTGTCGTTGACCGCTCACCTGCATTAGGAAGGATCAAGAGAATCATGATCCCTCCCTCTCCCACCCATGCACCCTAACCCACAGTCCCACCTGGGGGTGGATGGTGTGTGTTGGCAGCCTGCAAGGAGAGGACTGTGCTCAACCCCTGCTCATTGTGCCCCTGCACATCGCCTGTATACCATACCCTGCGCAAGGATGAGTGATCTCCTGGTGTCATACAGGTGATCGAAGAGAAGCTTCATATGGGTGCTTGTATCGCCAGCCATGGCCGTGTCTTAACTAGGAAGCGTCCTCTTCTGTCCTGGGCAGCTCTAACCACAGCATGGGGAACTACAACACCATCTTAGCCATGCTACCTCACAGAGAGTTTTCCCAAGGACAAGACTGAATTATTTTGACTATATCCCACAAACCTTATTAGGGTGACTCTTACTAATGTGTTACTAAAGAGTCAGTTACCCAGAGGAAGAAAATTACGTGCTTGGTTTGTCTGAGCCACTGTAAAAACCAAGGTCAGCGCTTTAACAAAAATTCAGGATCAATTTACATGCCACCTTCATCAGTGTGAAACAGCCTGTGAAACCTCAGCAGCTGAAAGCAAGCTGATCACCTGGTTACGGAATGTACTCTTCTGCTTTCCTGGGCAAAATTGCCACCTTGTAAAATACATGCAGGAAAGCCTCCATAAGTCATTTCACTAAGTAATTACTCTAGGGTCACGGAAACGATCTTCACACCTTGTCTTAGGAAACTGTGATTATAAGAGGGCAAATATTTTTAGTGGTGTCATCTGAGGTGGAGGTTGTGTGCAAGTGTGGTGAGCAGGGATTCCAGCTCTGCTGGTGACACAGCAGCTCTGCTAGAGGAGAAGGATCAATTAAAATTCACTGACAGGCCAGGTTCTTTGTGCAGGCTTTACAGAACAGGTCAGCGTTCTTGCTCTCATAGTGGCACAGTTTACACCCCACTTGAATTCTTAAATTGCTACCTATTTAAGGGATAACTGAGTTTAAGAATTATTTTTTTAAAAACACTTGGATATTAACCTCCCGACTGTTCTCAACAACCTGTCCTGGGATGGTTCCCTGCCTCTCCAGGACTCCTACCTAAGATACAAGGAGTAGCTGAGGCTTCTACCAGGGAAACTATAGTAATGAATGCTTAAAGGTCATACTGTCCTACTCTGGCGCATTGCTTAAATGTGGTCTGTAATGGCCTCCAGCATGTGGAGGTCTACCCTTGCCTTGCTGGGAGCCACCTAGAATAAGATTGTCTCCCAGCAGAACCACAGCCCCTCCCCTAGAAGCCTAGCTGGTGGTGAGCAAAGGCCCAGTTTGGTTCAGCAGAACTGTATGGCCATGCTCACACTTACTGAGAAAAATGTTTTTGAGTTATGAGAGAGTACATAGGCTAAAGCCATGCAAGATGAGAAGAGTGAAGTAAAGTTGTTACGTTGGTGATATTGGCAACTACAGGATTCAAAAGAGGACTACTGATATGAAATGGCACAAAATGCTAAGGAAAAAAAAATGTAATCAGAAGCAACTCAATGATCAGCCTTTCCCAATAAATCACAGAGCTCTATACTTGTCCAGCTGGTTGGTACCTGGCCAGCAGGTGAGTTACACTTATTCTAGCAGCATGTAGTCCTCGCGATCTACTGGGAGTGTCAGCCAAGAAGTGGTTGCTCTGTACTCTCAGAAATTGTGAGCATCTAGCTTGCAAAGTCCCTTTGCAAGTATCTGAACAGAGGTGACCCAGTGAAAGATGGTTACAGAGGGAAACTTTCATAAGCTGTAAGGGAACCAAAGAAGGCAGCTGGTGGAATGGAAGTATTAAAAATTTCAATTTTTAAGATGGTCTGTGAGTGAGAGCCACAGTAATTCCTGGAAATAGTTCCAGTGATGAAATAAGTACACTGATAACTGTGTGCACCTCATTTCTACTCTGAAGACATCTGACTTCGTGGGAAGGTCACTGGATCTTTTTATGCCTGCCTGCTAAATTGAACAAAGCCATATTTGCACACATTTGCCTCCACAGAAATATCTGCAGACCTATGATCATCATGCCCCCTCATTAAACTTAAATGTGAGCTCCTCAAGACTGGCTGCAGAATGTGTTGTGATACTTTAACAACTCCCAGATTGATTTCCTCAGTCTTTTTCAAAAGCTTTCTTGAAATGTGGGCAGCAAAGCAGCTTGTAGTATTCCAAAAGCATCTGTACCAGTACTAAATGCAGATTTAATAGAATATGAACCATCATTGTCTGGATTTTATTCTAACAGAAGGTTACATTTTAATTATATCAATTGATGAAGAAGTTTCTATTTCCTGCCTTCTTCATATGGCTTATTAAGTTCTTTTTATATCATGATTATCTAATATTCTTATAGATTTCAAATATCATATCAGCTGTAATGGGTATGTTTAGATTGCAACGTTGTTCCATAGACTATGCCTAGAGTTCAAAACCTAACCAAGACACTAAAGTAAAAATGTTGACAGTTGCTCTGAGCAGGTTTCTTTTTCAATTTAAAGTTAACTTTGGTTTGTGCTGTGCAGCCACAGCAGATGCACTAGTAGACAAATATCATAGGCTGGAAAGCAGCGTGTGTTCAGCACAAGTAATTTTGTACTCTTCTAGTATGTATGGGACATTCTTTCCAATAATTTATATATTCACACACACGACCATGGTATATTCATGTAGAGATAGCGGTGAAACAAAAAGACATATTTTGATTTGTCACGTTTGATTGTCCCCTTGGTGAACATTTGGCTATTACTTTTGGCTGATCAAGCTCTCTTGAATGTTCTCTCTTTTCCATGCAGCATGAACCTCCATGTAAAACACACCGTTTATGGAGCAATTAGTCAGCTGTGCAAGACTGACTGCTGGGATAATAAAAAATAGGAAACTTTTTGGATTGTCAGACAGTTGACAGCAATTGTCTAAATGGATAAATTAAAATTCCTTTGGTAATTTGTATTAGTTTGGCCTAGAGAAATGCAGATGTTTTGCTGTCATGAAAAGCAGACACTTGGAGATGGGGAAAATGTGCACAAATGGATTGTTATTTCAAGTGAAAAACATCCTTGGGAAACATATCAAATATTTAACTAGTACCACCCAACAAAGCATAAAATCCCTCATGCTGATGTTATTCCTACTGCATATGCCTAAGGTCTAATATAATATTTTTGCTATATTTTCTTCATCCTGTTATTACTTTTCTGCCTTCTCCAAGATAATAGCTTTCTCATTGTTTTATGTTCTGATTAGCTGGTCATTTATCAGACCTGCAAGAGGAGGTGAGCTAATCAGATGGTGAAACCTCCAGCTTCCACCCTGAGCCATGGTAACATGCTTTGATCCCCCCTCCAAATGACAGCAGGCATCAGGATGATAAGGCTTCCAATTTCCTTTTCTTGTTAATCTTGGTTGCAAGCATGGGATCTAATCTTTGCCGCAGTAATTCTAATTGAAGTAGGAAATTTTCCAAATTAGAAAGCTCCTTGTTAAAGCTTTCTTTTAGTGAGAGTGTAACATCAACATTTCATGAATGTACATGTCAGAGGAACACATATGGGACTGAAGAAAAAATGAATTGTTGGTTCAGATTTTCAGTAATTCTGCTTATTAAGGAGACAACCTTCAGCCAATCTGTCTTTGTTTTTGTGAACAACCTTGAATAAGTTCATAAAGAATTAACCACTAGTGATTTCACAATTAAAAGCAAACCGAAAAGTCTGGTAGTCAGTGGGAAATTACAGCTGATTCTTGGAAGTCTTTTTCAAATCACTGGTAGCTGAATATTTTGGGAAGAGAAAATGTACATATGCTGTAGTGCAGCAAGACAGAGGTATGCCAGAGTGGGCTGGCATGAATCATAAGGAATTCAGGGTGCTTCCAGTGGCAAGTGAAGGGGGACCTGAGCCAGGGGATAGAAATATAATCTGGTGACATTGTTCTCAGATTAAAAACAGTTAGGAAAAAAAATTCTATTTCTGACTAAATATACTATTTTTCCTGTAGTTTTAAAGGAGAATTATAGGAAGTGTGTTGCTTTCCACCAGTCAGACATGTCCTGAAACTCAATTGAAAAGCTTAACCTGAAATGATTTGTTCTGAGCACTGCTAATTTACCTGACTTATTTTTTATTCAAGAGTTTTCTGGTATATTCTTTGGAAATGGCTGTGATAATAAAGACAAAAAAATATTCCTAGGTCAGGTCAAAAATAGGGTTTCGGAAGATGATACAATGTCAAAGTATCATGATAGACTGATTGTACTGGGTTTTTTCCCTAAATATTTTGTGCTACGACTTCCCCATTTTTTTTCTCTTTTCTCTGCATGGCGAGATCTTGCATCACCTCCTTAATGCTTCCCTGTGGAAAAACCTTCTGAGAAGTTCCCTCCCATTCCCCCCCTCCAAAGGCACATTTGATGCTCTTTGGTATCACTGTTTCTGATTTTCTTTGTGCTCCTAAAAGACACTTATAGCCTAATCCTGCTTCTCTCTATTAGTGTTATTCAACAGGTGCTGAGATAATTTATTCTTTCTTCAGTTAGAAACTGAAGGAAATTTACTGTGACAGAAATGTAAGAGTGCTGTGTTTGTTTTCCCCTCATCTTCTATTCTTATCTGTATGAACCGCCTTTAGATTCTTCCTAAGCTTTCCTGCTGGAGCAGCTCCATATTGCCACCATATCCTCACATTGCTTTCTTTTGGCAACATCATTATTTGTTTGTCCACAGCTGAAACTGAGCTGTGGTATGACCTGTGTGACAAATGCATTTTTAACAAGCGAGTTTGTGCATTTTCAGTATTGCTTGAGCATCTTGCTTGGTCTCGGTGCCCAAGGTGTAAAAGAGAAGTAACAGGTAAGATGAAGCATGATGAAGTACAGATGAAATAACAGCAGGTGGGATCCATGTGTTGCTAATGCGTCCTTGGTGTAAAGCCAGAGCTGTGCTGTGATGTTGAATTACTGAGTAAAAATAAAACCCTAAATACTGCACCACCCTCCCGATCAGTGCACTCCTTTGCAAGAACCAGCTTTTTCTAAAATAGAAGTAATGATTCAAGTGCTCTAACACCAAAATATGAATTGTCTACTAAACCAAATTAAAGCAAGGGAAGAGAGAGATATCTAATTATTATGCATATAAATCTTGCTTTCAACAGCCCAGATTTGGAAGATCAATTGTAGAGTGCAAGTGGCTGTAAGCTGTAGGTTTAATTTAGTGATAGTACAATCTACTTAAAAGAAAACATTACAGAGCAAATGAATCATTCTCCTCCATGTATGAAAGTAAGTAAATTTAATGTTACAGTGAAATTATTGCATTATAAGAACTTTAAATTGTTTAGCTTTAACTAAAGAATTGAGTCTTCTGTGCTATTTTATGCAAGTTTTTAAGCAACTGTGACTGGAAAACACGGAAGTGTAAGAAATTTATTGTTAGTTTTCTAAACTTTCCTAAGCCTTATAACAGGGGGAATACTACGACTACTCCAGGTTGTATTTAAAAATTTCATCACGTTGTAAGTGATTTCATAGCTCAAAGGTAAAAGGAATGATTCTGTAAGTCTCAAACATCTGAGTCACTAGATGCATGTGGTACATATGGAACTTCTTGTGGGAGTGAGGTTAGTATGGAGGTAACAGGGCATGAAGTCTTTCATGTCCCTGGAGGACTGAAAAGTTGCTTTCATTTTATAATCAAAAGTACTTGATGCATAGTTCAGAAACGTGGTGTTGTACAGGAGCAGAATATTTCAGTTATTTCAGGACACTTTGATGTAGGAAGAGAAACTTTAGTCAGTGCAAAGTAGCAGC
The DNA here is from genome assembly GCA_013400615.1 of Syrrhaptes paradoxus. Lineage (NCBI taxonomy): Eukaryota > Metazoa > Chordata > Aves > Pterocliformes > Pteroclidae > Syrrhaptes > Syrrhaptes paradoxus. The sequence goes on from VZTO01014215.1 coordinate 63,169, forward strand.
CTTCACAGTTTTAAAGATATGATAAATGAATGATGGAACGGATGCATGGCAAACACTAGTGCACATTACTAAGCAGTAAAAGTATCTCCATTTTACTATCCTCCTTTAAACTATGTTTCTGGAAGGGGAACAGAGAAGTCAACATATGTTTCACTGTGGGTTGCTGATATTTAGGCAGGTGGGTCTCTTTTGTACCTACACAGGTCCAAGATATTCATTGGTTAAAGCACATTCCATTGCCATTTTTATTTATCAGTAGTTTATTATCTATGGCTTCTTACATAAATCAATTTTAAAAGGTAAGGCAATGAGAATGAAAGCAAAATAAAGAAATCCATAATGAAATTCAGAAAATACCATTTCAATTTTTCCTTGTGGTAGTCTTCACCTTTTGATTTTTTTCCCCCTCAAACTAAGAGATTTTGACAAAAACCTCCTGCTTCCAGAGGAAAGAAAACACTTAAAAACTAGTTTTCCCTAGTTTAGAGTAGTGTGCAGACAAGGAAAGCATTCAGCATTACCTCATCTCTAATTGCTTAACAGTTCAGAGGATTAGGCCTGTAGTTTGAATTTTTTGCCCCTTTAAATGAATGATGAAATCAATACCGAAATTGTATCCATTAAGAGTGATTTATAGAAAACTAGCAGAGTGTATCAACAAGGATGTTCTTCTTCATGTCAAAATGTAGAAGGCTGAGGATCTTAATGCCCAGAGACAAGGAGTAAATACAGCCCTTTCTAAATGCATAGGAGAAGATAATCTTTCAGCTGTATAACAAAGTGATCTGTAATTCTTATTGGTTCAATTACAGGAAGCTTTGCACTAATCCTCTTACTTCTTGTTCATGAACTATTAATACAAAATCTGTAAAGAATCATATTAAATAGAAATGCAGTTCCTATGAGCACTGGCATTTCCTGGACAGCTTGTTACACAGCCTTTGCAGACCCCAGGAAAGAGAACATCACTGGATATCCAAGGGACATGGTTTTTGACATGCTGCTGCTGGAACAGTCTCAACAGGTGGCAACTGTAACAATAAACAGAAGATGCATGTGATGGGTTTGCCCTTGGCTGGGGGCAAACCACACACCCACTCACCCATTCCCCCCCTCCCCACCCCCCTGAGGATAGGGGAGAGAAAGAAGTAAAGGGAAAAAATGACTCGTGTGTTGAGATAAGGACAATTTAATAACTAAACTATAATAACATTGAAAATAATACTATATACAAACATACAAATGAGTGATGCACAGTGATACTGCCCCCTCCCACCCGATGACCAAGGCTCAGCCTGTTCCTGGCTAAAGATCCCAGAGCAGGGAGAGTCCCGAAACTGCAGTAATGGAACGGAGATAACAGTCCGAGCGTCCCAGACCAAGCGCTGACTGGGGTAGGGGGGGGGAAGGCCTTGGGAGAGCGACCACTTGGAGCGAGATGACCCAGAGCAAAACAGATCCGGAACCAAAATAGGGACGATCTTCTGGAGGGTCCTCACCTGTATACTGGGCGTGACGTGTATGTTATGGAATAGATTATTGGCCACTTTGGGTCTTAATCCTGAACCTAAGATCAAATCCTGGGCTAGTAACTGGGGCTGTGCTCCCTCCCAGCTTCTCCTGTTTGCAGACAGTCAGAGAAGCTGAAAGACCTTGGCAGCCGCGTAAACATCACTTTTTATCAGCTTTATTCTGAGCACAAATCTAAAACACAGCCTCTTGCTAGCTATTGTGAAGAAAGTTAACTCTGTCTCAGCTTAACCCAGGACAACTATAAACAGGCATTATATATACCTGATTTATACACACACTCCACCACACACTCCAATATCCAGGAACTAGCTTCTGGTTGCTGAATTTTCCTATTTCTTTAATTAAAAAAAAAAATCTGTGACCTGTAAATAGTAATAATAATACATTCTTGCCTAACAAATGTTTTTCACCTAAGCTGATCTTGTGAGTAACATGGGGCAAAACTTTGTCTAGTAGAGGTCTGAGTCAACCTAAATAACATATGTTTAGCTAACTTTCACGCTCCAGAGAGGTATTCAGGACTGTCTGGAAATTATTTGTTTTAATGATTTTGCCACTTTCTCCAGAGATTTCCTTCTAATTGATAGTCACCTTTCTTGAAAATGTTTGCAAAGTTTTGCCCTCTTTCCAATTTGAAGTTTTCTGGATTTTATTTCTAGCTATCAGTTCTTATCCTGCCTTTTCTAAGCAGCATTAATGAGGCTAAAAATATGGTAATGTCAAAGATGAAAGTAATATCTAAGAAACCCCCTCCTTTTCCAATATTCAGTTCTGAACAAATTCACTGATTGCTTCAAGGTTTAATTCCATTACATATGGATGTAATACCAAGAATGAAAATTCAGTTGGTTTCATATTACTAAACAGCCTCTCAGTTTACCAGGAATATGATGTATGAAAGTCTGTAGGCAGGTCTGAAACTGGCCCTCATGTTCTTTAATTAAAAAAAAAAATGATAGAAATGTTGGGGAATTGTGAGTTCTATCAATTACATTACCTCTGAAAGAACAGCGATTTTGTAGAAGAGGGGTGAGCCAGAAAAATAAGGTCCTCATTTCCCACTAGATAAGATGAGGCTTATATGTGTAAAATGTATGGAGAATTGCAAATCAAAAGAAAATCAATAGCATGCTGGGAAAAAAAGCTGTTTCTTCCAGCTATATCATCCCTCTGATAAAAATTCTTTAACAGCTGAATGGCAAATGAATGCTTTGAGATGGAGAAAATTGATTTGTCCTATACATATTTTGGGCCAGATCCAAAAGGAGATTTAATCACTGTACTGAACTTGTGCTGGCCCCATTTACCCTCAGATAATATACCTAGTGCTACTCACGTATGTTTATTAATCAGCTCTGAAGCACTTGGGTACCTTAGTTCACATCACTAAGAAGTAAAATCACTTCTCTGTCTTTTCTGTCTTTACACACATTCATCATACAGTGTTCTGCCTCCTTCCAAATCCCCAGGGAGCTCCAATGTGCTCCCAGCCAAGGCACTGCACTTTCCCAAGGACAGGAGCAGCTCCAGGGAAAGCACTGCCAGACACACTTACAGCAGAGATTTTGGCACTGCTAAGTACATGGGACAATAACTGTCCCCAAGGGCCACACCAGCAATAACTATCTGCTTGGTGTTGCTTTCAAGCTGTACACACCCCCATTTCCACCATTTTTCCAGGAGACAGTAGAAACCACATCAATTAAAGAAGCAAAACTCTAAAAATCCTCAGACTGCCTACAGTCCCACTTTACTGACTTCCCACAGTCTAGCTAGTAAAGCTTCCTCTTCATTTATCACATGTAGTCCTAAGTGCTAATGATGGGCGTTTATCCTGCTGGCTTTATAGTGTGCTTCCCTAATGATGATTGACAAGGATGCGTATGGAGCCTGCTGAGGGTCATGAGCAGTAACAGCTGGATGTGGGAAGGTGTCAATGCCAGCAGCAGCAGGGAGGCAGAAGCACATGAGATGAGGGAGGTGATGACTAGGGATTGATAAAGCCCCTCAGTTCAAGAAGGACAGGGAATTGCTGGAAAGAGTCCAGCGCAGAGCCATGAAGATAATGAAGGGAATGGAGCATCTCCCTTATGAGGAGAGGCTGAGGGAG